>ML781835.1:996843-1034537 GCA_009831015.1 Picea engelmannii
GAGGCACTTAAACAGTCTATAAGTCGGCTCAGGGCTGGTGGGCCCTGTTATAGTCATGAACAGCCCGACCCAACCTCCTAAACAATTGGACCCAACTCCGAGGTAATCCCACCATGTAAGTCTACATAGACGGCGGCATGTCCTCTATATCAATCATAGGGACTGTACGGGTGAGCTCAGTAAAGTTCCGCTCAATCTGTACAAGGGCCCTCTCAGCCTTTGCTGGGGTAGGGTTCCCTGCTGCTGCTCCCCTGGCGGCGGAAGCTGAGGTCTCTAGTCGGGGACGACGCCTGTTCCATGCAAAGTTGGCAGGCCGCACAGGTCCAACATCTGCAAAGTAACACAAAGTTCACCCATCAAAACTCTGTTATCCCAAAAAACATGATATATATCTAAAAAGACATAAAAATTACATATACAAACACACATAAAAAAAAAAAACACAGTACAGGTGGAGACTTACCCATCTCCCCTCGCTCCTCACCAGGAGGCACTGGCATCTCTGGATCTTTGGAGCAGTCAATCCCCGCGTATGGGTAGTCCTCAATAATAGGGATCTGCCACGACAACCATGCAAAGAAATCATCGTTGAAGGCCTCTAAGGTCCTTCCGCCACCCTGTCGCGGCAGCAAAGCTGCCCATCTGCATACCACAGGGAACGTAGCTAGATGTCCTCGCACTGTCATCCGAGGACTGAAACATGGAACTCTCTCGAAGAAAAATGAGCACAAGATAGTCCCGAACCCGAAGTTCCTATGTTCCCGCTGACGRCAATCTGTCAATTGCCTCTTCATCACCTCGAGCAATGTGGTGCTCTAGTCAAAAATTTGTGCATTCATGCACTGAATGGCATAGCTCATCTATGCGCGCGTCGCCTGATGCACGGTGGTCGAGCTGGTAATTCACCCAATGAGCGACAAAATGGCCTGCAGAGTCAGGCTGGTGACACTCCCAACTGGTATCTAGGAAGTCCTCCGATTAGTCCCAGCCACGCAATACTCGGCTATTAGCTCCGAGACTTTTCTCTCTCCTGTAGGAAAAGTATGCAGGTTTACGGGTTCCCCTCTCCTCGAGAGGACCGTCAAAAAATATATGTCCTCTGTGGTGGGCGTCAAAGATTGCCCCTCGATCATAAAGGCATCGGCATCAGGGTGCCAGTAATCAACCAGGGCATTCAGCAGCCTTGGTTGTGCGTGCATGAACGAACATAAAAAGAACTTGATGAGCCCACACTGTGTCAGCACGGCCATCACATTTGGATCAGCAGCTACCGCCTCATTGGCAGCCTCATGCTCTCTCTCTCTCCAGTGCACATACATCCTGCAAAACCACAAAGAAAAAATGGGAGAGATTAAAACCTTGCACAAAATTCTTGGTTGCGCGGGGGTAACCCGCGAGCTATAGAAGGACAGCCCGTGAGTACCCGCGTGCTTTCTTAATCGTGCGCGTGGGTACCCACGGGCTGTCTCTGGACAACCCACGGGTTGTTAGGGTCGACCCTTTAAAGGGCAACGACCACCCCCACAACACACTAAAAAACATAAATTGAAGTATTGAAATGCAAGATGAGGGATTTTGTACTTACTTGGTCCGAGTGGAAGTATGTTTGGTCCACTGTAGCTCCCAGAATCATGATCTATAGCAGAGGGGGTCTTTTGGCTCCAGAGTCAATTTCCAAATAAGCAATGGTGATAATGAGCTGTCGGCTTCTATTTATAGAGTTTTTGGCCTCTTTTTGTCACCATTTTGGGCCCCTTTTATCATTTTATTTATACCAAAAACCATTTTGGGTGGTTCCGGAGTGATATGGAAGGGACTTGATCAGGTATCGGGACGTTTTTATTGAGTTTCAAAAGAAAAAATAAAATAAAATAAAAAATACACTAAGGGCGGTCCATAAAATTTTTTCCAAAAATCAACCTGAGCATATAGGGTAGGATCTTATCCCCACTGTTGCATCTCATTGCCTTTTTTTTTTTCAAATATAGGATCGACCCCACCCGGTTGTGATGCAGAACCGTCATTTCTTCTCTAGAAGCATTGCAACTTGGTGGTAGAGCTTACCAAAACATGGATGCCCTAGGTAGTTCCTGGTTTCATTATGGTGTCCATGCCGTTTCTGACCGCATAGTAGGCTCGAGAGTCCGTATAGTCTTTCCTGAATATGAGTTTGAGCCTCATTTGCATGGGTTGTTTTCACTCTCCGGACTCCCATACACATAACAACTCTCCTTTTAAGCCCTTTTCAGACCCTTTAAACATGAAAAGTTTGCCGAGCGATCTTGTGACCCATCACGCTCGTTAAACTGAAATTTGAAGTCACGTCTGTCTGGCGGTAGTTTACCCCTTTTTCGGTCCGGACGGTCAACTGTACGAATAAAGGAACGCTCTATTGAATTTCCATTCTTTAGAAGAGTATCCTCAGGTATAATTTTATTCCTTTTCGGGCCTGAGGGACTAAATCTACGAAAAAGAAACCCCCCCGGAGTCCATAGTTAAGCTCTTTTCAGACTCCCTAAAATTGAAAAGATTGTTGAGTGACCTTATTCTTTCACACTCGTTAAAAGGTCCAGAAGAACATTCCTGATGGATTCCATAGTTAAGCTTTTTTCAGACTCCTTAAAATTGAAAAAATAGCCGAGTGATCTTGTCCTTGTCACACTCGTTAAAATGGTTTTTGAATCGACGTCTAGTTGGTGCTAGTTTACCCCTTTTTCGAACCAACTAGACTATTGACGAAAAAGGTACCCCAATGGAGTTTCCTTTTATGTTTTTTCAGACTCTCTAAATATGAAAAATCACCGAGCTTCCCTTCTTTGGGCTTGTTAAACTTACATCGAAGGACGTTACCATTGTGTGTTCTGTCCACCGCACTTGCATCCTTTACCCATCAGCCTAGTAACGGTTTGCGTCTGCGTTTTAACACCTTTGGCCATTGGAGGATTTTTCCGAGTATCATTTCCTAGAACATCAGTCTTGTCATTATGCCTTGAACTTGTATGTTTGCGATCCTCGTTCCTTCCTTGTAATGTAATATTCTTTTATTCTTTTTTCAAATCAACAAAAAGAACAAAAAAATCAAATATACCCCAAAAAGAGGATGGGAAAAGTATTTTCTTTGTTGGAAGCATTATGAGTCGCCCTTGGATAAAGCACATCTGTCCATTTGATGCATCAGACTATGGGATATAGTACGACCTTAGGAAGCTTTGCTCATTACAGAGTTGTGTCCTCCACCATTTGGTTAATTCTTCCAAACATATGGAGAGTTTGCATTGCCTCCTGCTTCGTAGACTTATGATTAACAGATATGCTACCTGAGTCTTATCACTTGTCGTGCTATTGTCCAAGGGAAGTTTGTTACTTAGCCTGAGTCGGCCACTCTGCAATATGTCTCTTGTCCGCATACCCGGCCATCCTAAACGTCCAATCAAGTCTTTGTTCGAAATCACTGAAGCCTTCAGTTCGATCATCAAGATTATCAAGTCCATAACCGACGAGCCGTCGAAGACCTCTGGGTAGTGTAGTCGTACATTCATCTTACACTCCTACCCAAGTTTAGAAGATTTTGAAGTTGTTGCTCGATCTCTGAAGTATAGCCATCAGGCCAAATCAGCTTCTGAGAGATGGATACTTTCTTTGTATATCTTTCTGATTTCGAGATGTAGCTCCACTGTGTATTGTTCGCGCCTACTCTCTATAGTTATTTGACATGGATATACAGTGTATTTGATTGGTAGCCATGGTTCTGATTTATCCTGAGCATGGGTATGCCCGCCTCGGTGAGACATTTGATATTTTTTGTAGATGACACTTCCCGATTCCTGATTTCTGGGCTCACTCATTCAGCACATCAATACATATTGGTAAAGAATTGGTAATGTATTTCGGCCATCAGATGCTCCTATGAACTCACACATTAGGGGGCATCTGTTATAACCCTAAAATGCACCATACAGGTTTACCTGGCATCAGGCCAACTCATGCCTCTTCCTAGCCAAATCCATGCTGAACAAATCCTCAAAAAACCACTTAAAACAAGAAACCCGGGCCCTAACTTCTCACTGGGCGTGGGGGACCGCTTGTTGTCCTTCTACTGCATGCAGGTATCCACGGGCTAACCTAATACAGCCCGCGGGTACCTAATAAAGCAAAAAATCAGGAAAGTTTCTGCCAGGACACGAGGCTTTTTGTCAGTTAACTGGAACTCCCGGCCATGCATGGCCGAGAGTTCGCCTAAAACCCTAGCTCCTTCTAGCCTATAAAAGGAGGGGTAGGGGTACTATTCAGAGGGAAAAAATCATAGCAAAGAAACTCTGCCAAATTGCCAAGTCAGTTTTGTCCCAACCCTTTATCCTTGCCTCAAGCTTTAGGAGGAACTCAAGCAGCAGCAGTTGGAGGACAAAAAGAAGAGGAGGAGCCCAGGATTAGGATCGAGGAACAGTGGCCAATATCAGAAATCATTGTAAGTTGGTTCATATTGAGATTAATGAAAAAGATACTTTTCCCGTCCTGAATACATGAGTCTCATCTATGTTATTTGATTTATGTTTTATCTCTAACCCCCTAGTAGATTAGTAGCATGCATGCATAGTTTTGTCTTGATTGCAGGAAGCTTTGTGGAAGGAGTAGCAGCAGCAAGGAGATAGCAACTCAACGGAGGATCTACTTCAACCGTCGATAAAAAGGTTAGTTCATTCTTCCCGTGTTTGCCTGAGAAAAGAGGTTGAGATTTTGGGTAGAAGGTTAAAAGTTAAATCTTAAGGGTCATGATCTGCGTATAAGTTTAGAGCCCTAGCTTATTAGTCCATAGGGTAGAATACCCCACAACACCTGCTGATCAAGGGGAATAACCCAGGTCTAAACCACCAGGAGTATAACCATTGTATAAGTGCATGGGGCTTGGGTGGTGGCCATATGGCCAAGCCACATGAACAAGGACCGATGTATGGGAGCTAGAGACTAGGGGCTAGTGCGCTAGCCTTTTCCCATGGACACTTGGAAGCGCGCATGTGACCAAGAGCACCTAAGAAAGGGGGATACACCCTGTTATGTGCTATTAAGTGGGTTTTTAACATGATATTATGTTTTTTTTAAATGGATTTTTAGTCTGATTGAGGGGATTTAGTCAATGTTTTAGGGATCTTGGGCCCTTTTTGAGGCCAAATCTTGGGGGGGAGTTAGGAGATTGTTACGCACTTCAGGCCTATATAAACCAAGTCTTCTTGGAGCCATGGGAGAACATTTAAAGAAAATAAATGCTGAAGAAATGTAGAGGCAAATCCATTTTTATGCAAGGAAGCTATTGAGGAGCGCACCTTTGCAAGCCATTTTTGGGAGCTTCGTTCATTTGATTTGGGTGTCGTCAGTTTTGATGTGTTCTTTAGATATAGTAGAACATGACCAAATCATTGTTGTAATCGATTAGCACTTTCATGATGTACATTTAAAGTTTCTAACAGAAATAAGAAAGCCTCACCCACTGAGACAAAGGCCCGGAGATGTAGGCGAGATTGTCGAACTCCGTTATCACAGTGGTGTTTATGGTTTGTTGTCTTCATGCTTATGTTCAGATCTATATAATGTTTAATGGCTATTATGTTTCCTCAATATTTATTTCTCTTTAATTAAGTTCCTAAATGGTAAAATAACACATACAATATAACTCAACCATTGTCGTTTAAAAGATCTTTTCGGATTATTAGGAGTTCATTGATAACAAACTTCTTTTCTGTGAGGGCTAGTCCCAACAAAATGTTTACATGTCAGTAGAGGTATATGGTACGATGATACTTTGATTCTCTCATTTGAGATGACCTGATATTTGATATCTAAGTCTGCATCTATGCATCTATTTCCCCATCTGTATTTAATTTTTTGATGTGCCTTTCTTCTGCCTCTAAGGCTTACAAAGCATCTCAATATGGATAAGGAGTGTGATCTTGAAAGGTTTCCCTAGCTCGGATAACCTCTTGGTGAGTACAGGGGAGAGGCGTATTCACCGAAGACCATTGATCTCTATAACTGGCCCTACCCCTATCCATTTTGACTTTGATGGCAAGATAATGGAGGAAACTTAGAGTGGGATAATCACAAATGAAGCTAAACTAAGAGTTTGAGAGATATTTTGTATTCTCTTGGATGGATAAGGAATACGATTAGGCCATCGAATTGCACAAAATAAAACATATGTCATGGGGAAAAATTCCAAGAGGGGAAGGGAAACTTGGCATCATACCTTTTTAATGAACTAGAATGAATGTTATTGATGACATAGGAGTTATGGTCATTCTTTCCCCTTAAGGAGAGTTTCCATTGATTATTTATTTCTAGTCTGAATAGAACCAAAGCTTCCAAATGTAAATGTGTTGAAACTCCACATAATAGATCTAGCTAGGAATTGACATACACATTTGCAAATAAAATATGAGAAAAGAGAAGCAAAAGAGAAAGAATGGAAGAATTCTCATTAACTAAATGAATGAATGATTACAGATGATATACTATGTATAACTCAAATAATGTGCATTGGAGGAGAATCCAATGTGCCATAGTGGTGATCTAGAGTGATCTGGACACACATAAAAAATTACAACAGTAAACTACCACCTATTCTAGTCTCTCGAGAAGTTACAAGAGTGAACTACCACCTAGGCTGAGTTAACTAGTCTATCAATCTTTAGTTAACTGAATGAAAGAGAGTGAAGTGAGTAGGATATCGGGGAATCATGAGTAATGCGCTAGTCTGGTGATGATCCCAAGGACAATTCACATTAGCTGGAGATGATCCCAATCTTGCATAGTGATAATCCAATGTGACATCTAGACTCCACTCAACTGATTAAACTGAAGTGTGAATTGAAGAGAATATTATCCTAGAGGAATATTATCCCTAAAATATAGGAGACTAAATAATTACTAATAAACATAGGGAAAACCTTAGGAAAAATAAATCCTAGGTGTGTGTGAAGTATCTCCAACACCTCCTCTAAACATCACTATGGTGAAAATAAAGAATGGGTCCTGGAAATGAGGCCATGTTAGGTACCCAAATACAAAAGATACACTAAAATAAATGAGGAAAGATGGAAAACCTCATGGGAAAACACCCCCTCAAAGTACAATGTATGTAAAAATAAGAATTGACAGTTGTTAGGTAACTATGTCCTTCACTCCAAGACGACTGCATAGAGAATGGAACTTCTGGATAGTGAAGGTATTGATGAAGATGTCTGCACTCTATTCTTTTGAAGGAAATAACTACAGGTCGATGATCCCCTCATGTACTAAGTCCTGGATGTAGTTCATGTGGATCTCGATGTTCTTCATCTGCTACCTTTGAAATAGATCTCTACACAACTTCAGAGTGCTCTGGTTGTCACACTAGATGATAATCGATCGATGAAACTGAATTCCCAACTCAGTGGGAAAATGTTGTAGTATGTTAACTACCCCTCTATACTCTGCTTCGACTGAAGATAGAGAAATAACAACCTTCTTCTTGATCAATCAACATATAGGCCCAAAACCAATACTAAGTGAGTAACCAGATGTGGACATGTGATCAATGCTATCGCCAACCCAGTCAAAATCAGTGAATCCCAAAGGTTATGGTGTCCTACATGCATCAAAGGATACACTTTGTATCCTTCTAATGTATCTCATGCGACTCCTACATGAACCTGGAGACTGCTCCAATTTCATAGGAGAGGTCTGTTCTGGAGTGTGTGAGATACAACAAGCTCCCCAATAGTTGTATGTACAGTGTGTTGTCAACCATTGGAGTGTCCATGCCATCCTCAACTCTGACTCCTGATAGGAATGGATTCAGGGCAGACTTGCGGTATGTCATGTGAAATATCTCAAGGAGATCTCGTGCATACTTGGCCTGAGACAATTTGATGCCTAATGCATCCTAGCTTATCTCGAGTCCAAGGAAGAAATGTAGCGAACCCATGTATTTCATTAAGAACCTATCATGTACAATCCTTTTGAATGTATCAACCGCTGAAGTCAAGCAACCAATGATCAACAAATAATCAACATACAAAACTAGGAGTAGAAGTGAATCAACTGTCCTGAGCATGTAAAAATTTGAGTTTGATTTACAATGTACAAAGTTCTATGAAAAAAGGAAGGAGTCCATATTTTCATACCATGCCCTTAGAGCCTACTTGAGGCCATAAAGAGACTTATTCAGTCAATAGAACAAAGATGAATCATGCATAAATCCCTGGGGATTATCCATATAGATCTCCTTAGAGATATCACCATGAATAAATGCATCATTCACGTCCATATGATGGACTTCCCATCCCTTCGCTTCCATAATGGAAAGTGCCAAACATATGGAATCCATGTTCACTACTGGAGAGAAGGTCTCATCATAGTCAATGCCATGCACCTATTGAAAGCCTTTGGAAACTAGCCTAGATTTTTGTCAGCTAACCTACCCATCCGCTGCACTCTTGGTCCTGTAGACCCATTTGCACCTGACAAGTTTCCTTCCCGAGGGAAGGGGAACCAGATCCCAAGTCCGGTTCTCGAGGAGGGATTTGTACTCCTCCTGCATGCAAGATTCCCCAAATGGATTTCTAGCAACCTTTCCATAAGACCGTGGATTTGAAGACTGAACCAAGAAAATATTCCTGGGTGGCATAGGTTCAGTTGCAGTGAGTGCAAGAGGAGGCTCCTCAAAATCAGATTGAGTCCTCCTAGTATCAGTTGGATTCCCAACAATATCCCCTACATCCTGAAGAGTATTCTTGGCCCACTTTGGCCTCTTCTCTAGCTCTGCATCTTCATATGTACTGAGTCTACATCTGACTATACTGAATCTATATCTGGATCACCTGAATCCTCTGAATCAGAACTCTCATCTGAAGAAGAGTCAACATGTGCATGCTCATAATCTCTGACAGGTGGAAGAACAAAAATGTCTGCATGCGACTGTTGAGGTACATGCGAGACACGTTTCTCAAATTGGACACTACGCTCAATGATGAGCTAGTCAGAGGAAAGATAAATGAGTCTATATCCCTTCACACTGTCGAGGTATCCAACAAAGATATCCTGGCCCATGCACGTGAACCAAAAATACAGAAGTGGGTCACTTCCAGTTTGAGACCACTCCAAGCCTCGTAAGGGGTATTATCCTTGACATATCTATGGGGAGATATTATTTGGATGTAGTTTGCACAATTAAGTGCTTCAACCCATAATATTTGTCGAAATGACTTTGCACGTATCATGCAAGATGCCATCTCTTTTAGAGATCTATTTTTCTGCTCAAAAAAATTGTTTTGTTGTGGAGTATAGGGAACCATGTGATGCAAATGAATCCCTACCTCATGAAAAAGATTCTATATATCATGGTTGACATACTCTCCCCTATTATCTATTCCGAGGACTTTGATTTTCTTTCCTAACTTTGTCTCAACAAGGGCTTTGAAATCTTTGAGGTGTTGAAAGACCTTTGATTGTTTCCTAAGAAAGTAAATCCATGTGAAGTGTGATAAATCATTAACAAAAATGAGAACATACCTTGATTTACTTATTTATGGAAGTGGAAAAGGGCCCATGAGGTCACTATGGATCAGATTTCAAGGAAAGTAAGCCTTCTGAGTCTTTTCTTTGTCAAATTTCTCTTGAGGGTGTTTTCCAAGAACACATCCCTCACAAATTCCTTTGGAGAAGTGGATTTTGGGTATACCATCAACAATTCCCTGCTTGCTAATATGTTTCATATATCTAAAATTTAAATGACTGAACCTTTCGTGCCATATCCTACTTCTTTCATCAACACGGGTAAGCAGTAATGCAAAAACTGGTTCAATAAAGTCAGAAAATGTGTAGAGACTAGATTGATGATTTACCTCATTGGTAGCAACCCTGGAATTGGTTTGCACATCATATATATATCCATTTCATTAGGTGTGAATATGACTCTTTTTTCGGTTCTAGAGTTCTTAATCTGATCCAAGGAGAGAATATTAATGAAAATTTTGGGAACGTGTAACATATTCTAGAAGATTTCATTTGTGAGTTCAGTCCTTTCTTTGTCGGTGACCTTGACTAGAGTGTTGTTCCCCATTAGAATAGAAGGACATTTGCATGCATCCAATGAATAATAAAATTCTTTTGGGGAATCCATGTGATGTGATTCTTCTGAATCTACGATCCAAGCATTGGGAGAGGAGTTGATGGTTGTTGGCACAGGGGAAGACCCAGGGTTCAATGATTCAACAACACACCAAAAAAACCTAACGATCAGCCCTTTCGGAAACACCTGTGAAGCAGATGAAGTCTCGCCTAAGGTAGAGGAAGGGGGGGTTGTAGGACTCAAGTGTCTGCAATCTATATGGGACACATATCTTTGATCACAATGCTTTAACAAAGCACTTAGATGTTACCATTCATTAGTCCTTAACCCTTTATTCACATCACAGGTAAAAACCTCATTACAGAAAAACACAGTATTCAACAAGATCTAAGCATATCTACCCATTTAGCACATAGCATCAATAGATCTATCATTAATCCAAGTTATTAAGCACTAAGCTACTATATCAGATGAATCTAACATACATAAATATTCATCACTAAGCATAAATCAAATTAATGAGAGAAAACAATCACAACACAGGATATACGTGGTTCACCCTCGGTGTGGGGCTACATCCACCAACTCTTCATCTTCTTTCAATCCTCTTACATGCAAAAATCCACAAAACCAACTCTGCATAGGACATGAGATATGCATGCACCTCACCAAATCCTCCTTCCCGAGTTAGGTCACAACACAAATCCTTCTTACACAGTTTGCACACCAGCTGCTTATAATCACTTGCACTTAGCTCTACAAGTCTTAACACATGGTATCCACAAATCCTCTAGCTCAGCACTAAGATGATTCTAATAAGTCTCTCCACTACTTTATTACATCACCTAGATATCTATTTATACATTAAAAATGGGGCCTAAACATGGGTAAACCCATGGGCCGACATCTCATACCCGTTACATAAACCCTAATCCCAAAAAGCTCACAAAAGGGGGTGATATCCCATGATATCTGTTTCGCCTGGTGCTTCATCTTTGACCAGCCTGTCGAGGTCCCAAAAAATGGTCAAACACAACCAAGGTTCTCCAAAACTTGGTCGAGGTCCAACAAGCCCCCAACACTCACATGTGACTTGTCCCGAGTCACTCTGATCTGGGAAACTTTGCTTCGAAGGCCTTGAGCTTGACTCGAGATGCTTCGACCTATTGCTTTTCTAGATCCTCCTGCTCGATGAACTATTGAATAACTTTTTTAGTCACCGTTCCTTCCAATCGTTGTTCCATTGTGGTGACTAATTGTTCTAGTTGTGCAACTTGTCCCTCAATATCCTCAAAATGTGTGTAGGATTCATCTTGCACTAGTTGTAGCCTTTGGGTCACTTCCATGACTTTACTCTGGATGGAATGGACCTATTGTTGAACGATGCCTTGTTCCTGGTACCTTTTCATCATCTCGACTGCTGACAATGGCTTCAACTATGCTTGTACTGTCACTAATTTTTTCTTTGCCTCCTGGAGCTATGACTCCAATGTCCTTAGTTATGGGTCCTCTCGAAGGCGCTCGTATATATGCACACTTAGATTGCTTAATTGATTTCATTCTAAGGCCAATGCCTTGATTCTTTCTACTGTGCTCCTAGAAGTTTCTTCCCTCTTATCTCGCACTTCTTGTGGAGTGCTTGGCATGACTTGTTGTTCCAATTCTGCCACTCTTGCTTGAAGTTGTTGAATAGCTTCATTGAGCTTCTCCACTTGACTCTCCATTGTTTCTTCTTCTATTTGTGTGAGGCTTGACACAGAGCGAAGTTCTCTGGTGACTACCTCCTTGACTCCCATCTACTTTGTGAGTAGCTATTCTTTTTCCTTCTGAATCTTCTCTTTATCCTCTGCAAAATTCGCCTGGAGGTCATCTTTCTCTTGCTGTGCAATCTGGTGTTGCTTTAGGGGTTCTTCTTTTTCTTGCTTTAATGCCTCTATGGCCTGCTCCTTTTTCCTCCTGGACTTGACGAATGTGAGCCTCGATCGATTATGATAATCTATGTAGCTGGGCAGGCTCATCTCGTACTTCTATGCCCCTTGCTGACAACAATGCATTAGACAATGTGCGACTCGAATAAAGAGCCTGTTGTACCCCTTTGAGCTCCTCCTCGATATTGTAAAACATTGTCTCTTGTTTGGCTTCACTTCACTTCAAAATTTCCTCTGAGGTATCTTATACAATGACGATTATGAGGTCAATATAATATACCACGAGCACAGTCTGAAATGGAGGTTTATTGGCTTTTGACTTCTTTCGCGATGAAGGTTTCTGTGGGGAATCCTTTATTTTCTTAGATGTCTCTGTCTTCATGATGGGATTCTTAGGTGATGTTACTTCGCTATGTTCCTATTTGTTTTCTTCCCCTTCATCCTCTTCTTTGTTACTTTTTCGCCTCCTCCTCCTTCAGGTGAATCTGGTGTAGTTTCCTTTGATGCGCTGCTCAATTCATGTACCTCTTCCTTCTTTTTCTTCTTGTTGTTGCTGGGTGTACCATATTCTTCCCGAGTGACTATAGGACTTCCGATGAGGTCAGGTTCAGAGATTTATATCTGTTCGACTGGTATAAGGAACTATGCAGGCCATTCCTTGGTTATTTCTTCCATGTCCTTCTCTCTGAGTTTGTAATGGGACTAGATCTCTTCTTTGTGTTCGTCTCCATGCACAATGATATAGATGAAGTGCCTATCTGCACAAAAATTCACAAGTGGCCTGAACCTTTGTAGAGTGTTCAGTGTCATGTAAGGGAAGGATTCAATGGCCTTATTCAACTGTAGATAATAGGTGTCGAACACCACATTTTTCTACCATTGCTTCACCATATCTCTTGAATACCATAGCATATTGAACTTCACAACTAGTGGTTCAGACGACTCAATTTCAGGGAAGGTCACTTCTTCTGACATCTCCCAAGAAATGAAGGCAATGAGAACTACCATCCAAATGAAATGGAACTCGTAGACCTGATCCTGAGCTTCACGATAGTCTTTATCTAACTGGTTGATGAGGTAGCTCGCCTAGTTAATTTGCATCCCTTCGACACATTTTCATGTGAGGTCGACAACTAACCCCGTGACCTGCATTAGCCTGTTCTTCCTGACGAGCTTACTAGTGATCAAATGGAAAGCTAGGTGCATTGTACCATTTTGAATGGAGGATACCTTGTATCCCCACTTCCCTTTCTCCACATTGTCATACGTTTCTTTTATGCGCTATGCCAGGGAGCGATTTGCAACCTTCCCTAGGTAGAAATATTAGGGATCTGGTCCTTTCATGTTTAATCCAGTGATCTGATGGATCAATGTTGGATCGACTGTGATGCACCAATCCAACCACATGTAACCACCATGGTAGCATGACAGGAGGAGTTTAACGCATGTGTTAACCTTCTTATGTATGCCAAAGTGTGGGATCTTCATCACATTAAGAATGGTGGACCTCGCGATGTCCATAGTCCAAGGCTGGGGGATTATCTTTTCCTTCTTCCCCATTTTCTTGGTCAAGTACTTGTGTGGTGTGAGCATGCCATAGTTCTTTCAGTCTCCTAAGTTGAATTCATTGATATTCAACGTCATAATTTGTCCTAATTGCATTCCAACTACGCGTATCCCCTTCGGGAGGTATGTAGCAATCAATGTATAGTCGAAGTCCCTCAGGATGCTATCACGAATAACCATGCCAGCCATAGGTGGGATATAGTCAGGCAGGATTGATGGGATAAGCTTCACGTTTTCCAAGTCATTGTGATGCTTGCTTCTCTTTTCTTGCGAAGTACCGGAGGGCCCAGATCGACGTGAAGTCGATGGGGAGGCTTGCAATCCTCTCATCGATGAGGCCTGTACTCCCGCAGACAAGACGTTCTCATCCTTGAGGTCTACGAGGTCTATGGGATCAGATAATCACAATTTTTGAAAGTGTCCTCGGTGTAATGCTCGATGGGATAAATAGACAATGTCCTAACAGACTCCTCCAACTGGTAGGAAATCCTCGATCAATACAATTCCATCCCTTATGGTGCGGTCTCAATGGTCCAATGGTGAATGTTCCGGCAATAAATGTGTTTCTATCCATTCTGGAGTGTCATTCTAACGGAAGGGATGCCTCCAATGGTCATATTGCTTCACCGTGGTGAAGTTCCAGTCGATGTTGTTCTGCTATTCTAGCGAGGTTCAAGTTCTGCAAGCCTTCCTTCTGTGAATTCCTCTCTGGAACCTCCTGCAATTTTTCTAGATTTTCTTTCTTCTTATTAAGCTTTCTAGCTTCCTTTTCTGTGATCTGCGTCCTTGGATTCCTCTTTCCATTCTTGTTCTTATCCTTTCTTAGCATAGTAACTTCGCATTGTTGAGGATGTTTCCAAAGGTTTGAAGATAATACTTATTCTCTTATTGTTTCTGGAGTAGGGGATCTACTCTCCTGCATGGATAGGTTCTTTAAGCCTTCTTGTGTTCTTTCAACTTCGACAACAAAGTCTCTGGTCCTCAGTTTCTTTGATTTGTCCTCTTTTTCTTTTATCAAGCCTGCTATTCTTTTAGCCATGAAATCCCTTAATTATTTATTTTTCTATTCTATAGCTTCCTCTTCTTCTCTCCTTCGGATTTGATCTCTCTCAATCCAATTATTTCCTAACAAAAGTGAAAAGGGAGCATTGTTCTCAGCAAACTTAAGGACCTCGAATTCTTATTATGTTGATATTCCATGAGAAACCATAGGTACATGGGCAAGTCTTCCACAAAGGGTTATCAACTTTCCTTTAAACAATCCTATTCCTCTCAATGAAGGAATCATAACAAGCTTTCCTAAGATTTCCCAAGTACTTTCTGTCATAATGTTCACCTATGTTTCTACATCCAATACACAGTCTATGTCAAAGTCTCCAATTCTTGTTTATATGCACTCTTTCTCTTTTAAAATCTATGATAAACTGATGTCTTTGTGATCGTTTAGTGTTTCTTTCATCTGCAATAATATAGCCTCTAATTCTTTCTGGTTCTTTAGCATATTCTTAGTCTCTTGACCTTCCTCATGATCTTCTTGTCTCATGTTCATATTCTTAACTTTAGCAATAATTCTAGGGAAATCTAAAAATTCATGCCCAGTAGCTTTACAACAAAGACAAATAGGACTTCTACCAGGGCATTCCTTAGCAAGATGTCCCAGTCTTCTGCAATTATAACATAATTTCAATCTTCTCTTTCTCTTAAACGATCCCCAACCTTTCTTGTACTACCCACTGGGATCATAGTGATATACCTACAAAAATTTCTTTCTAGGATCCCGCATCCACTTGTTAGTCCAAAAATTCTTTCTATGCATAGGGATAACATATCTTTCACTATTTTTATCAAATATATTCATATCATATCTTCTTTCTTCTAGTTGTGCCCTAGTTTTCAGACTAGGACAAAATTTATCAATTATACCTAGATCCATTCTTTCGAAATGAAAATTTCCACTTATCTTACCTTTATCAGAGCATAAATCCTTAAGATCTTAACTCTTTTCTTCAAATCAGATTCCCTTCTTAGCACAGAGCTTCACAATTCAAGTAGAGTACTACACACTACAACAATAGATCTACACACATAGCTTTCTCTTTTCCCCAGTTCCCAACAATCACAGTTTCAAGCCCCAACAATAGAACCATTTGTTGGCATAGGGGCAGACCCAGGGTTCAATGATTCAACATTGCACCAACAAAACCCTAACTACCAACCCTTTCGGCAACACCTACGAAGCAGATGGAGTCTCACCCGAGGTAGAGGTAGGGGGAGTTGCATGACTGAAGTGTATGCAACATAGCTGGGACACAGATCTGTGATCACAATGCTTTAACAGAGAACTTATCAGTTAACATTCATTTGTCCTTAACCCTTTATTCACATCGCAGGTAAAACCCTAATTATAGAACAACGCAATATTCAACAACATCTAAGCATATCTGACCATTTATCACATAACATCAACATATCTATCATTCATCCAAGTTATTAAGCACTAAGATACTATATCATATGCATATAACATACATAAATATTCAATAATAAGCATAAATCACATTAATGACACAAATCATTCACAACACAGGATATATGTGGTTCACCCCCAGCATGGGGCTATGTCCACAAACTCTTCGTGTTCTTTATTATCTTCTTTCAATCCTCTTACATGAATAGAGCCACAAAACCAAATCAGCATAGGACAGGAGATTTGTGTGCACCTCGCCAGATCCTTCTTCCTGAGTTAGGTCACAACACAAATCCTTCTTACACAGTCTTCACACTAGCTTCTTACAATCACTTGCACTTATCTCTACAAGTCTTAACACATAGTATGCAAAAAGCCTCTAGCTTTGCACTAAGCCAATTCTACTAGGTCTCTCTACTACTTTCTTACATCGCCTAGATATATATTTATACATTAAAAATGGGGCCTAAACATGGGTAAACCCATGGGCTGACATCCCATACCCGTTACATAAACCCTAATCCCAAAAATCTCACAAAATGGGGCGAGATTGCACGATCTCTGCTTTGCCTAGTGCTTTGTCTTCGACCATCCTGACGAGGTCCCCAAAAAATGGTCAAACACGACAAAGGTTCTCCAAAAATTGGTTGAGGGCCAACAATGCAAATCAAAGCATGGATAGAATTTCCTTTCTTTGGATTCTGGTCTTCTGGCTTCTTCTTCTTGGCACCCTCAGAGATGCAATCTCAAAGATTATTTTTTTGAATTATTTGGGTCATTAGATCTATATGTTTATGCATACATGCAGATTCTGGATGGAATCCTTTATGGAAGTAAGTGAATTTCTCCCCTTTTCTTCCATTTCCACCTTTGGATCTGGAGGCATCGTTGAAGGGTTTTGAGCACCCTTCCTTCTTTGGATTTGCATGTGCTTTCCTTTTGTATTTATCTTTAGATTTTTTATATTGATGACCACTACC
Source organism: Picea engelmannii (assembly GCA_009831015.1). Taxonomy (NCBI): domain Eukaryota; kingdom Viridiplantae; phylum Streptophyta; class Pinopsida; order Pinales; family Pinaceae; genus Picea; species Picea engelmannii. Next base: position 1,013,887 of record ML781835.1, read on the forward strand.
ATCTTGCACAGTAAGTGCATGCACCTTTAGGCCTTTGATTTTTCCCATATTGATGAGCTTGTTATGCTCTTGTGTCAAAGACTCGATAAATTCCTCAAGAGAGGGCATCGTGATGCAGGAGCATCGCTCCATGTCAGCAACATGCCAGCCAACCAGCACATCCATCAAGCATTTAATGGAGAAAGGGAAAGGCGCATCCCTCTCAATTTTGAAATTTGAAATTTCAATAAATGTTGTAAGGATTTTAATGCCAGACCACGCCTTTGTACAGGTAGTGGTTGAGGTTTCCTTTAATGGTTTCTTGCAGCAAGCCTAGGACATAGTCAGGACAAGGGATCCATTTATGTAATGTAGCCATAGGAGCCGCTCTGTGATAGCGATATCTCAGAGATGGTGGTTTAGGACAAGCTCATGAGATCCCTCATTTTGTAATGAAGAAATTAGAGTATAGAGTTAGAAGGAGAGACCAGAGCAGAGAGGTCTCAAGAGACAGCTAAGACTTGTTACAGTCTAGTCTTTGTAAACATTTGTATAGACATACAGATTAATAGAAAAGCAATTTTTTCTGCATATTGTGTGTTTGATGCTTACATGTTTTTATGCATTTCATGTTTAAATGCATAATTGGTGAAGTATTTCATAAGTTTCAATTTTGTCCCATATTGAAGTTTCTAAGTGCAAGGAGTGCACATAGTCTGCAAGGTTTGTGTTGATAGAGGTGATACAACCTCAGGAAATCTCAAGAGGGATATCATTGAACCTTCATCAGTAGAGGTGCAAGGAGTGCACAGGAAGGAACTCTATCTCGAGTTCAGGGAAGACAAAACTACTGGAGGTTCTGTAGAGCTCTACCAAGAGGGAATCGAGTGAGTTCATAGAGTACACTAGGGAACTCTATTTTGAGCTCTGAGAAAAGATAAGTGTTGAGGAGAAGACACTCACAGGGTTGTTGAATACTCTGTAGGTTCTGCAAGGTGTGCATCGAGCAGGAGAATGCCAGGTGGGCATAAGGAGTTTTATTTTCAAGAAAACTTCTCAAATCTAAGTTATTCGAGATCCTAGAATGAAAAGTGTGCACAGGAGTAAGTGTAGATGAAAGGAATGGTGGAGACACTTCATGGAGAAGTGATGAAATTCTGAGAGCCATAGGATCACACCAAGTTGTGAGGGATTTAATCCTTTAGAAGCACCCAATGAGAGGATTTGTATGGATGGTGGAGACACTCCATAGAGAAGTGTCGAAATCAGATGGATCATTGGATGAGAAGCATCAGAGGCCGTTTATCTCGCGCTTGAATTTTTCTATTTTGGAGTTCAGGGTTTGGAGTGGCAAGTGATTTTGGAGTCGCTGCATCGTGAATTCCTGGTTTGTGAAATCACGCCAACCATCAGATCTGGAGCGGAGTGGCCTGAGAGCCACTAGATCAAGGATATGTACACAAGGTTTAGTCCTTGGGAGGAAGAAAGTTCTGGGCCATCAGATCTAGAACCAAAGATCGATAGCCATCGGATTCAGAAGAAGGTGCAGGGGGTTTAATCCCTGGGAAGCCGCACAGAAGGGTAGAATAGATGATAAAAACTTTGAGGGAGAAGTGTTGAATTGTCGTGAGTCATCGTATCCAGAAAAGGTGCGCGAGGTTTAAACCTTGTAACATCAGAAGGAATAGGACTCATCAAGTCCTGAAAGCATCAAGATCCATTTTGGAAGACAAGTGTCAAAGATTCAAGCCCATCAGGGATTTGGACATTGGGAGTTCGAGGAGAAGGAGTTGTGAGACAAGAAGTCCTGGCTCACAAAATTGCGAAAAGACCGACAACGTTCATCAAGGAGGACACATGGTGAGTGGTCAAGATTCGGGAAAAATCCCCAAAGGTTGTGGGTCGTCGATCCAGTTGGATCATGATCGTCGGTTCAAGAAGAATCTAGACCGTTGATCTCTCAAGGGGGAGATTTTCGCATTTCAGGGTCTGCAAGTTCAAAGGACCTAGAATCATCTGCAGCTGGAATCACGAAATCACGAATTAAAAAATCTCAAAAAGTGGACCATGGTCATGGGTATATTTATGCATTTCAGGATTAGGGAGTTCGAAGGACCTAGAATCGTTATAGCCAGAATCATGAATCGTGAAAACCCAAAAGAATTCGGAGGAATAGCACCAGGTCACAAGACCATTTGTATGAAAAGAGACTCAAGGGAGGAGATGTGGAGTTAGGCCCTATTTCAGGTTTCGACATTTCGAAAGACAGAGAACAAGAGCAATGCGTGCATCACGATTCCTTGAATCATGAAAAACCAGTAGTGCTTTGACATTAAGCACGTGGTCACAGAGTGGTGGTCACCTTGAAGGAGGCTAAGGGAGGACCCAGAGTCGTTAATCCCTTTTCAACGTTTCGGTGACTGGGAGTTGGAGGGACAAGGAGCCTGCAAGAGCTCGCATGTAGGAGTTCTGAAACCCTGAAACGCGAAAGGTGTGTTGGTTTTGAAAAGAGAAGAACGTTGAAAGATGAGCACGTGCATAGGTTTTCTCAAAGCCTGTGCCAGGGAATCAAAGGGACCTGTGGATTCATTCAAGGGGTTCCAGCAGGAGTTCGAAGAGCCATTTTGGCTCAGAATAAGATTGATCCAGAGACTAGGAGATTGCAGAACCTTGCTGAGATAGGGGGTCTACATCAAGTGGTATCAAAGCCTGGACTTTGTTTGTATATTTCAGGATTGAACAGATTCTTGCAAGACACAGCAACACATAGACAGTCGGGTGGGCTATAAGAGATACTAGAAATGCTATCAGTTGCAGAGTTACAACAACAGAAGATTCAAAGGGAAGAATATGTCTACTGAAGGCCATAAGCATGGTCAAAGAGAGGACCGCCAACAGATGAAGAGAAAGGTGGAGATGGATAAATAACTCACCGAGATAAAAGCGAGGATGGAAGAGCTTTCATTTCGAATGCAACAGAGTGAAAAAAAATGATGGGTGTATGAATGTCCCATGAAAAATAAGGTGAAGTGGCCAGTCAATGAGTTGTTGACCAAAAGACAAAAAATGTTGTTGAAAATATGGCTGAGGTATGCTGAAAGCCTCAGTGACACAGAGTTGGTTTGTATCTGTGAGCCAAAAGTTGGAGAAACCCTCAGTGATGAGGAAGAGAGATCAGTTTCAAGTCTCATAAACTATCAGGAGGGCAGAGATGAATTTTCCAATTGTCAGGTGGGCAATGAAATGAGATCATTGGAGGATCTCATAGACTGGTGAGAGGACAGCAGTGGAAATTCATATTGCTAGGAGGGCAATGATATGAGATTAGATGAAGATCTCATAAACTGCCAGGTGGGCAGGGCATAAATCCCATATTGCCATGTGGGCAAGAGAGAGCAGATGAGACTGCCTGAAAGTCTCATGAATTCAAGGAGTGTTGATGGAGATGGGATCCATTGATCGCATAAACTGCTAGGTGGGCTGAAGTGAACTTTCGAGTTTCCAGGTGGGCAATGGGAAGAGATCAACAGAAGGTCTCGCATAATACCAAGGAGCAGTGGTGAAATTTTAGATTGCTAGGTGGGCAATGAGATGGAACCAATCGTTCTCATACACTGTCAGGTGGGCAGTAGAAAATTCCTAGGATGCCAAGTGGCCAAGGGGGAAAATATGACGCTGTGTGAAAGTCTCATGAACTCATAGAAGAGTTCGGATCAACAAGGAGTGCTGACAAAGGAAGGTCAGAAATAAATTATGATCATTGGGGGAATTGAAGTATTCCTACCAAGCAGCCCAGTTGAGGCCAGAGTATGTGTTGCAGAAGCAACAACAGAAGAAGGAAAACCAACATTGAATGTCATAGAGGGAGAGGAGGAGTAGACACTAATTTTTTCCCCAACAGAAGAGGAGCATGCAAATAAGATGCTCACTCCATGGGAAATGGAGTTAGAGATGCTGGAGGATTGGTTAAACAATCCAGAGCCAGTATATGGTTGTCACGAGGAGACAATCATGTAGATGTTAGTAGAGGAGAATTCTAAGGAATTGCTTAGAATTTTCAGCCATGGAGTTGAATAGATGATAATTGCAGTGTCGAGGCATGCATCAGAAGATGAAGGAGAATTCTAGTCTGAGGAGCAACTGGAGGAAGATGGAATTCAACCAGCACAAGGGGAAATGGCAGAAGATAATCTGTTAGAGAAGGTGACTAAACAACAGGTTAGTCAAGAAAATAAGACTACAGAGCCAAAATTTGCAGCAGGATGGCAAGTTGAGGCCACAGAGGAAAAATATGGCATGGGATATCTAGTTGATCGACCCATTTGTCGAGAAGAAGTGCAACTCAGGAGACTGCATAAGGAGAGCCAAACACTAGATCAACTGGATGAGGTAATTGAAGAAATCATAAGGCTGATGTTGAGTTCAGTAGAAGAGACTGCCAGCAACGAGAAGCTGAGCAGAAGGGAGCCTGCAAGAGAAACAGAGAAGCAACAACAACAACAGTGACGCAGAGAAGCAGATGGAAAGATCCAAGGGAAATTTTGGGATCCAGGTGGATTTCAACACTGGAGAAGAGGAGCTCATGATTAGGAGATCATTATTTTTTTAGCTCAAGAGTATGATGCAGGAGCATCGCTCCATGTTAGCAGTGTACCAGCCAGCCATCACATTCAGCACACATTTAATGGATAAAGGGAGAGGCACAACCCTCTCAATTTTGGAATTCAAAATTTCAATAAATGTTGTAAGGATTTTAATGCCAGAACATGCCTTTATATAGGTAGTGGTTGAGGTTTCCTTTAATGGTTTCCTGCAGCAAGCCCAGGACATAGTCAGGACTGGGCATCCATTTATGTAATGTAGCTGTAGGAGACACTCTGTGATAGAGATAGCTCAGAGACGGTGGTTGAGGATAAGCTCATGGGATCCCTCATTTTTTAATGAAGAAATTAGAGTAGAGAGTTAGGAGGAGAGACCAGAGCAGAGAGGTCTCGAGAGAGAGATGAGACTTGTTACAGTCCAGTCTTTGTAAACATTTGTATAGACATACAAATTAATAGAAAAGAAGTTTTTCCTCCATACTGTATTTTTGATGTTTACATGTGAAGTATAACTGGTGAAGTATTTCATAAGTTTCAATTTTGTCCCATCTTGGAGTTTTCAAGTGAAACTAGTGCACATAGTCCATAAGGTGTGCGTTAATAGAGATGAGACAACCTTAGGAAAGCTCAAGAGGGATAGCATTGAACCTTCATCAATGGAGGTGCAAGGAGTGCACAGGAAGGAACTATGTTTCCATTTCAGAGAAGACAGAACTACTGAAGGTTCTGTAGAGATATGCCAAGAGGGCATCGAGCGAGTGCATAGAGTGCACTAGGTAACTCTATTTCGAGTTCTAAGAAAAGAGAAGTGTCGAGGAGAAGACACTCACAAGGTTGTTGAATACTTTGTAGGTACTACAAGGTGTGCATCAAGAAGGAGAACACTAGGTGGGCGTAAGGAGTTTTTTTTCCAAGAAAACTTCTCGAATTTGAGTTATTCGAGATCCTTAAATGTAAAGTGTGCACATGAGTAAGTGCAGCTAAAAGGAACGGTTGAGACACTTCATGGAGAAGTTCCAAAATCTCGAGAGCCATAGGATCGCACCAAGTTGTGAGGGATTTAATACCTTAGAAGCACCCTAGGAGAGGAGTTGTATGGATGATGGAGACACTCTGTAGAGAAGTGCCAAAATCACATGGACTGTTGGATAAGAAGCATTTGGGGTCGTTGATCTCGTCCTCGAATTTCACTATTTTGGAGTTCGGGGTTTGGAGAAACAAGTGATTTGGAGTCATTGCATCGTGAACTCCTAGTTCACAAAATTGCGCCAGCCATCGGATCTGGAGCATAGTGGCCTAAGAGTCGCTAGATCAAGTATACGTGCACAGGGTTTAGTCCCTGGGAGGAAGAAGGATCTGGGCCGTCAGATCTAGCACCAAGGATCGATAACCATCAAATCCATAAGAAGGTGTGAGGAGTTTAATCCCTCAGAAGCCGCACAGAAGGGTAGAACGGATGACATAAACTTTGAGGGAGAAGTGTTGAATTGTCTTGAGTCATCAGATCTAGAAAAGGTGCATGAGGTTTAAACCTCGTAACAATAGAAGGAAGAGGACTCGTCAAGTACTGAAAGCATCAAGACCATCCATTTTGGAGGACAGGTTTCAAAGATCCAATCCCATCAGGGATTTGGACATCGGGAGTTTGAGGAGAAGGAGTCATGAGACCAGAAGTCCTGGCTCACGAAATTGCAAAAATACCGACAACGTTCATCAAGGAGGACACGTGGTGAGTGGTCAAGGTTCAAGAAAAATCCTGAAAGGTTGTGGGTCGTCGATCCAATTGGATCGTGATCGTCAGTTCAAGAGGAATCTGGATTGTTGATCTCTCAAGGGGGATATTTCAACATTTTGGGGTTTGGGAGTTCGAAGGACCTAGAATCATCTGCAGCCGGAATAATGAACTCACAAATTACGAAATCCCAAAAAGTGGACCGTGGTCACGGGTAGATTTCTACATTTTGGGATCCGGGAGTTCGAAGGACCTAGAATCGTTGCATCCAGAATAGTGAATCCTGAAAACCCGAAAGTATTCGGAGGAATAGGACCAGGTCACAAGACTGGTCGTATGAAAAGCAACTTAAGGGAGGAGTTGTGGAGGTAAGCCCTATTTCGGGTTTCGACATTTCGAAAGATAGAGAACAGGAGGAACGCTTGCATCGCGATTCCTCGAATCGCGAAAAGACGATAGCGCTTTGACATTAAGCACGTGGTCATAGAGTGGTTGTCATATGGATGGAGGCTAAGGGAGGACCTAGATTTGTTAATCCCTTTTTAGCATTTTGGCGACTGGGAGTCACAGGGACAAGGAGCTTGGGAGAGCTCGCATGCAGGAGTCCCAAAACCCTGAAACACGAAAGGTGTGTTGGTTCATAACAGAGAAGAGCGCTGAAAGCTAAGTGCATGCATAGGTTTTCTCAAAGCTTGTGCTAGGGAATTAAAGGAACCTATTGTTGCATCTCTTTCATCACCTTAGTGAGAAAAATAGAGGTGCTTGCAAGCTTAGTTAGGTTTTCTAAGMAGGACAACTGTAAGGAAAAGGGTTAGAGAAAGAAATACAAAAGAACAACTAAGAATTAAACTAAGAAATAAAACAACAACTAAATTAATGAGCATAGGGACATAAGGACAAAAGAAACAATTAGACCCATGTCACCAATGATAAGGATAATATTAGTGAAAGAAAACACTGAGAAGAAAGAGGACTATGAGTCCCTTCTTCCTCCAAGGGAGGGCTCTTGGACCCCCACAAATAAGCTCTTCTTACAACTTTGAAAATGAAAATGAAAAATGGTGAAAGAATTATTTGTTAATCCACTAAAGGGGTGAGATGGATTTCCCAATGCAATGATGCAAGTATACTCTTGGTAAGGATAGAAGATTCCTCAAGAGAATAATGGAAGCATAACTTTGCTATGAATTCCTTGAAAAATGAAGTGTATCCATGGCCTTCTTATAACTTTCTTTGAGGCATTGTCCAACTAGTTTGTAGTGTGTAAAGAGGCTAATTAGGACATTTCTAGGTCTCTGACCAGCCACCCAGTCGAATCCAGTCCAGATTTGAGTGTCAAATCAACTTGGAAGCTGAACCAGAAGTGGGTGGGAGTCCAACCACTCTCATAAATGCGTTGTTTCTTAGGTGTGCGGCTTTTTGCAACAACAGTCACACATCGTGCACATGTGCGTAATTTCTGCATTTTTGTTTTGCGCATGTGCACACGCACCGTGTGTCTTCATAGCGCCCTTTAATTTTTGCACTAGTTGTATAGTTTTTTTTACCCTTTGGAAATGATTTTGTGTTAATTCAGGTCCATGGGTGACCTCATAACTGTTTGATGATGCTGAATTATTGTAACCATTTGCGGATGAAATTTCAGTGATAACAGATGCCCCATGATGGATGAGGTTAGGAGCATACATATAGCCAAAATCCACCAATATTTCTTCTACTGAGAGTGTTGTTGTAAGAGAGAGAGATAGTGGGTTTGTCAAGAGTTACTCATTGGAGGGAGAAGGGAACCTGTAGAACCCGACCTTCCATAAGGTGTGTAAAAATAAACTGTGTACAAACGAGGCGGGCATGCCCCATGCTCGTGTTATGTAACTCAAAAGAGGAATGAAGTGTTGATGTAGACAAATACAACACCCTCGGGGGTGGTCGTGATAAAGGCAGAAGACAATTCTGTGGAGGAACATACTATGAACAATAGGTAGTGAGATCTGTAAGAAGTATCACGGATTCTGTAGGCATTGATAGCCTAGCCAAGTTCAGAGGTCTTCGGTGAATATAAGAAAGAACTGCAATAGTCGCAAAGTAAGACCCACAGTAACATGAGAAAGTGTTGGTGTCAAATGTTATGGTAGTCAACGACAGTAGGGAGCAGTTGTGGTTCTCCCTGTGCCGTCTGAGAGCTCTCATTGGTAAGGTAATGGGAGTCAAGATACTGTCGCCCTTCTGGAAAACTATGTTGATGTCGACAAAAGGGGGATGTGACTCCCAGAATAAAGGGGCTTCGTGAAATCTACTAGGTGAGTTTAGGAATTTGGGAGAGGTACATGGACAAATTCAAGATGTAGGAAGACTCAAGAGTGCCCTTGGTTGGGGGTATATGTGAGGTAAAAAGTGGTCGCAACCATTCAACGAGGTCAAGTGTCAGGGGGACAACAAGATAGGGAATAAGTTGTGCCAGAGGTGGGACAAAGTGAACAAACTCAGAGGGCATAGGTAAGTGGCCCGTGGGATGCTCGGAGGATGTGGATGATGTTGTCAAAGGGTAGATGAGAAGGAGTGCCCCAACCAAAAATGACATGGGTTGCATTTTACAAAAGAGGCAAGAAGGTCGCCAAGGGTGACGACAAAAAGGTAATGTAAATGTTGGAAGCAGAGGCATTTGTACAATAAATAAAGAATAATTTGGGATGAGTGTACAAATACAAAAATGGGTGCCCTAATGTAACATGGTTGGCCCGGGTGGGGCACAATTTGCTTGGAAAACTGGTGGAGGGTGGGGGCCCCATTGGTGGGTTTCTGTATGAGGTAGGTGAAATGAAGGGAAATTTGCAAAGGGGCAAACTAATTGTGGATGAAATGGAGGATTCATGATATTGCGGAGGTGCAGTAAAAAATAGAACCGTGAAGAGATAATTTGGGAATCCAGTGGGAAAGCTAGCAAAATTAGGAGAATTAGTATGTGGTTGATTCACTACATGATGTAAGACTATCGGGACTCCCATCCCTAAAGGATTTTGAAAAACAGCATGAGTGTCAAAGGTGAAAAAGGGTGCTATGAATGGGACAACTCATGTGGGTAAGAGTGCTACCAGGTGACAGTACCGAAGATGCAAATGGAGGTGTTGGTACTGCAGAGCCAGAGATGGGGATCCTAGAGGAAAATGTTAGAGGATGTGACTGGAGATGAAAGTGAGATTCAGAGGGAATGACTACATGCCAGTGCTGAGTATATACCTGAAGGGGTTGCGTTGATGTATGATGACCAAGTACCTGCACACATGAAAACCAAATACCTGACGTGACCACTATCTGAAGAGAATCGAACATACGAGCATTTATTTGATAATTTTGAATATGCGCATGCATACTTGGTCGAGGTATGAAAAAATGGTTTCTCAGGGGCTCAAGATGAAAAGAGGCCAAGGGACTGTCATGATGTAGATGCCGATATGATGATCCCATGGATAAAGACGGATTGGGGAATGGACACTCGGAGATCCCGGAATGGTGAGTGGAAGTTTGGTGAAAAGGCCTATATATAGTTGTAGCGCCCACATTTCCACCTCATTTGTACTTGCTGCTATAGTGACTGAACGAGAAGTATTCAGAGGATATTTGGAGATTCCAGGAGGACGAGGCATCTGATCGAGGACCAGTGAGCTTCAAGTTAGTAGTATGATCATCCTGCTTAGAATTAGGGTTTCCATTTTTGGGCAGGGTCTATATGGAGGGCCATACAGGGGGATTTTAGGGATGTGGGCCCCCAAGTGCATGGGTGATCTAAAAATATGTGTGCACAAGTGTGCACCTACCATTCGGATAGCCACGCATGGGGGCACCTGTAAGGGGAACTAAGGCACGCATTATGTGTGCACCTGTTGGCTACACATATGCGCATGTGTGCATGGATGTGTAGTGGACATGCGCGCTTTGATGCGCGCGTGTGTTATTGACAGGAGAGAATGGAGGTGCCCCTGTAGGGTGAGCAGTAGCACACCTATGAGATGGACAGGCATGCATTAGTGCATGCCTATGGAGTGAACAAGCACACATATGTGCACACCTGTGGGGTGAATAGGCGCACATGTGTGCACGCTTGTGGGTTAAACAGCCACGCCTTGGGGGCAAGGTCAGCAGGTGTAAAAATTATCTTTTTAATGTTGTTTATGGTCCATGTGGATGACCTAGGACTATTTTATGTGGCTGCAGGTGATCATTTTGCATGATGCCAGTTGGTTGGCGAGAGCGAGATTGGTCACAACTGAGAGATGTTGTGGCTATTGAGGAGTCGGGGGTTCGTGCGACTTTGGCAGCTTGTGGGCTGCTAAAGTTCTTTGAGTTCCCATTGATATGGGCACAGGAGTATCTCCTGTAGTTCTTTATCCGGATGTGGAGTCCAGACCTGCATTATTTCATGGTGCGGGGAGAGTAGATTGCCTTCACTATGGTGGAGGACATATATTTTTTGACTGGGCTCCCGTTTTGGGGAATGCCCCTACCAGCGGAGCTGGTGTTACCTAGGGATGTGGCGCTAGTGATAGTGGGTCGAAGGTTCTGCTCGGGGGTGAAATTTATGTCGAGCTCTGTTGTGAGCATTGGGGCGATGGATGCTCTAGAGAATTGTTGTATAGTATCGATGATTGTGAGAGTGTATGGGTTTCTTGTGACTCAACGAATCAGTGGTGGTCAGATGAGTGTGATGGAGAGGGTACTGGTTGGCGAGCACTTCACCTGGGGGCTTACGCTGCATGCTAGGATGGTAGGGCAGCTGGACCATTGTTGGTCCACTGATACAGGAGAGTTTGCCTTTGGGTCCATCCTAGTGGCCTGGTTTTTGGAGAGGGTGTTGATGTTGCGCTATAGGATTTTATTGGGCGCTCCTGGGGTGCGAGAGCCATGACTGAGGCGGTGGTCAACTATTTTTCTTCGCCATGGTGGTGGCAAGGGAGGCCACGTCTTTATGGATGAGGTGACATAGGTGTGGCAACAGATGTCGCAGGTGATATTGCAATTCCCATATGTTGGTGTTGACTTCTGAGATGATCCAGACATGGTGTTACCTCCAGGGGAGGTTTTTGATCATCGAGGTATGTTTGTGAGTTATATATATATGTTTTTTGAGATATCATGATATATGTATATGATACAGATGTTGATACTAGTGTTTGGTTATTTGTATGTGCAGATGTGGCACCTCGTGGGAACGAGGTTGAGATGCTGAGAGCACCGGCTCGCCAGGAGCCAGAGAAAATTCCATGGGGAGGGCTGCGAGCAGGAGAGAGATGTCGATGTGAGGACTCCGAGGTGAGACCAGTTGAACCTGAGAGAGCAGTGAGGAGATGTCGGTTTGATGACCTAGGTGCCAGTCCACCACATGATCCTCTGGGGGATATTAGAGAATATTTTGAGGATATACATCGTCACCTGGAGGCAGTGCTGGAGGGCATGCCTAAGGGAATGTGGTCATGTATCCAGGATGAGGGAATCTTGGAGCAGTGTGTGGGGATTTTGTCATCGTGGTAGGCCATGGTACAACGAGAAGCAGTAGCAGGTGATGCTATGACTGGATGGTTACCTCCTGGTTAAGAGGGACCAGTAGTGGGTTGGGGACCACCACCTGAGGGAGGGGCAGGAGGTGGTGCTCTAGAGGCACATTGAGTGGTGCTCTATGTATTTTTGTATATAGGCTGGTTAGCCCATTTTGTACCGAGGTGCTTCACTGGACTGCAGATACTTGTATTTTTGTATGTAAACATTTGGATGGCACTGCAGACCGTCTTATATATACATGCGTATACATTTTGACATCTATGTGGTGTTTACATGTGTTTTTTTAATGTGTTGATGATGTCTAATCTATATATGTTGTGACAGGTTGTTGATATGTTTATGTATGTGTAGAGGTATCTTGATGTGATATATGCTAGTCTAACACAATATTAGCTAAGTTATCTGTAATTTGATTCAATTGTCTTGGAATATGTGTAAATGTAATGGAATAAAAATGTCAAGATAAAAGTCTAACCTGCAGGTATTTGCGAAAGAGGTAAGGATCGCGTATGCGGTACACATTGTTGAGCTGGAGAATGACTAGTTGAGAGATGAGCAATATGCTAAGGTGACGAATACAATGATGTTGGGCATCGGCCAGGAGGCCAATGACGACAGTGTATTCAGCATGGTTGTTGGTCACTGAACCCAAACATATGCCTCTTGAATGGAGCATTTCATGTGAGGGGGTGTAAAGAGCCCAAGCGGCCAAAGCGAGATTTTGTGTCCAACGGCTAGCGCCGTCTGTGTAACCGGTGTGGTAGGTCTATGGAGGAAGAATCTGTCAATAGCACAAATGATAGTTTAGATGTGAGGGATGGACAAAATATTAAAAACACTATAAAATAAATAACCTAAAGTAGAATGACTATGTTTAAGCATAAAATTTCTTTAAGTATAACCCATTGATGGGATTTTTAAGAGAGAGGCCTTCGGGAGAGGCCAGGATGTATGTGCCTTTGGTGAGGCAATGTTGGATAATGTAGGGGCCATGCCATAGTGACTCAAATTTTCCATGATCAAAGGTATCGTGAGCGATATCGTAAACAAGGATGAGGTCGCCTTCATGAAATGAGTGAAGGTTGAGATGTCAATCAAAGGTGGCTTTTGATCATTTTTTAGCTGCCTCATTGTTCTATAATGAAGATTGACGATCTTCATCTAGGGACTCTAAGTTTAGCAAGCGCTACTCCATTGGAGAAGTGTCGGGTAATAACTCAATTGGAGTGCATAAGGTGGGAATTTCGCACTTGATGGGCAGAGTGGCCTCAACCCCATGGACTAGATGAAAAGGTGTGAAACCAGTGGTTGTTTTCATAGTTGTACAGTATGCCCATAGCGCAAAAAATAACATATGATGCCAATTGGTCTTATGTTTGTTAACCGTGCACTGTAACATGGTCTTGAGGACCTTGTTGATTGCTTCAACCTGTCTGTTAGACTGAGGGTAATATGGTGAAGAAAACAAATGGGAGAATCCTAACCGAGATGAGAGTTCGACAAAAATCTCATTCTCGAAGTGTTTCCCGTGATCGGAAACTAGTTGGAGTGGTACTCCAAAGCGGAATATGACGTGGTTAAAGAAAAAACGTGTTGCGGTGTTAGCGGTATTGTTGAAGGTGGGCATAGCTTCCGCCCATTTTGTGAAGTAATCGACTGCAAAAACAATGTATTTGTGGCCATTGTTGGAGGGGGGATTACAAGTCATGAAGTCGATGCCCCATTTACAAAAGGGGCTGGCAGTAATGACTGGATGAAGGAGAGGAGGTCGTGCTCGTGCTTTGTTGGCATAAAGCTAACATTTCTCACATCGTTTCACAGCATGAATGCAATCGTGAAACAAGGTAGGACAAAAGTAACCTTCTCGGATGATCTTCTGATCAGTGGATATTCCAAAAATATGGCCCCCACATGTGTCACTATGGTAGTCATTCAAGAATCTATCGGCCTCGTCAATGGTCAGACATTGACAAAGAATGGTGTCGACCCCTCGCCAGTATAAGATTTTTTCGATGAGGAGGTAGCAAGGGGCCTGGTGGTGAATACGATGACGATCATCTCGTGAAATGTGGCTACCGAAATTTTGAGTTCGGAGGTAGATGAGGAGGTCACCGTACCAAGGATCATCTGAAGTGATGTAAAAGAGGTGTTCATCTGGAAATTCGGTATTGACGGGGGCACTGGTTGTGTCAGAGGGGAGGGCCATGACAAGTTCAGTGAGGACGAGGGATTTCTTTCTCTTGGGTGTTGAGAATTCAATATTGTACTCTTAAAGGATAACGATCCATCAGGAAAATTTGTCGTTAATTTTCCGACGACTGAGCAAGTAGTGCATAGGGTTGGAATCCGCTACAACCTTAGTTGTGCGAAGCATAATGTAGTGACGCTATTTCTGGATTGCGAGGACGACTGCAAGGGCTAGTTTCACTTCATGTTTATACTTAGAGGGTGGCCCTGAAAGGTTTTTACTAACGTAATAAATGACATGCTCACGATTGTCATCACCTATCTGAATGAGAACTCTTGCTACTGAAACAGCTGATGCTGATATGTAGAGGATATAGTCGTGATTGTAGTTAGGTGCACTAATTAAAGGGGCGTTGGAGAGTGCCATTTTAAGATCGTCAAATGACTGTTGGGCATGTTCATCCCAGTAAAATGGGACGTCGTGACATAGTAAGTGAAAGAAACCATGTACGCAAGTGGTGTAGTCTGGGACAAATCACCGTAGAAAGTTAGCCTTACCTTGTAGGCTCTGGAGTTGACGTAAATTCTGGGGAGGTGGAATTTTGGTGATAGCTTGGACTTTGAGGGGGTCCACGGTAATACCACTTTGGGAAATGATGAATCCAAGGAGGCACCCCATGGTGACGCAGAATACACACTTGAGGGGATTCAAGTGGATGTTTTACTGACAACACCGCTGGAAGATGATCCGTAAATCATCAAGATGTTGGGTGTGTTTCTTGGATCGAGCTATGAGGTTGTCCAAGTATGTGAGGATGATATGAGCCAGATCATGAAAAATGTATGTCATAGCTCGTTGGAAAGTTGCACCAGCATTCTTTAGGCCAAATGACATGACACGATATGAAAAAGTACCCCAAGGGGTAGTGAATGCAGTTTTGTATTGATCGACGAGGTGGATTTGGATTTGATTATAACTAGAGAAACTAACCATGAAGGATAGAGTCTCATGGACTGCACAGTCGTCGATAATTTGATCGATGAAGGGTGTTGGAAAGTTGTCTTTGGGACATGTGTGATTGAGATCGCGAAAGTCCGTGCAGATGTGGATAATGACCTATTTTTTATTAACGGGTAGAGGGTTGGAAACCCATGATGTATAGGCGATGGGGTATATGAACCCAACCGTGCGTAATTTGTCAATCTCGGCTTTGATGACCGCTGCTTTGGATGGGTGAAGCGGTCATTGTTTTTGAAGAACTGGTGTAATGTTGGGCCAGGTGTCGATGTGATGTTCAATGATAGAGGGATCGAGGCCAGGATTTTTTGTGTATGACCAGGCAAAAATATCATGATATTCCTGAAAGAGGGTTTTATAGGCGGTGAGTTCTTGAGGAGTGCAAGTGGCTCCAATGGTGATTTCCTCGACGCTGCCATTTTTTATGGAAATGTCGATTTTGATGGTCGGGGAAATGTTGGCCATGTTTACTTCTTCAAAAGCATCTGGGGTAGGAATGGGGTTGTTGAACAATTCGATATGCCCTGATGGGATAAAATCCTTGGTTTCGATCGTGTATATGGGGTGTTGGTTAGGAGGCATGGAGGCTTCCTGTGGAAAGAAGAGCACTCGATGGTGTAGCACATCCCATGGGTAGTTAGGGTTTTTTAACTTTTCTGGTATTTTCTCGTCACAGTGGAATTGGCAGGAATACAAGGGGTCGTGAAGAGTGATATCGATGACTGTTGTCATGTGGCTGCCCCCTGGTGATGAAGAAGCAGGGGGAACAATGCAAGGAATTTGTGATGGTTCGCTCGACATGAACCAAATATCGAAGTACTAATGAGTACCTGTGGTAGTGGGATGTAACATTTATGTAGGGAAATGAGTGGGAGAATTGGGGGGATTTGGGGGTGAATCCTAGGATAAGTCATCCAAGAACCACGAAGGCATTGGGAGGGCCTCGGGTTTGGGAGAAATGAGATGAAGAATATCTAGTGATGAGGTAAGGTCAACCATCGATTATGTGGGTCTATGAAGCAGGGTCAATTGGCGTTGGCTGTACTCAATGATCATAGGACACTGGTATGTAAAATGATCTAAGGATTCACATAGAGAGAAAGTGCATCTCATAAGTTCATTGACTGAAGTTGTGACATAATGGATGTGAGTGATTTTTGGTAGGGAGGACGTAGCTGGACTGGGTTCGCTTTGGAAGCTTTGGTGTACTGTGGCTAATGTATGCTAAAAGCATGGTAGTGCTGGGCAATGGTGGGTATAATGGCCATATTCTGAACATATAGCAAAAGAGAATTTGGTTCATAACCCTTTACTACTTGAATGAGGGGTGGTAGCGACAGTACTTGCTATAATGGCGAGTGTTGAGGGAGTTTGATTGAGTGGAATCAAATTCCATAATTCTGGTAGAGATGGGCAGTTGTTGGTTTGGTGTCCATCTTTATCACATAGTGCGCAAGGGGGTTGGACATACTGGGGAAGCGAAGCTGTGGGCTCCTTCTTCTTTCTCCTACCCCCAGCAGTGGCAGGGAGAGTAGTGAGTGTGGGTGTAGAGGGTATGGTGGGAGTGAGTATGGGAATCGTCATTGGAATTCCTTCCATCTTGGGGGGAAGGGATGGTCGAGGGACCATCTCGGGTGGATGTAAATACCAAACTAGAATTTCTAACACCATATTAGGGAGGGTAAGCGTTGCAGCTACATGGAAATATTTGACGCCAGGTGGAGGGTAAAAGAAGGGGATTTGAGTAATGGCTTGGGGAACTATCTCCCAAAATAGGATATGGCCTTGGGGGATGTGAAATCGTGGACTGGTGGGGTCAATGAGTTCACAGGAGGCTCATGAGGGGGAAGCTCTGTGACTAGTGGGACATCAGATATGATAGAAGCCTCCCTAGGAGGAAGGGTATCCTCTATGTCAGTTGTATTAGATGATATGATGCATACTTGATTGGAAGGATGAAGGAGTGGTGGTGATCCATGGTAATCTCCTAACAATGATGGATCTTTGAAAATTCCGGGACCAATTTCGATGAGTGAGTATGCATCATGACTCGTGTGGATGAGAGGAAGAATGTTATCAATGTTGGTAGAAGGGTTAGGCTCATAATGTGAGACTTGGTCAATGGTAATGATATTTTCGTTATGGGGAAACATCATTGTTCGAAAGACGGAAGAGGCAACTTCCTTCATAGCGTACATGTAGCTACAATCGAACAGAATATTATAATCGAGGGGGGAATCGATAACTTCGATGCCGATGAAAATAGTCTTTTCCTCGAGTTCTACAGGGACATTTTGGAAGATCCCTTCAGAAGATGATGGTCGTCCATCATAATCTCGTAAGGTAATGGTAGAGGGTATGAGTTTAGGGGAACCAAGTTTCTGCCATACAGATTTAGACATAATGCATGTAGATGCACCTTCATCGATGATGCACCGATGAACTGTGATGTTTCATATTTTCACTGGGATTTGAAAAGTGATTAAAGTGGAAGGCGAGGTTCTCCGTTGTCGAGATTAAATGTAATGAGTCGAGTGTCTACAAGGTCGGCTACCCCCAAGGCAGAAAGTAATGATTTCCACTGAGTGGGACAACTATGAAGGACTTCTAAGATTGACATGGCAGCCGGGGATTGTGCTAAGTCATCAACCAAACTATAATTATGAGTTGCCCTAGCCTGTGGGTTGTGGACATTCCTGCGCAATGGGATGCGAGGGATGCAAAGAGGTGGTTATGTGTTAGGGAGAGGGATCACCAACGGGGGTCGCGTTGGTGCGGGGATTGTTTCTGGAGGAATGGGAGGGGACTCAGTGGGTGCATGGTACTGATGATTACGTGTTTGAAGAAGGATTTATTCCTCACTAGTGAGGAGGATCGTGCGATCTACTAGATTGTTTGGATTGAGGTACTGTCCCACCTAAGGCGGGGGAGGATGTGTGTCCTATTGGCTGTTTATCACACCTTGGTGTGGAATAGGATTTTGCAGTACTGCAAAGGGGGGTTGTTGCACTTATTGTTGTGGGGCCTGCTGAGGGGCAGGCGGTGTTGTAGGATGGGGTAGACTGCCTGAGTCTTTCATCCATTTGAAATTAGCGATTTGGGGGCAATGATGAGTATAATGACTGAACTCACCGCAAAGGGCACAAGGGAAGTTGGTTTTGACATTATTGTTATTTATCCCTTGACACCTATTGTTATTTCACCCCTGGGGGTTTTGATTCCCTTGGTTCTGGTCGCCCCTAATAGGTTGGTTCTGCTGGGGTTGATTCTCACCTTGACCTGGGTTGTTGTTGTTCCTATTTCTTCCTTTCTTTTTGGCATTGTTCGACGGGTGGGTCAGATTTTCCATATTCAACTGTTCAAAATTTTGATATTGCTGAATGGGAGAGGGTTGAAAAAAATTCACCCCAGCATGAGGATGTGGGGGAGCGATGGGTTGTGGGGGACCAGGAAATAGAAAGTACAGATTTTGTGGGGGTAATGATCCGTAAGGTACATAAGAAGGCGTGGAATTTTTTATAGTACTATATACTAAGGTAGAGGGGGTATCAGAGCTTGTTTGAATAGGTGGTTGTATGGGGGGTGCTAGAGATGACCCATTGATGGGTAGAGGCATAGCAACAGGTTATGTTTGTTGATAAGGGGGTGGGGGGTAATAAGAGCTTCCCTCATATGTCGACGTATATTGAGGTGTTCCATACATTGGTGGTTGTTGGGGTTGTGGACCATGGTGAGTGGTATTACCAATCAATTCATCTACTGAGTGAGACATCCCAAGTTTGTCTTGGCCAAACAACACAGGTTTTGGGAGATTAGGGATTACAATGTATAAGTACCCTGACTGTGAATAGATGAGGTCTTATTGTTGAGCCTTACTGATGGATTTGTCTTCTGATTGAGGGAAGGTGGAAGCTACATCCTTACTGAGGAGAGAGACAAGTGATCTAAGAAGCCATTCAAGACACTCTTGTTTGGTGGTTTCTTCTTTGCACAAACTACGTTGCCTACGCCACTCATGGATGTGATCAGTGATATGTGTGGTTGAGGTTTGTTTGAAATTAGAGAGTAGTTCCAAACCATTGTCATGACGGATTGGTAATTGAAAGAAGGTCAAAAATTATTTGGCCAAGGACTCGAAAGTCGCATGGAACCTTGATTTTTCATCTACATACCATTAGGCTGATGGGCCAGTGAGTGTGCATTGAAATAATCATAGTCTGATGGAATCATCCATAATGTTGTTGGAAGAGCACCATAGGTGGAAAGTCATGACATGGTTGGCAAGGTCATCTCCTGTCTTTCCTTCAAACTTGGGGATGTCTGAAGGGAGTTTGGTGGGCATTGCAGGCCATGTGGGGTCATGCAATATAGGATCATTGGTGAGTTTTCTTAGATCTGGTATGTTAAGAGAGGCCAAATATGGCATCATTAGTGTTGGTTGAGGATTAGCTCCTGCCATGGTAGGAGTGTTTTGTGAACCTAACCCTAGAGGGGGGCTAGGTGGGTTGGTACTTCCCCCTTGAGAGGAAGTTGACCCCCCACTTCCATGTAAAGGAGAGAGAGTGGACGGAGGACCTTGGGAAGTGGACCCAAGTAATTTGGAACCAAGCAAGGCTGATTCTAAGACAATGACACTCACTGGAGTGTGAGACGGTGGTGTCGATGAGCGGGCAAGACCAGACACTTCCCCTAAGATAGGAGGGAGATTTAGCAAGTGTCGGGAATGAAGGGGATTCTGTGGGTCCCCTATGATGTCCAACTAACTAAGTGAATGTGTGCAAAAGGTGGTGAGAGTAATAAATAAACAAGAGCCTTGGTTGCAAATTTTGAACTTTACACAATATATATACAAATCAAAATGTAATCAAAAGTGCATCATACATAATGTGGTTTGAAAAAGAAGAATATATGTGGACAAGTGGGTTTTTTCTGCATGGGGAATCAAAGAAAATAAATTCTCATGTCCTAAAAGACGTAACGTCCTTCCTCTCAAATAACACTGGACCTTCCAATAGTACTCAACAGTGGGGTCTGAAGTCACCAAAAGAGAGACTAGTGAAGGATGAAATAATCGGTTATAATGAGGGGTAAAGGGGGCATATCCCGAAAGAGTTGGTGATATTTCCCAATAGCCACACAAAATTTGATCAAGGTGCAATTGCATCCCACAATTGCCACCTGGGTAGATGTCCTAAATTTTGGTCACTAGGTACCTTGGTCAAAGTGCGACATTTAGATTTTCGTCCTAAGAAATGGGTCACGGGCTAGATCCCGTCCAAGAGGTGGATGCCTCAAGGGGGGACACACAGAAAAAATGAACCTCAGCCTTCAACCCTTCATGGGTATCTCCCTTCCTTATGGTGTTAGGAACACTTGACTTGGAGGATTTTCAATTCCCTATTTGACAAATTCTATGGTTTTGACAATGTGAGAACCAGATGATGGGGAGTTATTTGGATGCCTATCCCCGAAATCCTACCTAGACTAAAAAATTTATTTTGGCACCTCCTGTGGAGGAAAACTTAGTGAGTTTTTAGAAAAAATTTAGATGTAGTTGTTTTGAGAGGTTGGGGGTGTGAACCAA
>ML781835.1:1043478-1062834 GCA_009831015.1 Picea engelmannii
ACCAATTCAAGTGATGTTGGTTCTTTCTATGAATGAATAGTTGGAAAGGAATCTCTATGATTCTTACCTAAAATACAACCATGACAAGCACCATCATTGCATAAGATAGGGGGTAGTTCATTCACCATTTGGTGCTTCAAGAGCTACTACAAGTAGTGGGAGTTCAAAGGACCAAATTTCTCGGGCCATAGTTTGTTCAAGCCATCAACGTGAGAAATAATGATGGTGGTAGGTGATTAAGGTTTGAAGCTATTAAATTTGTACAACCTTGAAGAGTCATCAACACGTACTTAATCTATTAAAATAGATGGATCCTTTAGATATGTAGTTACAACATTGTGAGGTGAAAAATCTGTTGTTTTTCCATAACCAAAATGAGTAATTTGATAAATTAAAAGAAAATTTGTAGAAATATTAGAAGCATGAATACATTGCTAAATTACCCACCAAGAAGATCTAGTATTCCTATTCCTAACATCTAAAGGAGATCTATCCATGACAAAACTATGTCAAGTTGTACAATCATCAAGACTAGAGAAAATATCCTTGTAACTAGCCATGATGAAGAGAGGCATTTGAATATAAAATCCATTTATAAGATGGTTGAATTTCTATTGAAAAAAGAGGAGGCTAAGAAGTAGAAGAGGAGGAGGAATCAAGCATAATTTTATGTTGTTTAATGGCTTCTTCCAATGATTTCATATTCTTCCAACAATGTGTGTCTAGAGTCCCATCTTTTCCTTAAAAGGAATGATACCTAAGTGGCTTATTAACCTTTCACCTAGTGCCTTACCGAGACTCTAGATAAGGATGAGTTAGTGTAGGTGGCCTAGAAACCATGGGTTGTTTGGCTCCTCTTAATGGCTTCTTGAAGGGTTTGGAGCCCTTATGATTTTGAGCAAACAAGGATTTCTACTTAGTACCTATATCAAGGGAAACCTATTTTAGGATTAATCCGTAAGTGTGGACACAAACCGATCTCCCTAGATCCACCTGGATCTAGAACAAAGTAGGACAGAATAATACTCTTTCCCTAGATTTAGACTATTGAATGAACTAGAAGGCAAGAATCATGAACATACCTTGTGATCGCTTATTTGGGTCTTTGTTGTTCCAGTTTCGCTCCAATGCTCTTGTGTTGTCAAGACCACAACAATACAAACCAATCGAAGTGAAGACAACTCAACATATTCAATAATCAATCTAAGTATATGATCAAGGAGTTATACAATAAAGTGACATTAGCTTGATGGGAAAAAGACATATTACTGTATTATATTGATAGAAATAAAAGCTTACAACCCGAGCCTTGATGTTGCAAACCTCCTTTCGATGGCTCTTGGCTCTGACACACACACTTGCTCACGTGTATGAAGAATATCAACCACTTTTGATAACTTTGCTGGAGTTCTTAGTTGTTGTAGCATCAGTCCTTCACACAGTCTTTCACTACTTCTCTAATAAATCTCTTGCTAGTTTGATTCTAACCTTTTCCATGAGAATCCCCTCAATATATAGAAGAGAAAGAATTAGTTAATTGGATAGGAATGATCCCAAAATATAAGGAAAGCCAGTACTTAGATAACCATTCGAATGCCATCTCATCCTTCTAGAAGATTCCCTTCTGGAAGCTTCAAGAATTCATCCTTTTCCCTTCTTTAGAAAGTGTTAGCACCCTAGTAGTCAGGCATAGTGCGAACTTCTCGCACCCTGGCTTAAGGCAGCCTGCGAGAATGATACATTCTCGCAGGCAAATGTATTGGCAGCCTGTGAACCTTCCTCAAAACTGTGATTTCTAAAAAGAGATGAAGGTAACTTTTCTTAGGAGAAAGTTCTAATGAAGAGCCTGAGTACACCATTATCAATACATCATCATGACGACCAAAATTATGGGTAACATAATGCCCCCCAAAGTATGAGGTTGGAACTAGTGACAGCTGATATACTTTGTAAGCTGCATGTGTGTGTCGAGAACCAGAAGCACATCTAATCGAAAACCTGCGCACAACCAAGCATCTGCAGAATATCATATATACCAATTATGAGGTAGGAATTCCCATAATCAGATCACAGACTGATGAAATTATAGACATGGGTCATGGCCACCAATCATACACTATGGATCCATGCTGTCAACATATAGCATAGCCACCTGAATACATTGTGGATCTATGCAAAAATTTTCAAATCAAGATGACATAGCCACGAAACATACACAATGGATCTATGTGTCGTAAAGTATACATACTCCATCGCAACCTGGACCTCAAAGATAAAATTCAGGGTCTTCAATCTCGTCGCCCAAAGTATGAATCTAACCATGTGATTACATGTGTTGAAGTCAAACATGGTAGAAACCACTTGATTACTGGTCATTGATGTAACTGTTAACAAGTGCGAGGGAAATCACCATTGATGTCAATGAATCCCAAGGTACCATAGTACAATCCATAGACTGTGAATAAATGAGTTGATGTCAAACATCCAATGGAATCTTTTGATCAGGGGTCAATGATGTAAACCCACTGTCGAAGGCGATGAAACTTGCCATTGAGGCATGCAAGCTCCAAGGTACTAAATAATTTCTAAGTCTTGATCCTAGATAATGAGCTGAAGTCGAAAGAACAAGACTCGTCACAGGAGGGCCTTTGATGTATCCCCCATCAATGACACGAAATGAATAACTGAGTTTGAAAGTGAAACAAATCATGTTGCAATTGGACTAGACACAGGGAAGGCCGACACAGAGAGAATGGATAACTGCAGATGGTCGACTCAATATAGGTTTTAGATGGACTTCTCTTGAACATATGAACGACACAACCAATGATTTGGCAGTATTGACCCAAAGACAACACATGGAATGACCTTGTAATCAATCGAAAGAGAGACAAATGGATTTCCCAAACTGGCTTCAAATCATGAATAGGGTGTGTCATGTTTAAGAGCGACACTTACTGCCAATCAATACGAAAACATATCCCTTTCCCAAATTTCCCCCCACCATTTTTGGAAAGTACCTCTTTATTTTTACGCAAGCTTGAAGAGGATCACATATGCTTGTTGATATAATCTCATCCTTCGGAGGAGTCCCATGGAGTATTTTTAACGAACCCTAAGAAGGAGTGGTTCGGTCGCATCACGGGTCTGTCAATGTTTGTTTAACGAGTCCAGAGATAGTAAACTCGAAGGTTTTTCAAGATTATAGATTTTGGAAAAACACTTAAAAGATAACTCTCTCAGTTCCTTTTTTTGTAAAATAGTCTGGATGAGACCGAAAAAGAGATAAACTATCGCTCACCAGACGCGTACTTCAAATACTTTAGTGAGCATGAAAATAGCAAGGTCACTCGACGATCTTTTCATGTTTAGAGAGTCTAAAAAGATCTTAAAGAGGACTTCAGGGGGGTTCCTTTTTCGTATAACCTTATGAGCCCAAAAAAGTGATAAAACTATGCTCGATCATGTTCTCTTATGTTGATGAGCGTAAGAATGGATAAAAATGATGCTCGAGGTTTTATGTAAAAACCCTAAAAACAATCATAAACACGCCATAATGAAGAAAAAAATATGCCCATACCCTTATTGAGTTATCAATGTTATCACACCTATAATTCATTACACTCATCTAAATATTAGGGATTAGGTTTAAACAATAGATAAGCATAAAACCCCAAAAATAACATAGTAAAAAGTAATTTAAATGAGTAAATACACATTTTTACCATATCATTTCATATTTTCATTATTGAGTTTCAAAACCCCCTTTTTACCCTCCGAATTCGGCATTGATTTCTGGGAGCTACAAGAGATCATTTGATGATTCGTCTGCAGCATTAAGGTAAGCCATCCATTCTTGACATTTTCATGGTTTAAATTTTAAATTTCATTGGTTAGTTTCTCATTTTCAAGTGGTTTTTTGAACCCTACATGCGCATAAGAATTCTCACAGGCAGCCCATACGGGACCTGCGAGAATGATGTGTTCTCGCAGGTGAGCCTTGAGCCACCTGTGAGGTGTTTTCACTGTGTATAATAAGGCACCTGCGAGCAACACAAAACTAAAAAAATTTCTAAATATTTAGCCAATGAAAAAGTTTTAGATCATGATCAAAATCATTAATCCTCCTTGTATGTTCATTGTGCAGATAAATAGTCACAAACATGGTGCTTGAGTGGAGAGAACGAGAACATGAGGAAGATAATGAAAATGCCGAGAATCATCCTTCCACTATAGCTGCATTAAGATATTGTGGGATCTTAAAATACTTTCGCATCCCGGGCATGAGAGCCCAAGTCAGACTACTGGAGTTCTTGATCCGTATGTGGGATCCAGATCAAAAAAATTTCAATGTAGGAGCTCATACATTGTCCATCAACATTGAGGACATATATTTCTTGATCGTATTATCCAGGCGCGGGTATCATGTCAGCTTGACTAGTAGTAGAGGTGGTGGATTAACAATGAGTGAATACTGCAACGAATATTGTGTACCTGAGGTTGAATGGAAAAAAGGGAAAGTTGCTATCTGGGGGGTACAAGACTTGACCCTCCACATGATCCTCTTTACTATAGCTCGGATGGCCAGGAGTGTTTCTCTACATATGGCATTACAGAGCTATTTCCAGTACGCCATCGAGTGTACTGAGCCCCGAGTATTTAATTGGGCGGATGTTGTGCTTCGTAGTATCAAAAGGAAATTAACCAAATGCAGGCGTGGTGAATTAAAAAAATTTGGGTACGGATCTTTACTAGTGTCCTTCTTCCTTGAGAGGATCCCCGTATTCCGAATACAGGTCGAATGGAACCTATCGGGTCCTAGGGATCCAAGGATGTTGAGGTGGTGTCGGCACGTGGCAGGACCAATCGTCAAGTATGACGATATTTTCTTTGACTGGCTCCAAAACCAGATGCTAATGGTCTATGAATACGCCTATGTTGGGTTGGACTTCCAAGGAGATCCGGATATAGCACTGCCTAAGGATGCTCAGTGGGGAGACCTCGATAAGAAGTACTTGCATTTTATCTTTTTTAAATGTTTTTGAATTTTAATCATATTTAAATGTTTTTGTTTTATGTATTTATCAGAAGACTAACACAAAATGTTTTTTGATAACACAGATGTTGGACCATATAGACCTCCTGGCACCTCTCCTATCCAGCGACAAGGAGAGGTAGTAGCAGTAGTACCACAGTATGCCAAATATTATCAGGTTGTGGAGAAAAATTTAGAGGGTCTGACAGCAGATATTCCAAATATGACTCTGGAAGAGATTCCACGATGTGATCAACGTCACACTGTAGGAGTTTCAGCAGCTATGGGTTGACTGCTCCATAGGGTTTCTAGGGTAGTTGTGTGTTACTGTGAAGGTCATCCATGACGTCACATTGTAGAAGCTATAAGCTTCCATTTTTGATATTTTGGTCTTCGGACAAACTTTTTGTAAAAAACAAACTCTTTTGATCGTTATATATACAGATGGCGTCTACCGGTTTACTTTATATTGTGTGGATTTTAATGTGTTTGATTTATAAATGATTTAAGTGTCTGTCCAATACATAATTAGCCAATTCATCTGTTAATGTATTAATACATCTAGGAATATGCTCATATTCAATGTGATCAAAATATCGTTCCAAGAGGTGAATTCACAAATACACCCGTAACAAAGTAGGACTTCGAATGGAGTAGATATTACTTAGCTGTAGTACTACAAGCTGTGAATCAAGTCACACAACCAAATGATGAATTATGAGTGAGATAGTATCAACCAATAATTCAATAATGACGCTATACTCTGCGATGTTATTAGTTGCACGACCAAGACATACACCTCGTAAAGATATAAGCTCATTTGTTGGGGCATAGATGGCCCACGCAGCGGAGGCTAGGTTCTGAGTACTACGGCTAGCACCATCAACAAAGTCAATATAGGGTAGCGAAGACTCCGACATCTGGAAATCAAACACAACGTCATATAAGGGTAGAGACCAGATAACGTCAAAAGAAAATTAAAGTAACACACACAAAGTATGATACATAAAATACAAATACTTGTGCATAAATGAATTATGCATAGTATTTCTTCAAGTACAACCCATTTCTGGGTTCACTCAAAGGGATACCATCATAATCGACCAGCTCATATGCTCCTTTTTCCAAAACCTGATGAACAATCTAAGGACCTCGCCACATTGGTTCGAATTTCCCAGCTCCTAAGACATCTCGATCCTGTTCATAGAGAAGAATAAGATCACCTTCAGAGAAAACGCGAGGCTTGACATGCTTGTCATACTGTGCCTTGACACGTTTCTTCTGGGCTTCTATTACTAGAGTGGGGTCATGTCAAGTTTCCTCTAATCGCATCAGATACAAAAGACGTTCTTCTTCAGTAGAAGTATTGGGTAAGAGTCCGACAGCTAGCTTCAAAGAAGGTATCTCACATTCTATTGGAAGAACAACTTCCACACCATAGACCAATCGAAAATGCGTAAACCCCGTAGCAGATTTGACAGATGTCCGATATGCCCACAATGCCGAAAAAAACATTATGTGTGAGCTTGTTTTATGAATTCCTATCATCCGTCGAAGCATAGTTATAAGAAATTTGTTGATTGCTTCGACCTGGCCATTAGCTTGTGGATAATAGGGTGTTGAGTTATCATGATGAAGACCCAACTTTTTCGTAAGTTCAGACATCATAAAATTCCTAAAATGACTACCGTGATCAGTAACGATAGCTTGGGGAACACCAAAACGAGCTATGACATGGTTAAAAAGAAATAAATCTACAGTCTTTCCAATGTTATCGAATGTCGGCATCGCCTCGGCCCATTTAGTAAAATAATCAACTGCTACAATGATGTAACCATGCCCCCCGACCGAGTGAGGGTGACATGTCATGAAATCAATGCCCCATTTCACAAAAGGACCAACTAAGACCACATGATGAAGAGGAGCAGGATGTGACCGTATTTTCTTATTATAGGTCTAGTAGGCATGGCACTTCTGAACAGGAGTAATGCAGTCATTGAACAAGGAAGAGGAAAAATATCCTGCGCGCAAGATCTTCTAGGCAGTAGCATACCCAGACATATGACCACCACATGCTCTAGAATGGCAGTCATTCAGAGCTTTCTCGGCTTCGTCAAAAGTGAGACAACGTCAAAAAAACAGAGTCAATTCCTCGATGGTAAAGAGTGTCCCTGAGGATAATGTATTGACGTTCTTGATAGCGGATACGACGTCATTCATTGCTAGACAAAGTAGGTCAGAAAGTCTGGGTTTGGAGATATATAATAATATCTCCATACCAAAGATTGTCAGTGCTTATAAGGAAAAGAGATTCATTGGGTAATTAATCTACTGCTACATTTTCCGTGGCAGAGTGAGGAAAATCGCATATCAACTCAGTAAAAACTAAGGATTTCTTGGACTTGGCGCGATCGAATTCCAAGTCAAACTCCTGGAGTATGACAATTCACTTGGAGTATTTTCCCCCTAGAAATTGACATGTCAAAATGTGTTGCATAGGGTTGCAATGAGAAATCACAGTAGTTTTCCTTGAGAGGATATAATTCCGAAAGCGTTGAATATATTGAACGGCAGCCAAATCCATTTTTTCAACATGTTGATACTTGATTTCAGTGGGTGTGAGACTTCGACTCAAGTAATAAACAACATGTTCATCGTGCACATCATCCTCTTGGATGAGAACCATGCCGATGGTATACTCAGAGGTAGGAAGATAAAGAAAATAATCACGACTATAATCAGGAGGAAAGAGAAGCGGAGCTCGCATGAGGGACAACTTCAAAGCCTCAAAAGCATTGTTGGCCACGGTATCCCAAATGAACTCGGAATATTTCTTTAATAGTCACGTAAAACCACGAGTAATCTCAGCGTAATTAGGAATGAAATGATGAAGAAAGTTTGCTTTCCCCTGCAAAATTTGCAACTGGCGCAGTGTAGAAGGAGGAGGGAGATTAAGAATCACCTCAACCTTAATAGGATCCACCCGGATTGCCTGACGTGAAACAATGAAACCTAGAAGACGGCCAGATTCTACGCAAAAGATGCATTTATGAGGATTTAAACGAATGTGATAGAACTGATAGTGAATGAAAATGGCATGGAGATGAGTAGGGTGATCGACTCGACGCATAGAATGAGCCAGTAAATCGTCCAAATAGGGTTGAACGATATGCTTTATATCGTGAAAAGTGTAAGACATAGCATGTTGAAACGTCGCGCCAACATTCTTAAGACCGAAGGGAAGTTTCCTATAGGCAAAAGTACCCCAGGGACAAATAAAAGCAGTTTTATGTTGGTCCTCAAGAGCGATGTTAATTTGATTATAGACAGAGAAACCATCCATGAGAGAGAAGATTTCACTTCCGGCACAGTCATCAACAAGCTGGTCGACAAAAGGGGTTGGAAAGTTGTCTTTTGGATAGACTTTGTTAATGTCCCTATAATCAACACATACATGAATACTGCCTCCTTTCTTATCAATCAGTATAGGGTTGGAAACCCATTCTATCAGATCCACGGGATAAATAAAGCCGACTTTGAGAAGTTTTTCAACCTCAAGCTTGATAGCCGCCGCTTTACGTGGGTGTACTGGACGTAGGCGATGCCGGACAGGTTTAGCTCCGGGGTATGTCTTTATCTCATGTACAATAATAGCAGGGTCGATACCTGGCATCTCTTCATAACTCCAGGAGAAAATATCATGAAATTCTTTGAACAGAGAGGTATAGGTGACGATTTCATCCAGAGAACACAAATCTCCAATGTGAACATTTTCAACTATCCCAGGTTTAACGGATATATCAATGGGAATCATGGAAGAAATATTACTGAGGTTCCCTTCGACAAACACATCATGTGAAGATCCGAGAACAGTCGATATGAAAAAAATGGTCGACAGAGTCGAAATCCGTTGGTAGTTCTCAAGAGTGTGTTGTTCCAAAAAGAGTATGGAATGATGATGTCCATCATCCCAAGGGGGTTCATCCATGATGGACATGATCATCTCGTCAGTCGAAAAAATGACACGAAAATGATTAGGAGACAAATCATCAAGAGAAAGAATAGAAGGTGTTGCTGATTGAATGGCGTGATAAGCAGACTCAACTGGACTTAACAGCATGACGTCGCCGAAACGAGTGTGATATCCAAGGTCAGGGACTATCCAAAGGTCGGAAGACACAAAAAGTTCATGAGGTATGGCAGAGATCATATTTATAGAAGAAACGGACGGGCGTGGAACATGGGTAGTGGAATGGGAAAAGTACCCATTAACGAAGAGTCTTTTAAAAAGCCTACACCGACATTCTCGTAACCCGGCGGGGTTTTAGCTATAAACGACACGTTACCAGTACGAGTATCAGAATTAAAGAAGGCAAGTTGGTCAACCATAACAACATTTCCTTGATGAGGAAAATGTACTACACGAAAAAGTGTTGACACAACAGCGCGCATGGAATCTATCCAGCTACGACCAAGCAGAAGATTATAATCGAGGGGAGCATCAAAGAATTCCACTTCAACTTGGACTATTTTACCTTCTAGAGTAATGGGCAACGATGGAAGAACACCGTAAGGCTTAAAACAAGAGCCATTGAAGGCTTTCAAAGTATTTTGTGATTCATTTAAAGGAG
Organism: Picea engelmannii; assembly: GCA_009831015.1. Taxonomy (NCBI): domain Eukaryota; kingdom Viridiplantae; phylum Streptophyta; class Pinopsida; order Pinales; family Pinaceae; genus Picea; species Picea engelmannii. The sequence goes on from ML781835.1 coordinate 1,053,145, forward strand.
GAGAGCCAATGGCTTTCCAACAAGCAAGATACATTACACACGTAGAGGCACCCTCATCTATAATAGTTCAGAAAATATTCTTATCAAAGACAACAACTTGAATTTGAAACAGAAGATGAGGGGGTAACCTTGGAATGTGATCTTCCAAGTCAAAGACTATTAAATTCGTATCGGTTGGATCAATTCCACCTATATCTTTCAACAAAGCCCTCCGTTGTGTAGGAAAAGACTGAAGGACTTCAAGGGCAGACATCGTTGAAGGTGCTTGGGCCAGATCTTTGACAATACTATAGTTCTAGGATGCAAGAGCATGAGGATTGAAAGCCGATTTTTGAACAACACCCTTAGGGGGTCGTACGACTATATCAAATCTTAGTCATTCGAGATGAAGAGGACCGTTTGTAGGTGGAGCCGGTGGAGAGGTTTGTACCAAAGCAGGAGGTAAATCGTCAACCTTCTCCTTAGATGGAGAATAATATTTGTCTCTAGTTGTGATTGCGACGTTATTCTGCTTAGAATCACCAGTACACATCAAAACGTATGATGTCGTAGAAGTAGATGGTTGGTCATGGATGACCAACTGAGCCTGTTGTTGAGACGGGAAGGGTTGGGACAAGACAGCCAGCGTAGATGGTTTGGGTGTTCCTTAAAGGAACTTAGTAACTTCGGCTCGTCATGGACAATCCTTCATTTAGTGATCGTCACCACAGATAAGGCAAGGGTATAGTGGTTTGCACTTATCCCAATCTTCAACAGGAGGAGTTTTAGTTTTCTCTGTTTGATTATTATTTTTACCCTCCTTATTCTTGCCTCTCCCCTTTTTAGATTTATTTTTACCGGTCGGGGTAGATTGAACGACGTTCACCTCAGAAGTCTTATCGACGGGAGTGGCAGGAGACGGAGCATTTTGAACATTAGAAGATGTAGATTTAGGGGTTGTACTTGAAGAAGAATGTGATTGGGTATGGGTAGTACCAATCACACCATCAGCTGCATGCGAGGCAATTGGAGTAGTTGAAGCGCTGGAAGTACAAGGACGAGGTAATTCAGGTAGAAAATCGTAAATTGTTCCCATTTGCGAATAAACGAGATCAAGATATTAAGCATGACTGATAGCCTGCTATTCTGTGACAACGCCACCCATGGAAATGTCCTTACCGATTTCATTCACAAATGAATTTGTAAACCATTCATCCAATAACTGATCGGGGAGTTCAAGTTTGATGAGACGACGTCTCCTTCGCCACTCATGGATATGATCCGATATATGAGTGCCTTTAGTCTGTTTGAAGGAAGTCAAAATCTCATTCCTGGTATCATAACGGATCGGTAACTGGTAATATGTAAGAAAATCCATAGCTAGGGTGTTCAAATCAGAGAAGAAACCTTGTGGCAATTCAATATACCACTTCACAGCGGAACCTGTGAGGGTTCGTTGAAAAAGACGCAGACGAATAGAATCATCCATCAACGAGTTGGATGAACACCACAGATGAAAATTCATAACGTGATTGTTTGGGTCCTCTCCCACTTTGCCATCGAATTTCAGAATGTCCGAGGGAAGCTTGGCTAGAATAACAGGCCATTGGGGAGAGTGACGAATAGGATCATTTAGAATCTAAGACAAATCTAAAAAATCCAAAGTAGCAAGAAAAGGTAACTGTCTATTCACCTGCGGGTACTGGTGACTTTGGGGTGGAAGCCCTGTCGGTAAACTAGTAGGACCGTATGCAGTCTGCCCATATTGGGAAGACCCTGGCTAGTTCGATGTCAGTTGGAGAGGATAATAATTCCAAGGGTGGTATCCTTGAGTTTGAGTAGGGACCCTGACCCCAAATAGGATTAGGTATACCTGGATATGGTTGGCCCATAGTAGGGACAATTTTCTGCCCCCCATCATTTTGAGGAAAGTTTTGTAGAATCTGATTCCAATACTAGGCCAATTCAGGAGGTATATTTTGTCCAAAAGGTGAGGTTGGTCCCCCTATCATAGGTTGTATGCCAACTGAAGGTTGTGTAGTAATTGGATTGTGACCAATAAGAGGAAATGGAATAGTACCACTTTATCCACCAATGGGAATTTGCAAGTTTGGTGCAACAGACGATATAGTGCCACTAGGATTAGGATTGCCAAAAGGAAATTGAGGGAGTGTCGGAATAAAACCAGGAATAGGGTGCCCAGAACCTAGAGAACCGACAGGGGTTTGCAGAGGTGTTGGATTGGAAGCATTCAACAAAGAATTCAACGCATGATAACCGGGTGGTAATGTCGAATTGACATCAGGCATTCACTGAGTATTAATAGGAGCAAGAGTAGTTGCAGTAATTATGGTTTGGACACTCATAGTATTTGCGAGATGGGCTATCTCAGGAGGGAGAAAAAAGTGATAAGGGGTAGTCACTGGTGTAGTTTATGTCTCAGAAAACATCAGAGGGTTGATTTCGTAGACTGTAGGTGACTCGGTACCAAAAAGGACTCATCGGAAATCACTCGACCAAAAAGGATCTTGGCCTACTACACCGGGAGAAGGCCCAACGGTTGATTCAAAAGATGTAACAATGGCTTCATCAGAAGAATTTAATCGCACAAAAGGTCATTCACCACAGTGAATGCGATAGTCCTCTCAAGTATTTGTAATTCGAAAAGGTTCAAGAGAATCAGTTCATTCTACCTGTGGTGTGGTGACAACTGGAACGTCACTTGTTTCCCTGTGTGGTGGAGTAACCACTGGGACTTCGGTCTGATGGGGAGAACCCTTAGGTGTACCGGTAGGCGAGGGTTGAGAATCGTCCATATGCTCTGGAGATAAACCTTTCATTCTACATGAACATCGTGGGGGAGCAATTGTAAACAAGTGACAAGCTCCGCGAAGAAATTCGTATGGTCAACTTCGATAAACAGACAACACACACTTAGTAAACAAAATCTAGGAAGCAATCACCAAACAAACAAGACCTTCTAATATCAAAGCCACTAGTTGGTGATGAAATCCAATGTCACAACAACAAGATGAGAAGAGGCGGGGATAGGATGGAAAAGTTACGTTGACGACCTTCTTAACGGACTTACATTCTGGTGCAAGCTCCCACACATAATCGTGGGTATACTCTCCAAGGAGCCCGAGTGAGTTTGATAACGTCAATTCCAGGTACCGTGAAGACTTTCCCCTCCATAGTCACCTTGGGTAAGAACCTAGAGAGATAGGCCACTAAGGTCACCACAAACAATAGTACAGCCTGGGGGAACAGTCGATAGTCTGATCCACACACAAGGGCAGGGTATCTAGCCCGAAATCAACTCAGAAGGCTTCCACTCATCATTGTGGGTATACCTCTGAGTGACCCCCGTAATACATGCAATCTCTACACTGATGTCAACAAAGCAGGGTGAGTAACTCTGCCAACACCAATGTGACCTAGTGCTTGACCTTTTTGTTAGAAGGGCTTCCCAGGACAATATGTTGCAAATGGAATTTAACACTCCCTAACTCAAGATACTATTGTGTGTTTTGAGCTTTTGGAGAGTGTATCTCTCTTCCTACTCCAAAGCACTAGCCTAACTAAATGTTGGTGTAAAAGAGCCCTAGAAAAGAGTTTACTAGATAAATTTTAAGATTATGCAATGTTTTTAAGAGATATTGTTTAGTCAAAGGTAATGGAAATGAAACTTGTGTTGTATGACTATGACCCAAACAATGCAAGAATGAAAATGAAAAATAACACTTTCCATTCAATGAATCCTATGTATGGGAGAGAGAGAAAAATTTCCAAATCAACCCTAAACTATAATGCACAATTTCCTTTCAAATGTCAATGCAAACAATCAATAATCAAATGAAACTTATTTATGTGTCTTTCTTCAATACTTCAACAAACTCAAAAATTTGATTCTTCCAATGTTTTCTAAAGACAAAATTTTTTTTTGAAAGAAAAGCTTGTAGTTCACTTTCCAAAAAGAACTCTCACTATACCAATGAGAACACAAAAAATCAAATCAATGAACAAGCAAATAACAACCCAATCAACTCTTTCAATGAAAGCAAAAATAAAGAGCAAACCAATGAGTCTTCTCAAAGCAAACAAAAATGTTCTTTTACACTCATAAGAAAATAATAAAACCAAGCAAACTTAACTTTCAACCAATCACTGGATCCCAACAAATCAAACAAATTCAAAATCTGAAGTCAGAGAGAATGGTGTTGCCAGAAGAGTCGAGAAACAAAAGTCAAGTCACAAAGGACAAGAGAAGTCTTAAAACCCTAAAACTATTCAAGCATGCAAACTAAAGCAAGAGATATATCAATCAATGATCCAATAAACCTATCAGAGGTATTCCAACTATTTTGGGCAGTCAGAAAAACCAAACCTCAAATTCAAAAATTTGAAAAAGAATGTTCGCAGGCAAGCTATATAACACAGTGCGAGAATTTTTGATTCTCGCAGGAAACCTTTGAGCAAGGTGCGAGAACCTCGCACTGAACCCTATGAACAGGGTGCGAACATGACAAGTTCTCGTAGACTGCAATGGAACACAATGCGAGAATTCCTGAACATATCCAAAAATTTGAAAAATGAAGTAAAATTGCAAAAATATTCTGGACTCAGAAGGTCTATCAGAATATCTTGAAGACTCAAAGACTGATAAGACAGAAGAAAAATGAAATCAGAGCAAATGGCCACAGAAAAACACAAAAAGCCACCAATAAAATGAGATTTTTTCCCAGTGGAGTCGCCAATTTTGTTTTAGGATTAATCCATAAGTGCAGACACAAACCGATCTCCCTAGATCCACCTGGATCTAGAACAAAGCAGGACAGAATAATACTCTTTCCCTAGATTTAGACTATTGAATGAACTCGAAGGAAAGAATAATGAACATACCTTGTGATCGCTTCTTTGGGTCTTTGTTGTTCCAGTTTCGCTCCAATGCTCTTGTGCTGTCAAGACCACAACATTACAAACCAATCGAAGTGAAGGCAACTCAACATATTCAATAATCAATCTAAGTATATGATCAAGGAGTTATACAATAAAGTGACATTAGCTTTATGGGAAAAAGACATATTACTGTATTATATTGATAGAAAGAAGAGCTTACAACCTGAGCCTTGATGTTGCAAACCTCCTTTCGATGGCTCCTGGATTTGACACACACACTTGCTCACTTGTATGAAGAATATCAACCACTTTTGATAACTTTGTTGGAGTTCTTAGCTGCTGTAGCATCAGTCCTTCACACAGTCTTTCACTACTTCTCCAATAAATCTCTTGCTAGTTTGATTCTAACCTTTTCCATGAGAATCCCCTCAATATATAGGAGAGAAATAATTAGTTACTTGGATAGGAATGATCCCAAAATATCAGGAAACCCAGTACTTAGATAACCATTCGAATGCCATCTCATCCTTCTAGAAGCTTCGAGAATTCATCATTTTCCATTCTTTAGAAAGTGTTCGCACACTAGTAGTTAGGAACAATGCAAACTTCTCGCACCCTGGCTTAAGGCAGCCTACGAGAATGATACATTCTTGTAGGCAAATGTATTGGCAGCCTATGAACCTTCCTCAAAACTGTGATTTCTGAAAAGAGATGAAGGTAACTTTTCTCAGGAGAAGGTTCTAATGAAGAGCCTGAGTACACCATTATCAATACATCATCATGATGACCAAAATTATGGGTAACACACCCATATGCATGAGTTTTTCTTTCTCATGTGTTAATTATTCACAAAGTAACTCAAAAGTAGGCATATTATAATTGGATCCTAATTCATCTCTCATATAATAAAAAATAGAGACAAATATATCAAAACAATCATTGAGTTTATATAGAATAGTCATTATTTCATGATCATTGTTGTTCAAGAGTCTGTACTTAAGGCTTAGAAAGTACAGTGTCTAGGCATCCGAAAGTGGGTGAAGAGTAAGGAGGGGGAAAGCATCAACCTCTGGGAAAGGAAGCTAAGGTTGATTTCTAGGTTGTCGTTGTCGCACTTCCAACTGTTCCTAGATGTTTATATCCCATTCAATTGCGGCCCATGAACGTTCAAGTTCTACCTGGGTGGTGGTTGTTTTGAGTATAGTATCGAAAAGGTTTAAAGCGATATGTGTTTGGTCCGACAAACCGAGTTCAATATTAGGTTGTCGTACAACGGGAACAGTCATAGAGGAGTAGTAAACTAAAAATGAGTTTGAAATTTTTTATGCTGTATCAAATTGATCTTATAAAATAGAACTTTGAATCCAATATTAAGGACAAAATGCAAACCAAAGGTATTTTTCCATAACTGAGTATAAATGGTGTGTGAAATATGAGAAAAACATTAAGATGTCTATAAAGCAAGGATCCTATCAAGGGAGAAACTCACCCCATAAATAGAAGAAGAAAATAAGATAAGAAGAAATCTGAAGAAGCATAAAATATGACAATCTAAAAGGTTCACAGGTCTTGTACCTTCTAATAACCGACACAGAGGAAAAACTGTAAATGATATAGATGGTTAAAAATTGATCACCACAGTAGAGGTTTTACTAAATTGCAATGAAACATTCACCAGACATATATAAGAGAAATGAAATTAAATATGAAATCACATAGAAAACAAACTCATAACATAGTCTTGACGGAATCAGAAGTCTCTGGATTGCTTTGTATTAATTCTCAAAAGGATATAGTCTCTATTATAATCGACCAAAAAGGTCCAACCTTGTTTCTTTCTTCTAATTTCATATTTATACAAACTTCTACATGCTGGAAGTTCAATCACTTCAGGAGTATTTTTTATTACAAAAAGAGGATATTTGACGTTTCAATTATTTGTCTCTGTCTTTCTTTTGGAAACTAGAACGTTTTCCTTTCTTTTCTCTCCGAGTTCTGAAAACATAACAAGTAGACACTTGTCATTATTTGGTACCCAAAGACTGCCCCTTCGCTTGTTGTGTGCTAGTGATGCACTTCTCCACCAGCTGGGCTATCAACCTGGAAGGTTCTGTTTGATTATTTGCCTCAAAAGTGTAATAATCCTTCACTAATTGTGGCAACTTCCCTTCTACCTGTCGATCTTCGACGCTGATAGAACATAACTGTACACTTGGTTTTATTATCCATTTGTCTACTTGGATTATATCCATCTAGGTTATCTGTGATATTTCAAGCAATTCTCTTTCCTCATTCTCCTTGATATTGAGCAGATTCTTGGCTATATTAATCTAGCCCAATGCCTCACTACTGTTTTCACTATCAAGATTCAACAACCTGTTCGCAGCCAATTATTTTTTTTAATTACCCTAAAAAGATGCCTACACCCATTGTCTTCTAAAAGACAAGTCATCGTCACATTTTGCAACTAGACATTTATCTATTTCTTGCGACAATTGCAATTTGTTTTCAATTCAGTTTTCACAACTGAAAGTGTGAAAATCCCTCCATCGTTATTTGGACTGTTATCATCTTCTCATCAATATTCTGGAAAGCACCTACCCTTTGTTTGTTATTTTGCTGGAATGATCTTTTCAAACTATGTCCATTTCATTTTGACTACGCAAGTCGATTAATAAGCCATTGAGCATGAAAATTCATTGACTACATTTGATCCTATAAAGATCATGATTGATGTTGGTTTTATGTGATATGATCCTTATCGTTTTGAGCTCTTGACTTATTAATTATATGAGATCTTTTGTTGCAATGTCTAAAAAATTTGAAATATAAGCATTTGACTATGCAACAAATGTATTGGTAATATTATAAGTTTGATTTGATTTGAAATGGCAATGGTTTGAGTTTTACAAAGGCGCATTGATTAATCTTATGGATTTTGATTTCATAGTTTGAATCGTTGCTTGGTGCATTGTTTTGTGAGTTTGATTTTACATTGAACAATCATAGTTTCAAACTATACATTGGTACGATTGGATTAACATTGGTTTAAATGTTTGTTAATAATTGATACGATGGTTCGTTGGTTAATGTTGGATTTCATGTTCGATTGAACTATACACTTGGTGCATGAATGTAACATATGGTTTTGGTTCAACATTTGATTGATGTCACGTTGATATGGTTATACACCGATTTGGGTTGGCCGATTTATGTGTTTTAAATGTTATAATTACTGATGGAACAACATTGTACCCAGCCATTAATACACTACATGGCGGTGGTAATACCACCACCTTCGCACGCATTACATTGATTCATTCCCCTTTGAGCGCTTGCAGCTGTTAAGCCCTATAGTTTTCTCCTGCGTTTTGTATTGTTCAAACCAAACCCTACCATGCACAAAATCCATGGCTCCTATCGTAAGGGCCGAGCCCAATGGTTGCCAATAAATGTTGATATTTGATGGCGCTTGTAGCGAATTGGAGAAATTCGGGTGGCTCCCGTTCATAAAGAAATTCGATGGTTATAACCCTATCGTGGCTCGACAATTTGCGTTATCATTCGATGGTTGTCGAGCCAAAATTGAAGATGTGCAGCTGGAGATTAATGAACAATTTCTTAGCTTGGCAACCAGTCTGCCTGCTACAGGACAGAGGTGGTCTAAGAGTTGTAAATTGGAAGATGTCTCGTGGACATTGCTCTTCCAATCTTGAATGATGAAACCCTGCGACAAAGGATGGCCTGCAAAAATGTTAAAATAGCGTTGGCACGACCTGCTAATGATAATCAAGCAATTCGTTACTTGTGAGGGAAGGTATGGGTTTGTTTTGTTGTTTCACCTTCGTCTATTGATGGTTTTTATGGGTTTTGAACTCAATATTCCACACTACCTGCATAGAAGTCTGTTTAAGATGGCTAAAATGTTCAAACGCAGCCAGGCTGATACCAGTCTCTTCCATTTGGGGTTAATTAAAATGATTGTGGTTTATGAGTTGGGGTTACGTCGTGACAGTTGGGGTGATTTTCTCAGTCGTAATGGCTTTGAAGACTCAAACCCACCACAGGTTGATAAACCTGTGGTGAGCGAAAGCAAACCTATCCCCCCTGTGCCTTATAGCGTTTTTCTACCCAAACCTCTACCCGACCCACCTACAAACCTGCCCATGTCTGTGACCAAACAGGTTGAAATTTCTAAGCCTACAGTCAATCGACCTAAAGCTAAATCTAATACTAATTCTAAAGGCAAGAAAAATGCTCGGTTAATCTCTCGCATGATGAGAAATAAACCGAAACCCTCTGCCAGTCCTGAGCCTATCGTGGTTAGTGAAGATTCTAATTCAGAGATTGAACGTTTTCTCGCAAACGAGTATCCTTACTCTGAAGGCTTGTGTAAAAAACCTCCTTATGACTTTCTCAAGAATTTGCCACCTTATCTGCGGAATGATCCTAACTTTCCTGGCATTGAACTACCTCGTGGAACCCTCAGTGACTCATCAAAACCATCTTCTGCTCAATCAGTTGTTCCATCATGCGATCAGTGTGGTTTATGGTTGGAGAGGTACTACCTAGATGTGCTGATGTTGCAATCAAGAATCCATGCTTTGGAAGACCAAGTGGCAAAAATCACTGGTCAGAACATCAAAGGGAATCCCACTGATAAAAAGCAGCGAACTACTGGTTCAATTCTGTTCAAAAATGTCGAGTCAGCTACAACAATTGTCAATTCGAAATTGACATAGCCTCAACAACCGCGCTGGTATAACTTTCACTCATTTATATGGCACATTCATAAACTCTGTGTACATTATT
>ML781835.1:1076035-1093840 GCA_009831015.1 Picea engelmannii
CGTTAAACTCGTCAGGGTGGTTCATTCCAAACGGCTTGGGTTATTAGACAACCCTGGACCGGTTCCACTCTCCCAGTTGATGGACGGTCATTTTCGCCCGTCAACACAACCCCCTATCTATGAAGCCGAAAGTTTCTTCGCAAGAATTTCTTACCTCTTTAGCTCGTTGTCTGCCTTCGGATATGTTATGCTCCCATGCCTTCAGCAAGATGTTGCCTCGGGTCTGCTCTAGGATAGAGAGCCTGGAACTACTGCTGGCTTCCTTTTTTGTCATGGCTACAACAACCTCTTGGAAAAATACCTGAGCCGCCCCTGCTTCTTTTTCTATGAAGGAGATGTTTTCCAATGCTTGATCAATGAGCTGGCAGTGATTTTTCATAGTTTCCACTTTAGCAATTAAACCTTGCTGAGCGGTCAATATTTTTTTTCTAATTTCTATGGCTTGGGATTGGAATATCCTGATGTCTATCATATGGCTTTCAGCGAAGTTTAATTTGGCCTATAACTATGCTATTAACTCTTCTTGCTGGATTATTTTTTATTTGTCGGTCTGTGCCACCTGTTGTGTTTGTTCAAGATTGGATTTGAGCTGCTCGATTTCCTTTTGATCAGCTACTCTAGCTTGCTCTATACCTGAATTCCCCTGATCTCTAGTAGTTGTCTCTGTTGTAGCCAATCTAGCCTCCAAAGTTTTGATTAAGTGGTTTTTCCACTTCAACTGATCTCTTAGGGACTCAACAGAATGTTGGTTGGTCATAGAGAAAGCCCCCAATGTCCCTGTTATCTGAGTTGCAAATTCTTTCTTCTTCATATCTTTTCCATCGGCTAAGATTTTAAACTTCTTGGATACCTTACCTGCTTCTTGATAAAGCTCTTGCTTCACGATGGTCTTTCTCTTATTATCGAAGAAAAATTCGTTTGGAGGAAATTCTTCCACCGTTATGGGTGATAGTTATTCATTGAAAATCAAACCAACGTCTAGGGCCCCTTTCGTGGATTGTAGGGGAGTAATAGAAACAATAGGACTACCGGTATGCTTGGATAATTTCCCTGGAGTAACAACCAAGGTTGATTTACTTGTAGGGTTGGGGGTCTCGGCTTCCTGTTTCGGGCCCCCAAATTGTTTTTTCTTCTTCTGGTTCTCTTCTTAGTCAGGTGCTGAATATTTGGAGACCTTGGCTTCCAATTTTTGTACATCTATGGTCGTTGGGTTCTTACCCTATAGGACTAGGGGAAGGCAACTCCCCTAATGTTTCTGAAATTTGAAAAAATCGGCCATCCCTTCGGGCGACAAAGCTTGTATCTGACTCAAGATATCTGCATAGGATCTCGCACCTCAGAAAATGTCATCATGAGGTGAATTTTCGTGTTCATATATTTTAAGGCCACAATTAGCCAGGTGATTACTCATGACCCTGTGTGGGTCGTGTTTTTTGAAATCAATGTGGACGAGCTTAATATCTTCCAAGGTTGTTGCCTCGACCTTTGCGTGTCTGAAATCTAATAAATAATAGCTATTGAAATGAATGGGGAAGGGTGACCATACCTTTTTTGAAAATCCTTTAAGCTCTTTGCTTATGCCACCAATCACGGTTTGCCTAGCGATTTCGCGACAAACCAACCTATCTGGTATAAATAATGGTAGAGCATATGGCGGAACAGAAGTGATGAAAACCCTGATATAGGAAAATTCTACCTCTATGTACTAGTTGGCCACGCTACTCAAGTTGGCCGTGATGATATCTAAAATCCTGGGCGGTGGATTACCAAATATGGCAATGTGCATCAACACCATTACCCAATTAAAAATCTCGTATATGAAGTCTGCGGCCTTATCCTCCCAAAGTTTTGAATGATAGTCATGGATGGGTTTAACATCAGATGGATTCTAGCTCTAGCTCATTAGGGGAAAAAGCGTCATGAAACAGATGGCATCCATGATGTATGCGACCATAAAAAATGAAGCGGCCTTCCCATCTGCCCTCTGTGTCCGATATTCTGTAATCCGACTGGTTAGACTATCTGACAACAGTTTGGACCAGTCGAAGTAGTAGCCTTCAACGACTGTATGTATCAGAGGTACCCATGAAAGAAAGAAATATGTGGTGTCTTCTCTCCCATACAATCTACAAGCCATCATCGCTATGTATTTGAATTGCGGTTCTAGAGAAGATATTAAATAAACTCCATTACTTTCTGCCCTGAAATTTGCAGGGTGCGAGACCCAATCTTTGATCAGATCAGATATGCTTCTGCCATATTTCTCGCACTCCTTCCACTTAAAAATTTCCAGAAACTCGGCATTGTGGGAGAAGTTTGATGTGGATGGCAATTGGTACATCACCTACAATTTTTCTGGTCTAAAAGTCCCGATAGTCAACTTGTGCTCGTTGATAATGGTTCTGGTCGAGATATCCACATGATCCAATGCCCATCGAATCATATCATAGTATGGAATGAGTCGTGGCCTGGATGCTACCTTATGCATCTCCGATTGAATGACGATCTTGTATTTGGTGGCCAAGTCATCTTTCTCATTATCACTGGAATCGTCTGAACAATTCACCAATTCGAACTGCAGAACCTCAGAGACGTATGACCAGGTTCTGACTGAATCAATACTTCAGGGAAAAGTATTAGAAATAGTATCCATGCCTTGCCCTAAACTCTCAACACTCACCTTGGAAGATTTTCGCAGGGCCATGAGAGCGGACTCCGATTTAGCTCTCCTGCAGTAAAAATGTGTATACATACAGAATTAGCTCAGCGAGAGAAAATTCTTTGCACAAAATAGAAATGGAATTTGAAATAATGAGAGAAAGAGCTCTATATCCTGACCATTTAAAACCCTAGCATCCTTATGAATAGAACAGTCAAATAATTTGTTTGGGAAAAGATCTTGCCATAAAAATAACATCTTTACCTATCACTTCAAATAAATGCCATAAATTTTGACGAGTGACACAAGTTGGCACAAAAATTTTAAAATTAACTCGTAGATAGAGAATTTTAATATTTGTATTTATGTATTGATTAATATAGTTCATCTTTTTAATTTAAACTTTCTTTAATCGTTGATCACCTTTTCGACGTTCCCTATATCGGGAGATTTTACTTCTATCTTTCGAGCCCTTAAAACCCAAGATCGTGAGGACGCTATCTAGTTAAGAAAAAATGTAATCCAGATTAAGTATTTAATTAATCACGTTTAAATAATATCATGACTTCATGACTCGGGGCTACGAAGGTAGAGTTTCTTGGAAAAGTGTATGCCGAGTTGTGAAATCCCAATAGAGTTTAACTTTGGTAAAACTATTCACCCCTGACACTAACCTGGGTAACCTGCATGAATATATCACGATTTCGCCTATCGAAGTTATGAAGGTAAGACCTTTGGGTAGGGAGAACGTCGAGACGTGAAATCCCGACAACACTTAACTAAGGTCTAAGAAACTTTACTCTCAGTGCTAACCTGGGTAAGCTTTCAAGGTTATTTCACGACTTCGTGCATCGGGGCTTAGAAACAGTGTGAATTGTAACTCCCGAAACGTGATATCTCGGGGTAAAGAAAAGTGAAAAATCTCATTCATGGTTAAAAGGAAATGGTATTAGGAGTACAATGACCATCGCCACTTTGCATATTGGGACTACTGAGATTTTCAATGGGTAAAGGTCACGAAGTAAAAGACAACTTAAATGGACAACCTTTGATCGTAAGAAATACACTTAAACTAGTCGAAAAATGTGGCTCCAACTAGGGATCCCGTCTCCCTGCGAGACGGGAAGAATAGTAGACCACGTGCCTGTATTAGGTAAATGGAGTCACTGGTTTCACTTCTGTGAAACTCGCTTAAGGAAAGGGGATATAGAGGGAAGAAGAGATTTAGTCTTTTACTTCGGAAAAGCTTTTCAACAGTCAAATATGTTTCACACTCAGCTGCAATCCCTTTCACGACTTTATCTTTCTCTTTAATGAATTTAGGTCCACATTAAGACAATCAAAATAGTCCTAGGAAATCCAATAGATATTGTGGCTTTTGGTTTGCATCAAACAAAGTTTATTACATGTTTTTAATCGGGGAGCCCTGTCTGAACTTAGGATGTAGTTCCAGTTTCGAGAAAATTGATTACCAGAGTAGAGTGAGATTCATGTATAACAACCTTACAGATATCTCAGATATTGCTTCACTGCCAGTGAGCCTGTTTAGTACTCCAGTGAAGTTATCTGGCCCTTTTTGATGAATTTCCTTTCCCCACTTCGAAATATATTTATGCATTTAAATGCTGAGACGAAGGAAATCATTTATCAATTTCCTTTCATAGTCTCTTCGGACTAGATGTACAATTAAATATGACTTTCCTTTCACCATCTATCTTATAATTTACTTTTTAGAACACGAAGTGGGGGTAATCAGTTTGTATGATGGGTGATATCTATGTAATATTTTGCAATGGAGATCTATCAACTTACTTTGATTACTCGGTACCAATCTTCCCTTAACTTTCACAACACCTTAGCCCGTAGGGAAAAAGGGGAAAAATTATTTCTAAGGGTTTTCCTTTGAGCAAGCCTCAATCTCTCGAAACTGTTGAAAAACCTAGAATAGTCAGGATCAACCTATGCATAACCTTGTTTAGTAAGAGACTGAGGAGTTGTGAAGACTGGCTTACTTTCCAAAATATGCTTTACAACTTTCAAAGTTAAAACGTAATCTCTTCTCCCCATGTATATAAACCCGGAAAGATTCTTTTATTTTTAAGAAGGTAAATCTAAAGATTGGAAGAAAGGTGACGAGAGATTTGTACACTCAGAAACAAGGGTTAAAAATTAAAACCGGCTCTTGAAAACCTTTTCCCAAAGATGCTTTACTTTTTCTGCTTATTTTAACTACCTCCTATCTTTATTTTAAGTTAAATTCTTAGGACCCAGAGCAAGTAGTTGTCCTTTTTGATAACAGTCAAGCAAAAACATTATATTTATGGGACCGTTACAGTGCTTTGGAGACCTTTGTTTTTTTTGTTTTTTTTGGAGACCTTTGCCAAAAAATAGAATTCTCAGGAATTCGTACCTTTGCCTTACCATTTTAAAATAACCGAAAACCTTTTCTATCACCTGTTTTCGGCGAATTTAGTCTCCGATATATGAATTTTTGTTTTCTCCTTTCGCTCATTTAGGTTGCAAGCTAAAATCCTGTAAACATGAAGAGTGTCCTTTAAAAGTGTTGAATGTATTGAAAATTATGTATTTCTACTTCTACAAAATTACTGACCTAATTAATTAAGGGTGAAAGTAAACTTACCCCAAAGAAATTATGAAATAGAAAGAAAATACAAACCGATATATACAATGGAAATATTTTGGGAATCAATTATTTCATGTATTATTTTAAATAACGCCCGTTAACAGGGGTGTTGAAGATTTTACCATCCAGATTTTCTAATAGGAACGAATTTTTTCTTTCGGGAGCTACGACTTTGAACGGTCCATACCATATATGATTGAATTTACCGTGTTTCACTGAATCTTCCTTTCTGACATCCCATTTCAAGACTAAATCACCAGGGAGAAACTCTCTGTCTTTTTTCTTACGATCGAATATCATTTTCATGTCGTCTTGGTATTTTTGCAACCTTTCATCTACTTCGACCCTATGTTGTTGTAATTCAATTAGTTGGTTCATCCTTCTTGTGACATGATTCAGTTCTTATTTCTTGTCTTGCCACAGTTTCATTACGGGGAGCACCAGGTTTATGGGTAATACCACGTTAGTCCCGTACACCATTTGGAAAAGAGATGTGATGATGGATTTTTTTGTGCCTATCTGATTCTCCCATAATGTGTATTTTAAATGCACATGCCAATATATTGTGTTCTCATTCAACACTTTCTTAATTATATTGATCAGACTCTTGTTCGAAGACTCGGCTAGTCCATTTCCTTAGGGGTAATATGTCGTGGAATGGCTGAGCACGATATTGTATTTTTGGCCAAAACTGATCATAGCCATAGATTTGAAATCCTAGGTGTTATCTGTGACTATCTTTCGGGGGTAGCCGAATCTAGATAAAATGTTTTCTTCTAGGAAATCTATTACCACCGAATCGGTTGTCCTTCTGGTTGGAATAGCCTCCACCCATTTAGTGAAGTAATCTGTGGTGGTTAGGATCCATTTGTGTTGAGCGTTGGAATGGGGGTTAATTTCACCTATAAAATCCAGTCCCCACTACTAAAAATGAGCCTCTGTTTTGACCGGGAATAATGGTAGCATTGGGATTTTATGTTTTCCCACGAACAATTGGCAAGGGTTGCAAGCCCTAACTTTGGCATTGACGTCTGAAAAAATTTTAGGCCAATAATACCCTGCCCTCAGGATTTTATAAGATGTTGCTCTCCAAGCATGATGTCCCCCACAGACTCCTTCATGGAATTCGCTTATGACCTTCTCTGTTTCAAATTCAACCAAACAAACCAATAGGAAGCCAAGTGGTTCCTTCCAATACAATTGACTCTCGGATATACAGTATTTGACAACATGCAGTTTTAGCATCCTGGATTTGGATGGGGATAAATCACTTAGGCATTTCAAAGTCAGTAGGTAGGACACTATGTTTTTGTACCAATCAGAGGATGTAAACTTTTCTTCGATTCTGATTTCACTTGTTTCCTCATAGAGCTCATTCATATCCTTACCTTCTTCACATCCTTGTAGGATATTTATACTGAGGGCTCTGAAATTTGATTAAGCTAAGAGTTTAGCCAAACCTTGAGCTTTTACCAGTTTCGTCAGCTTTATCTCTCTTGAATTTTAGCGAGCCACCGTCCCCTCTTACCATCACTGTCAGACTGAATAAAATGCCTTTTACAGAGCTAGTAGGTACATACTCGATTATCTTGGAATGCAACACATAAGTTCTGAAATCCTTTAATGCCTTCACCATAGCATATGCTTGTTTTTCCATTATATCGTATTTAAGTTCCATGTCTCTGAGACTTTTGCTGAAAAAATCTATTGGTTGTTCGAAACCTTCTTCATTTTTCTGGAGGAGCACCACGACAAATGTATGCTCGGAGGCAAACGAGAAAATGAGAAAATCTTTTAGATAGTTAGGGATTGCTAGTACAGGTGCCTCGCTTATAACCTTTTTGATACGTGCAAACAATTCTTTGGCCTCTGCTGTCCATTTCACTTCGTTGTTTTTCTTTAACATACCTATGATCAATTTCACAATTTCAGCAAAGTTTGGGATAAACCTCCTCAAAAAATTTATCTTTCCTAAGAATGATTGAATTTCCTTTACATTTCTAGGAATATTTATTGTGTCTATAGCTTGAACCCTGCCAGGATCAATTTTAATTCTGTCTCAGGATACAATATGGCCCAGGAGTTTACCTTCTCGCATGGAAAAGTGAGACTTTTGGGGGTTTAAAGAYAGACCAAACCTGCAACATTTTTTGGAAATTCCGTTTGAGATGTATTAAATGATCTTCGTCAGACTTAGAAAAAACGATTAGATCATCGAGATAGATAACCACAAACTTGTCTCTTTCGCTGACAAAAGCGATATCCATAGCACGTTGGAAGGTGGTACCTGCATTCATTAAACCAAAAAGAATTTTATCATACATGAATGTACCCCAGGGTGTAGTGAAGGCTATTTTTTCTTTATCTTGTTCATTTATGGCAATTTGATTGTACCCAGAGAAATCGTCGATCATCGACATCTTATTTTCCCCAACTACCTTTTCTAAAACGTGATCCATTTTAGGTAGAGGGTAGTTGTCTTTGAGGGAAGACTTATTTAGGTTTCTAAAATCAACACACAGTCTAATATCACCATTCTTCTTTGTAACTGGGACCAGGTTTGCTACCCAATCAGGGTATCTTAGTGGTACTATTATTTTTGCGTCTAAAATCTTTTTAACTTCCCTTTCAACTATGGGTAATAAGATAGGGTTGATTTGTCTAAGTTTTTGTCTAAAGGGATTGACACCAGGCTTCAGAAGTATATTTTGTTCGATCATAGTAGTGTCGTAGGTTCTAAGATCTTCATAAGACCAAGCGAAAACGTCTTTATACCGTGCGAGCAAATCTTTGTACTTTTTTTTTACCTCAGGAGGAAGGTACTTTGATATTTTCACCATCCTAGGCTCCTCTTTTATTCCTACGTCGCAATATTCAACCTCCTTTGGTTGGGGTTGCAGAGTGGACTGTAAGGGCATGTCATTCTGATCAAAAGGTCTCTCTAGGGGGATTAGTCCCTTTGGAATCTGATTGTTTTTTAAAACCAACATGCGATGGTTAGAAATTTTTTCTCAGAACTCCTAAGGGTCCTCTCCTTCTTGCATGATCCATGTGTGATCATTTTTATTCTCTTGATCAATGTGAGTTTCAGAGAAGTCACCCACTACTTTGAGGAACTTCCTGATATGTTCGTCATCCTCGAAAACCTACCAGTGTTGTATATTGTTTGGTATGGATGGTCTGTGCCTTACCTCTATGTGGTACTTTAATTTGAAAGTGGTGGGAGGTACGAAAGTTGAAGCTTCTTTGGCCAGTGAATCGGCTTGCTAGTTTTCAGCCTGGGGGATGAAATGTATCTTTACTGATGAATTTTTTTTTTCCATAAGGTCCCAGGTGCAGTTTCTGTAAGATCTTAATCTTGGGTGCTTGGCCTGGTAGTTCCAATTTATCTTTTTTACTATCAACTCTGCATCTCCATAAACTTCCAGGTTCTTTATGTTCAACTTCCTGGTAGCTTCCAACCCTAAGACTAAGGCTTCATACTCACAAATTTTATTTGTGTAGTCTATATCTCACTGAAGCCTATAAGAGAAAGGGATAACAAAATCATTTTTAGGTGCCACAAAAAGTACTCCTAAACTCGCTCCTTCACAAGACAGGGCACCATCAAAAAACATTTTCCAGATCTCGGTGCTATACATATTTTCGTTCATATTTCTGGATTATTTCTCATCTATGTAAGTTTCTTCTATGCAGCTATCTATACCATCATCAAAAGACAAAATAAAATTTCCTAGATCTTAATCAGTAATATAAACAGGAAAGTTGTTAGAATTCTGAGGATCGCTCACTGTGTAGGATAGCCTTGTTTCCTTGTATAACCGAGTAAGTTATCCACCAAACATAGGAATTGTGGCGTAAGTCATATCCAATTGAAGGGAACCCCCAAGTTTGTCTCCCCATGACCTAGATAGAAGTAATCCATATTTTGGGGGTATATCAACAATAACTACATCCATCAAGACGCTTTTGACTAGGACCTATGAAAGGGTGACTACTAAATCCTTTATCATACCCATGCACTTAACTCTTCTCAAATTGAAAGAGTAGAGATCTCCATAAGGCCTGGTGATCTCGAGGCCTAGTCTATCCATAATAGTTTTGGGCATCACATTATGTGAAGCTCCAGAGTCTAGCATGCAGTTATGCAGTAGTCAATCGTGCACATTCAGAGTGATATAAAAAGGAGAAACGGTGTCTCTGGCACCTTCGAAATGTGGACCAAAAGTGATATCGGGCTTATCGTCTTCCAATTTTATTACGTCAGATTGACTTTCTAGCTCTGGAAAACCTATTGCTTTGGTCATCTGCTTACGATATATAGGATTCTTTGCTAATTCTACTAGAGGGATTGGTATTTTTATCTTATTTATCTCATTTTCGAGGCTGAACCCTCCACCACCTTTGTCTATTTCTTTGGTTGAAACCCCAGATTCCTTCTTTTCTAATTTATTTGTTTGTGTCAATTTATCACTCATGAGTTTATCTACTGGTATCTGTATTTTAGCTGTCTCAGTTTCCTTTGTTTGAGTCTCACCCTCCTTTACTTTGGGGTCTAGTGAGTCTGTCCCTTTCGTTTTGCTATCAGACGTACCGGTTTCTTTCGGGGCGGGCTCGTATCCTTCACCTCTAGGGAGAATTTTCTTGGGTTGAAAAGTTGACGCAGGTTTGTTTTTAGACCTCAAGTTATACGTCGGATGGACCTCGACCATTATAGAATCAGTCATTTCTTGACATACAACGAAATCGGTGTTGTTTATGTCCTCATCTTTATTTGACGGTTGTTGAGTGTTCAAGGAATTCTCATAATATTCTTTCGTTAAGTAAGGCTGTGTATAATCATCACCTAAATTCGTCACATCTTCATCCAGATCTTCGAAATCTTGTAGGTCATTTCCTCCTATAAAATTTTCATTTTTTAGAGGGGTTTGAATTTTTTGGTCTTCATTTTTAACCTGCCTTTGTTGATTTTGAGGATTAGGATTTCTTCTGAATTCCCTTAACGAAAGGATCGTCTTTGGATTGATCTAGATCCATTCTAGAAATTTTATTTGATAACTCCTTAATTATCCTAGCCATATCATCCATTTTGTCGTCTGTGGATTTATTTGACCCTGAGGGTCCCACTTGTTCCCTAAAACGTTTGTTTTCTCGATTTCCCATTTCTACCTTGGTTTTCAACTTGCAATAAGCCATCATATTAGACTCGATTTCTATGGCATCATCTTGCATTTGGGTTAGGGTAGCCCCCCTTATTTCTCTTAAAAGAAGTGCAAAATCAGGTTCAAAAGCTCCCGCAAAGGTTACCTTGGCTGTAGGTTGGGATGTCTTAACTTTGAACAAGATCTTATTATATAACTTGTTAAATCTTTGAATGCATTCCATAACAGTTTCTGAAGTCTTTTTATTTAAAGAGCCGAACTCTGTCAAATAATAAAAATAATCTTTTCTTTCACCCCATTGTCTAAGAAAGACATCTTCCAAGGCATCATAGGATAAATAGATCCTGCGGGTAGACTTCGAAACCAGGTTTGTACATGTCCTTCGAAATTATAAAAAAATAATCTTGAATAAATGTCTTCATGTTCAAGACCTAGGATATCGGTGAATTGATCAAAGAAGTTTATATGTTCGACTACAGTCAAGTCCCCTTCCCCTGTAAATTTAGGTAAGTTTTTTATGTAATTTTCAGGAAGATCGTGAAGAGGGACGGGTAGGACCAAAGGTGCATATCTCGCAACTACTTTAGCGAAAAATCTGGGAGGTGGGGGAGGTGCTTGGCCCCCCATTCCTCCTCCGACAGCTTCCATTGGTACTACCTAGTAGGGAAAAGGTGCGTTATATAGAGGGTTCTAGAAGACTAAAAGCGAATTTCTAGCTTCTTCGAGAGATGAGAAAATCAAAGACGAGTGAAAAGAGATGCGAGGACTTGGCTCCTCAAATTTGCAAGAGATGTAATCAGGGGAACCTGAGGGTGTGGAATTTGATTATATGGTATACTCTTCGAGACTCGGTGAGGTTGGGAAGTCTAACTGAAGAGTTGATGGGATATCAATCTCTGATGAATTCACTGTAGGGTTTTTACCTTTATGTACGCCAAAGGTTGTTGGATGGATCTCACTTTTAACTTCAGAGAGAGTTAAAGTTGGGTTGATGGTTTCAGGGAGGGGATTGTGAGAAGTTGAAAGTTCAAAGGAACTCTTGGTACTGAGTTGTGGGCATTTAAGCTGGTAGAATGCAGTGGTTGGCTTAAGGGAACCTCTAGCTTTTAGTATTTTTTCGGGATTGGAAACGGGCGTGGTCTGTTTACCCCACGAGTTTTTCCTGGTGTTCCTTCGACAGGATGCTAGATTATTTAAATGTGGAGTCACCAAGTGAAAGATAATACAAGCCTTTATAAGGTGTCCACTCTTTGTTCACTATCAAAGGGTGAAACTTGGAAAAATGTCGTTCTTCCAAGGGAAATGGTTTCGTAACTTCATTCTGCGGCAATGGCACCAGAAAGATGTTGTTCCAGAGTTTGTACTTAAGGATTAGAAAGTACAATGTCTAGGCATCTGAAAGTGGGTGAAGAGTAAGGAGGGGGAAAGCATCAACCTCTGGGAAAGGAAGCTAAGGCTAATTTCTAGGTTGTCGCTATCGCGCTTCCAACTGTTCTTGGATGTTTATATCCTGTTCAATTACAGCCCATGAACATTCAAGTTCTACTCAGGTGGTGGTTGTTTTGAGTATATTATTGAAAAGGTTTAAAGCGATATGTGTTTGGTCCGATAAACCAGGTTCAGTATTAGGCTGTCTTACAATAGAAAAAGTCATAGAGGAACAATAAACTAAAAATGGGCTCACATTTTTTTATGTTGTATCAATATGATCTTATAAAATAGAACTTTGAATCCAATATTAAGGACAAAATGCAAACAAAAGGCCTTTTTTCGTAACTAAGTTATATTTTAAATAAATGGTGTGTGAAATATGAGAAAAACATTAAGTTGTCTATAAAGCAAGGCTCCTATCAAGGGAGAATCTCACCCCGTAAACAAAAGAAGAAAATAATATAAGAAGAAATATGACGAAGCATAAAATATGAAAATCTAAAAGGTTCACAGGTCTTGTACCTGTTACGACACAGTGGAAAAACTGTAAACAATATAGATGGTTAAAAATTGATCATTACAGTAGAGATTTTACTAAATTGCAATGAAACATTCATCAAACATATATAAGCAAAATGAAATTAAATATGAAATCACATAGAAAACAAACTCATAACACAGTCTTGATGGAATCATGAGTCTCTGGATTGCTTTGTATTAATTCTGAAAAGGAGATAGTCTCTATTACAATCGACCAAAAAGGTCCAGCCTTGTTTCTTTCTTCTAATTTTATATTTATACAAACTTATACATGTTGGAAGTTCAACCACTTCATGAGTATTTGTTATTACAAAAAGAGGAGATTTGATGTTTCAATTCTTTGTCTCTGTCTTTCTTTTGGAAACTAAAATGCTTTCCTTTCTTTGCTCTCCGAGTTCTAAAAACATAATAAGAAGACACTTGTCATTATTTGGTACCCGAAGACTGCCACTTCGCCTCTTGTGTGCAAGTGATTCACTTCTCCACCAGTTGGGCTATCAACCTGGAAGAATCTGTTTGATTATTTGCCTCAAAAGTGTAATAATCCTTCACTAATTGTGGCAAATTCCCTTCTACCTGTTGATCTTCGACGCTGATAGAACATAACTGTACACTTGGTTTCATTAGCCATTTGTCTACTTGGATTATATCCGTCTAGGTTATCTTTGATATTTCAACCAATTCTCTTTCCTCATTCTCCTTGATATTGAGCAGATGCTTGGCTATATTAATCTGGCCCAATGCCTCACTGTTGTTTTCACTATCGATATTCAACAACCCCCTATCTATGAAGCTGAAAGTTTCTTCGCAAGAATTTCTTACCTCTTTAGCCCATTGTCTTCCTTCGGATATGTTATTCTCCCATGCATTCAACAAGATGTTGCCTCAGGTCTGCTCTGGGATAGAGAGCCTAGAAATACTGCTCGCTTCCTTTTTTGTCGTGGCTACAACAGCCTCTTGGAAAACTACCCAAGCCGACCCTCTTCTTTTTCTTTGAAGGAGATGTTTTCCAATGCTTGATCGATGAGTTGGTAGCGATTTTGAATAGTTTCCACTTTAGTAATTAAACCTTTTTGAGCGACCGATATTATTTTTCTAATTTCTATGGCTTGGGATTGGAATATCTCGATGTCTATCATATGGCTTTTGGCGAAGTTTAATTTGGCCTGTAACTATGCTATTAATTCTTCTTGTTGTCTTATTTGTGATTTTCCAATCTGTGCCACCTGCTGTGTTTGTTCGAGATCGGTTTTGAGCCGGTTGATTTCCTTTTGATCAGCTGCTCTAGCTTTATCTATACCTAAATTCGCCTGATCTCTAGCAGCTGTCTCTATCGCAGCCAGTCTAGCCTCCAAAGTTTTGATTAAGAGGTTTTTCCACTTCAATTGATCTCTTAGGGACTCAACAGAATATTGGTTGGCCATAGTGAAAGCCCCCAATGTCCCTACTATCTGAGTTGCAAATTTTTGCTTCTTCATATCTTTTCCATTGGCTAAGATTTTGAACTTCTTGGCTACCTTTCCTGCTTCTTGATAAATCTCTTGCTTCACGGCGGCCTTGCTCTTCTTATCAAAGAAAAATTCATTCGGAGGTAATTCTTCCATCGTTATGGGCGATAGTTCTTCACCTAAAATCCAAACAACATTTGGGGCCCCTTTCATGGATTGTAGGGGAGTAATAGAAAAAATAGGAATACTGATCTGCTTGGATAATTTACTCGGAGTAACAATCGAGGTTGATTTTCTTGTAGGGTTGGGGGTCTCGTCTTCTTGTTTCGGGTCCCTAGTTTTCTTTTTCTTCTTCTGTTTCTCTTCTTGGTCAGGTGTCGAATCTTTGGATCCCTTGGCTTCAGATTATTGTACATCTGCAGTCATCAGGTTCTTACCCTGTAGGACTAGGTGAAGGCAGCTCCACCGATGTTCCTGAAATTTTGAAAAAATTGGCCATCCCTTTAGGCGACAAAGCTTATATCTGACTCAAGACCTCTGCACAGGATCTTGAGCCTTGAAAAATGTCATCATGAGGTGAATTCTCATGTTCATATATTTTAAGGCCACAATTAGCCAGGTGATTACTCACGACCCTGTGTGGGTCGTGTTTTTTGAACTCAATGTGGATGAGATTAATATCTTCCAAGGCTGCTGCCTCAGACTTCATGTGTATGAAATCTAATAAAGAATAGGTATTGAAATGAATGGGGAAGGGTGGCCATACCTTTTTTGAAAATCCTTTAAGATCTTTTCTTATGCCACCAATCACGGTTTGCCTAGTGATTTCGCGACAAACCAACCTATCTAGTATAAATAATGGTAGAGTGTATGGTGGAACATAAGTGCCAAAAACCCTGCTATAAAAAAATTCTACCTCTACGTAACAGTCGGCCACGCTACTCAATTTGGCCATGATGCTATCTGAAATCCTGGGTGGTGGATTACTGAAGATGGCGATGTGCATCGACACCATTACCCAATTAAAAATCTCGTATATGAAGTCTATGACCTTATCCTCCCAAAGTTTTGAATGGTATTCATGGATGGGTTTAGCATAAAATGGAGTCCAGCTCCAACTCATTAGAGGAAAATGGTTCATGAAACAAATGGCGTCCATGATGTATGCGGCCATAAAAAATGAAGCGGCCTTCCCATCTACCTTTTTTGTTCGATATTCTGTAATCTGACTGGTTAGACTGCCTGACAACAGTTTGGCCCAGTCGAAGGAGAAACCTTCAGTGACTGTATGAATCAGAGGTACCCATGGAAGAAATAAATGTGTGGTGTCTTCTCTCCCATACAATCTACAAGCCATCATCGCTATGTATTTGAATTGCGGTTCTAGAGAAGATATTGAATAAACTCCATTATCGTCTACCCTAAGCTTTGCAGGGTACAAGACCCAATCTTTGATCAGATCAGACATGCTTCTTTCGTATTTCTCACACTCCTTCTACTTAAAACTTTCCAGAAACTCGACATTGTAGGAGAAGTTTGATGTGGATGGCAATTGGTACATCACCTGCAATTGTTCTGGTCTGAAAGTCTCGATAGTCACTTTTTGGTTGTTGATAATGATTCTGGTCAGGATATCCACATGATCCAATGCCCATCAAATCATATCATAGTAAGGAAGGATTCATGGCCTGGATGCTACCTTATGCATCTCCGATTGAATGAAGATATTGTATTTGGTGGCCAAGTCGTCTCTCTCATTATCACTGGAATCGTCTGAACAGTTCACCAATTCGGATTACAGAACCTCAGAGACGTATGACCAGGTTCTGACTGAATCAATACTTCAGGGTGAAGTATTAGAAACAATATCCACTCCTTGTCCTGAACTCTCAGCACTCACCTTGGAAGCTTTTCACGGGGCCATGATAGCGGACTCTGATTTGGCTCTCTTGTAGTAAAAATGTGTATACATATAGAATTAGCTCAGTGAGAGAAAATTATTTGCGTAAAATAGAAATGGAATTTGAAATAATGAGAGAAAGAGCTCTATATCCTAACCATTTAAAACCCTGGCATCCTTACGAACAAAACGGTCAAATCATTTTTTTAGGAAAAGATATTGTCATAAAAACAAAATCTTTACCTATCACTTCAAATAAATGCCATAAATTTTGACGGGTGACACAAGTTGGTGCAAAACTTTTAAAATTAACCTGTAGACAGAGCATGTTAATATTTATATTAATGTATTGATTAATCTGGTTCAGATTTTTAATTTAAACTTTATTTAATCGTTAATCACCTTTTTGGCGTTCACCGTATTGGGAGATTTTACTTCTAGCTTTCAATCCCTTAAAACCTGAGATCACAAGGACACGATCTAGTTAAGAAAAAATGTAATCCATATTAAGTGTTTAATTAATCACGTTTAAATAATATCGTGACTTCGTGACTTGGGGCTACGAAGGTAGATTTTCTTGAAAAATCATATGCTGAGTCGTGAAATCCCGATAGAGTTTAACTTTGGTAAAACTATTCACCCTTGACACTAACCTAGGTAACCTGCACAAATATCTCATGATTTCACCTATTGGAGTTATGACGGTAAGACCTTTGGGTAGGGAAAACGCCGAGACGTGAAATCCCGACAACACTTAACTAAGGTCTAAGGAACTTTACTCTCAGTACTAATCGGGGTAAGCTTTCAAGGATATTTCGCAACTTCGCACATCGGGGCTTAGAAATAGTGTGACTTGTAACTCCCGAAACGCGATATCCTAGGGTAAAGAAAAGTGAAAAAGCTCGTTCATGGTTAAAAGGAAATGGTATTAGGAGTACAACGACCATTGTCACTTTGCATATCAGGACTACTGAGATTTTTAATGGGTAAAGGTCACGAAGTAAAAGACAACTTAAATCGCCAACCTTTGATCATAAGAAATACACTTAAACTAGTTGAAAAAGGTGGCTCCAACAATCATCATCCTTATTAATTCCACAATCACTAAGTTGAAGTATTAATAACTTGAATTTTGTGACATAGTCTTCAATTTCAAGAAGTTGTGCCATTTAAAGAGATATGATCTTATTAACCAAATAGTTTTCTTGTATCAATTTGGTTTTCCCAAATAGTTATTCAAACTTCAACCATGTTTCATGAGGTGTTTTAATGGGCTGAATATGAAATTTGAGATCTTCAAATATTGTCATGCCAATTAGACCTCTTGTTTCATCATTATGATTAATCCATTTTCTATGTCTCTCTGTATCAATTGGTCTTGGATCTATCCCAAGAATCATCTAATACATCCAGTTACTCCTAAGTATATACTCCATGTAGGATTTGTCTCCTATCCTTGTGCCCACCCCCTAGAGAAAGGTCTAGACATGTATCTCTTTTTTATTGCTTCTAAAGGAGTAGGCCAAGATGTTTTTTTTCTTCGTATCCAAATTAAAAACTTCATAAGGAGAACAAAAATTGTCTGTAGTAGAAACCAAATTAGTATATAATTCTTGGTTCATAATATCATTTTGTGGTAGAGTTTCATATCCTACCCAAAAATCCTTCACCTCCCAACCCGATGACTAAGTATTTTCCTCCATACAAGGTTGAGTTTCAACATCTGGTTCTTCTAGTTCCTTTGTTACCAAATAAATATTGGAAGAGAAAGATTCAATCCCAATGTTAGGTCCCATTATTTTTTCTAGCACCAAACCATCCAATGTCTCTTCAATAAGAAACATATCCTTTGTATGAGATTTTTGGAACTCGAAACTATCCTCCAACCTACCCTCCTTCTCTCCAATTGAATGCACTTCATCGTTGTTGGAATTTATCATACAATTGTGGAAATTTCTCAAAATTCAAAATTTAGAAATTCACCTATGAACTAGAGGTTTCCTAGATATTAACCCTATGAA
>ML781835.1:1106193-1139735 GCA_009831015.1 Picea engelmannii
ATTTTCATATAACCATTAAATGTGGGTGTTAGAGTTATTTTATTAGATTTCATTTTCAATAACCTTTGAAGGTGGGTGTCAGTTATTTTATTAGAATTGAAGTGATGATGTAGTGAATGTTAGTCACATATCATAAACTATGATAGCTAGTATACCCCCAAAGAGGGGAAAAGGGAAGGCCGAAAAAATCCAGAATTACCTTTCCTTTATTGATGGGTTCCCTTAACCATATTTATATTCAAGCTGGATGGGTTTAGTTTCATTGAGGTTTGGACCTCATTATTGTACACATTTACTCCTTTATCTCCTCGAGTTGCTTTCATCTCATGCCCAACAGTATAGAATTTGGTCTCCTAAAGGACATTGTCTCCTTAGACTCTTGAGAGCGGGATGGCTTTTGAAAAGTATCCTACAAGAGGTGAAAAACAATTAATATTCATAAACCTATAATTTAATGGATCAAGAAACCCTACAATAGAAACATGGCACAATTATATCCTTTGGTTCAAGCATCCAATATACCTTGCAGGCAATTATATTTTCCTTCTTATCTTGCCAGCAACCTGATGCAGGAGCATCATAAGCAAGCGCAAAAGTGGAGGACAACTGGAAATGCACCAACCCGCATTTTGAGAATGTTTTGAATTTGAAAGAATGAAGCATTAATGTAATATCTGAAAAGATATTTTTTCTTTTATGTTTTGGAGATTGTAATGCAGATCTTGAGAATTTCTCTCATCTGTCGGTTGTAAGCATTTAATGTATTAAATATAAATTAGTTGTAGCTTTTATTTTTTGATTTGATAGCTTAGAGTTGTAGGAGGGAAAACTCTAGAGAGCTCCATCGTAAGTATTGTATTGTATTATTATTCTCGGAAAAAAAAAAATTAGAGTTGTAGAACAAGAGAGAGAAAAGAAGAACAAAGATTGTAGAAAATTGTTTAAGAAGATAGTTGATGCTATAGAACCCATATACATAAGCACTTGAGTTAATATAATAATGCATTGACTCAATTTCATGGCATTGTGATGAATATTGTTTGCATCTATTGAATGGTATGTTTACAGTTTTCTTATATGCTCTGTTATGCATTTGTTTCAATGTTGTGTGTATGTATGATTTCATGTTGAATGTATGAAGTCATTAATATGGAAGGTATGAGTTTCAATTGTTTCTCGTCCTGAGAATTCTTGCAAGGAGTGCAGTGAAAGTCTGCAAAGAGTGCATTGATAAGTTCTGAATTTTACCTCAGAAAAGCTCAGGAGAGATGTCATTGTTTTCATACCAGCAAAAGTGTGAGTATAACACAGAGCCGTGAAAGGTGTGCATAGGCAGGTTTAAATCTTAGACTTTTCCAACAGTGTGAGTAGTTGAAAGGTTTCTTGTCGCAAGGAGTGCACATATTTGGAGATTTCAGATAATCAATGATTATCGTGAGGCCACAAGGAGTGCGGGTAAAATCCCTTGGAATCCTTGAGTTTGCATCAAGAACCAAGATCAGGAGGAATAAATACTTCGAAGAGTTTGGAGGAAGATGAGGCTGAAGTCACCTCGCAAAAATCAAGCTCAAGAGGAGGCACCAAGTTATTTGGCCAGGGGCATTGAGAACTTGGATGGACGGTTGAAATTCCTAGAGGGAGAGCTACCGATTCGTCGTGGACTATTGGATCTAGTGGATCGGTGGAGAAGTGAAGGCTAAGTGTCTTTCAAAACTCAAAAGAACGGGAGGAATAGTTGTCGTCAGATATGGATCAACATGAGTTGTTGATATTGTGGTTTTTAGTTTTGACATTTCAGGAGTCAGAGTGTAGAGAAAGTCGTGACTTGGAGATCTTGAGTTGTGAAATCTCGATACATAAAGCTTCGATATAATCTGGACCATCAAATCGTTGAAGGTTTAGGATTGGAGATCTAAGGAGAAGAAGTCTCGAGTTCGAACTTTAGGAGATAGGACAGGAGTCACATCGCGAACTCACGAGTCACGAAATCCCGACATGCTCGGAAGTGGACCCCAGGGTTAGACCGAGGTCACATGGATGAGGCATAAGGGAGGAGTTAAAGATCCACAAGCCCATTTCAGGGTCTTGAGATTCAAAGGAGTCCGAGGGACTCACAATAGGAATCATAAAGTTGTGAATTCCGAAAACGCTCTTTCAGGTAAAGGTTTTGGTCACGTTGGTTGGTCATGTGGAGTGGAGGTTTGTGCCTAGTGCTTGTTCGCACATGTGAAACTTCTAAAAAGGACATGTGCTTATATGTGAAAAGGTTCTTGTGGAAAATAAAGAGCCATTCCAGCTCAAGTGAATAGAATGATCCAAGACTAGGAGTTCACGTAGAACCTGCTGAGGTAGGGGTGCTACGTCAGGTGGTATCAGAGCCTACAATCTTTGTTTTCTGTAGGAAAGAGAGGACAAAAGGAAAGTTTTGATTTGAATTCTAAGAAGAATAGATTTAAATAATGTTTCCAAGAAGACATCAAGAGAGACCCATGCCCGATCTAGCCATGGAAAGGGAAATGAGAGAACTTTGTTCTCAATTGGATGCTATGGAGACAACACAGAGATGAACAATTGATACTGGAGATGTCAGTGAATCCAAAAACGAGAATGAAGCCAGGCCCGAAGAAGAAGAAGTTGTATCCAAAGATGATTCAGAGGAATGTCTATTCAAAGCTATTGCAAGAATAAGAGCCAGAGAAAAAATGAACATCCTAATGTATGAAGACAACTTAGACGTTGAGGATATTGAAGAGGATAAAAAAGTAAAACATGTTGTCACTAGACTGAAAAGGCATGCAACATTGTGGTGGGATGAATTGTAGGCTGACAGGAATTGCAAAGGAAAGAAAATAATCAAAAGCTGGGATAAGATGGTCGCAAAGATGAAGGCCAAGTTTATACCCAAAGATTACCAAATCAATCTATTTTGAAGAATGCAAAATTTGAGATAGAAGAGGATGACAGTGAAGGAATACACTGAGGAGCTTTACGGACTCAACATCAAAGAAAGTCATCATGATAGTAATGATGAAAAGGTCGCCATATACATGAATGGCTTGAGATATGAAATTCAAGACGAGATGAGCATGGTGACAATCAAGAATTTAGAATATGCTTGTCAAATTGCTTCAAAAGCAGAAGGGAAATTGGCCCGAAAGTAAGGTCAAAAGAGCAGAGGTAGAAGTTAGATCATAGGCAAAGCAATTGCCCAGGACATAGTATAGAAGCCCAAGGATGAAGAAAATAAACCTCATAACCACCCAGAAAGAGGGGGAAGTTCACAGGGAAGACAATATGCCGATAGGAACACTTTTCCTCGCGCAAGAGGAAGAGGAAGAGGAAGAGGTGGTGAAATAAAGTGTTTTTTCTGTGGAAATATTAGACACAAATATTTTGAATGTATTGATATAAAAATAGAAGGAGGAGGTGAAGCTCACATTTCATAAGCGCAAAGGCGAAATGTTGAGGCAGAATATGCTGAAGGCGGAAGATCCTTAATGATGAGAAAAATTCTCTTGAAGCCAAAAAAGGAGATAGAGAATCCATTCTAAAGGAACAATTTGTTTAGAACTTCTTGAAAGACCAAGGATAGGGTATGCAAGGTGATAGTGGATAGTGGAAGTACAAACAATCTAGTATCCACATAAATGGTGGAGAAGCTGCAAATTGGAAATAGTTGCACATCCGTGCCCATACAAGGTTTTGTGGTTGCAAAAAGGACATAAGGTAACAACCACTAAACAATGTTTAGTTTAATTTAAGATAGGGGGATATAGAGAAGAGATCTTATGTGATGTTATTCCCATGGATATCTATCATCTTTTGTTGGGTAGACCGTGGAAATATGAAATAAATGTTGTTCATGATGGGAGAAAGAACAAATACACCTTGGAGAAAAATGGTAGGACACATATGTTGTTGTCAATTGAAGACAAGAAGGTGAAAGGAGAAACAAGAAATAATATACTTCTTATGAGCGAGAAGGAACTTCTGGATGAAGTAAGGAAAGAAGAAGACATGCAGTTTGTTGTGGTGAGGAAACCTAGAGTCATCTTGACCAGTACTTCGATAGATGATCTACTGGAGGAAATTCAGGGAATGCTAGAAAACTTCACTGATATAGTGGTGGACGATTTACCTTGTTCGTTTCTTCCCATCAGAAGTATAAGCAATCATATTGAACTAATACTAGGAGCAATTTTTCCAAACAAAGCAGCGTACAGACTGGCACCACAGGAGAATGAAAAGGTCAAGAAGCAAGTCCAAGACTTGATGGACAAAGGGTTGATTAGAGAAATCTTGAGTCCATGCATTGTGCCAACAGTGTTAAGTCCAAAGAAGGATGGTGGATGGAGAATGTGTACAAACTCGAGGGATATAAACAAAATCACCATTAGGTATAGATTTCCTTTACGAGGATGGATGACTTGATGTATTTCTTGAGTGGAGCAAAATTGTTTTCAAAAATTGATTTGAAAAGAGGATATGATCAGATTAGAATGGGGGAAGGGGATGAATGGAAGACAACATTCAAGATGAATGAAGGATTATATGAATGACTTGTCATGTTGTTTGGTTTGACGAATGCGCCAAGTACTTTCATGAGATTGATGAATGAGGTCTTGAAATATTTCATTGGAAAAATTGTAATTGTGTATCTTGATGATCGACTGATATTCAATAAGACCGTGGAGGATCATTTGAGACACCTAACTCTAGTGATGAGGAGGTTGCAGCAAGAGAAGTTGTTGATAAATTTGAAGAAGTCATCTTTCATGAAGAAGGAGCTTGTGTATTTGGGGTTTGTAATATCTTCGAATGAGTTGAAGATGGATCCTGAGAATGTAAAATAAATCAAAGAATGACCATCACTGAGGAATATCTTTGAAGTCAGAAGCTTCCATGGATTAGCTAGTTTTTACAGGAAGTTCATCAAAAATTTTAGTGGAATTTCTGCATCAATGATGGACACGGTCAAGAAAAGACATAAATATTTTCATTGGACAAAGGAAGAAGAAAAAAGTTTCAAGTTGTTGAAAGAGAAGATAACTTGACAACCGGTTCTGGTTCTGCCAGATTTTAGTAAAACATTTCAAGTGAGATGTGATGCAAGTGGATTTGTGATTGGAGGAGTCTTAAGTCAAGATAATAAACCAGTTGCATACTTCAGTGAGAAGCTAAATGATGCCAAGATGAATTATTCCACATATGATAAAGAATTTTATGCAGTCATACAGACACTGAATAAATGGAGGCATTACTTGGTTATGAAGGAGTTCATTTTGTATAGCGACAACCATGCTTTACAATTCATAACCAAACAAGAGAAATTGAACCAGAAACATGCAAAATGGGTTGAATTTATGCAAAACTTTAATTTTGTTATAAAACACATTTCTGGAACTACTAACAAGGTTGTTGACGCATTGAGAAAGAAATGTTTGATTCTACAAGAGTTTTGTGTGAATACCTTAGGTTTTGATAGCCTTAAGGATATGTATAGAGATGATTCAGATTTCAGAGATGCTTATGAAGCATGTGAGAATCCTTTTTTGAGAGATAGAAGCCAATGGATTGAATACTTTATTCAAGATGGATTATTATTCAAAGGAAATCACTTGTGTATCTCGAAGAGTTCCATGAGACAACATCTTCTAAAATAAAAACATAGTGGAGGATTGGCTAGACATTTTAGCCATGAAAAAACATTCGCGCAATTGATTAGTTTGTATTATTGGCCAGGGATGAGGATAGATGTGAAGAAGTTTGTCAACAAATATATAATTTTCCAGAACACAAAGGGAAAAAGACAGAATACAGGATTGTATCAACCATTGTTAGTACCAGAGAGGTCGTGGGACACGATAAGCATGGATTTTGTGTTAGGACTGTTGAGGACACAAAGAGGTTGTGATTCCATATTCGTGGTAGTCGACAGATTCTAAAAAATGGCACATTTCATTCCATGTCAAAAAACCATTGATGCAACACACATTGCAAATTTGTTTTTCAAAGAAGTTGTTTGAATTCATGGTTTACCCAAGAGTATTTTTTCAGATTAAGAAAGAAAATTTATTGGTCATTTCTAGAGAACACTGTGGAAGAATTTGGGGACAAATTTATCTTTTAGCTCAACATATCACCCTCATAAGAATGGAAAAACTGAGGTGGTAAATAAAAGTTTGGGAGACTTGTTGAGGAGTTTAGTAGTTGAACATCATATTCAGTGGGATCAGATTCTACCACAAGCAGAATATTCATATAATGACTCACCTAACAAGAGAACAGGACAAATACCATTCCAGATAATATATAGAATGCAGCCAAGAGGCGTATCTGAGTTGAGGGTCTTAGAGGAGAATGTGTTCAGAAGTGTTGGAGCAGAAGATTTTGCAGCAGAGATGCAAGAGATCCATAGTAAGTGTTGTAATAGATATTAAAATTTATGATTTAACTGAGGCACTTTCACCCAAATTTGACAACAGATGAAAGTCTTCTTCGTCTCCTCCTCAACCCCCTCTATTTCATAGCAACAGAGGGAATGAAAGTTACATGGATCCTTGCTCTCTACATAGTGATTGAATGCATATTCATGTATGGTCTCTGCCATGATTGTCTTGATTCTCTTGTGAAGTTTTTATGCATGCCACTAACAAGAATCTGGGGAATAAAGTTATTGAAGATGAAGAGAATCAGTGTCAGATTGGCACCCAGAAATGTTTTGAGGACTGGTGCTTCTATTCTTTGATCCCAACACTTTGTCCATAGACTTTTAATGCTATCTATATAATGAATGGAATGATTTCAAGAGTGGATTGTAAAAGTCTGTATACAGTTGTGAGCCTTCTTGGTGCAAATATCATGCCTCGAATTTTTTACCTTCACTTTTTAGGTGAGAGCAGAAAATTGTGCAAAACATATCGATTTGGACATTATGTCATTACAATGTCTTAGAGATTTCATTTTCATTTGATGGAATTATTGTTACACTCAACGCCTACAATGTTGTTGCAGTTCGCTGTGCTGCAGAATATCTTAGGATGACAGAAGCTATGGGAAAAGGAAATCTAGTCTATAAAATTGAGGTGTTTTTCAGCTCGAGTTTATTTTGAAGCTGGAAATATTCCATTATTGTATTACAGTA
This sequence comes from Picea engelmannii, assembly GCA_009831015.1. Classification (NCBI taxonomy): domain Eukaryota; kingdom Viridiplantae; phylum Streptophyta; class Pinopsida; order Pinales; family Pinaceae; genus Picea; species Picea engelmannii. The sequence goes on from ML781835.1 coordinate 1,113,338, forward strand.
TTCTAAATCATTCTTACCTTGGTCAGAAGACCTCAAGGTGGTAGGAAGATGTATTGACTCAATTGCTTCCAAGACTTCAGTTGATCCTTCAAAGGTTGATTGGTCCTTCACTTACACAAGAGCGAAGTTAATAAATGGCCAACCATGTGTAGGAAACAGTAATAGTCCTCCGTGGAATGGAATCCAAAATTCCAAACATCGGTATGTTCCAAAGGATTGGGGGATAGAAGGCATTTGTGAACTAGATATTGATTTGTATGAGCGAGTAATAGTTTCTATTAAATCAAAGGGAAGAATGTCGCAGGAGCTAACTGGTGAGGCCCTGAAGGTTTACACTCTTGGTCAGTTACCCGGAAGTTCAAAGGATCATGACTATAGAGGTGCTTTAAAAAGTGAAAATAAGGTTATGCGCTTTTGTCAAAGATTCATGGCAGAACTGTACCCACATATTGATCCTCATAAGGATTCTCTTGATGGAGATATGGGCATTGGTGCAAAAGAACTTGGCTTCCTTTTAGAACAGTATTGGGAGGACAGGGAAAACCCGTATAGATACATTTCAACAAAAGAAACAGAAGCCATTCATTCTTCTTCTTCCATAATGTTTAACAAGATATTTCTTTCAAATGACCCTCCGCCCACCTTCAGAAGCGAGTCTCACTGCGGATCATGCTAATAATGATATCGGGGAAAGACAAAAAATAACTTATGTGGAAATTTGAACATGCCAGCAGCTCAACGAAGCCGAGCACGGAAGCCAAAATATGGAACTGTTCGTAATAAGACAAAGTTGCCACGCATTTGTAACACAGAACATACAGGTTATAGCTATTTCCACTGATCGTTTACAACCACCAATAACAAAAACACAATAAAGATAGACTTCAACATAGGTCATAATGTTTGGTTATACTTCTCAAACCTTTGGATAGGCATTCAAGATACCTAATGGTTATTTCAAAGTTACGTCGGTCGAACATGTAGAAGTCGACGAGAGGGCTATGCATCATGTTTACGATAAGCTAGTAAGCAGTGGTATGGTTTTTGATGCAAAACGAATGGCCTCCCACTATTGAGTTTTCTTGGTGCAATCTAGTCTAACCTGCCAAACAGTCTGCGTGTTTAATGATTTTAGAAACGTAAGAACCTGCCGAGAATTAGCGTGACAGCCACACTCCAGAAGGAGTGGTTCGATATCCTATTCACAACAAGAATGATTTCTCTCAGAGACGTTACCATTCAGGGGAAGAAGTGGGGAAATAGCTGTTTCATAGACAATCGACATGCTCCACGACGCACCGAGCTCTTAATCTCGGGAAGACTCATGATTTCAACCCAACCTCCCAGTGACAGGAATTAACTCAACATTATTAATGCAACATGAAATCTTGAACCCAAATCGTTTTGCAACAGATGAGCACAACAACTTCCTCAATTCAAACTGCCAGTAAAGATTACCAAGTGATCGCAAATATTCAGACTATCACGAACGATTATTAAACCTCTGGGATGCTTGTCCGCTCCAAGATCGGCTCTTCTATCGCACTGAGAATATTGATTCCTACAGCCTACCAGATGATAGCCATGTCTATACCGAGATGCTCTCTTTCTTGAATGGCAGCGAGCCAGGACTGAATCACAGGCGATCTTATTTCATGACAGACGTGAACCCGTCTCCTAGAAACCATGCTAAAAGGTAAATGTGGTTCGATAATGCGAAACATACATACTCATGACATAATGGCTGTAAGAATGGTTGGCAGTGCCCGAGCTGAGGGAGAGATTAAAAAATGAGACTTTCAACATATGCTAGATTTTAGTGGGATCGAGTAGGCATGTATGTGATTGTGCCTACATTTTCTGTTTAATAAATTGTCGTTATCCCTCCTTTTTGTTTATCAAGAGCTTTGTACTGTCGTGCACGGTTTTGCTCCATAATTTTCCCAATGATAGTAAATAGTTGAAGGTTTGAATGACAAAGAAAGCCAATAGGTAAAAGATCCTGATGATAGTTAACATTTGAAGATTTGAACGGCGAAGAAGGTGTCTTCCAGCTAGCACAAACCCTTATGAAATTAATTCCCAACAATGTAACCAGGAACAACAAATCAGTCCAAGGGACGATTCGAGGTTGTAAGAGCAGGCATTTGGAGAGGTTATGGAGCTGTTTTACCATCTGGGCCGTGCAATGAAAAAGGGGAAGAAAAGAAACATCTTTCTGGTATGCATTGGGGGTAAAGCTACATCAAGACCGCGCAAAGGCGTCGATATTACAGAGGTAGAGATAAGTGCAGATAAAGAGGAAATCGACTTACATACATTGGAGCTTTCTATTCCTGAACGAGTTTTTTTCCAGCGCACACCAATGTTTGTAACTGCAAAACATCTAGCAGTCACGAATACCAGGAAGATGAACCAGTTCATATTCCTTGAATACCAAGAGTTTTATTGTTTCTATTTAAAACACTGATGGATGTAACATCAGAAGGGGGGCGCATGAGCACAGGACTGGGAGAAAAACTTATGTCAAGGAGTTTTCATTGTAATGACTGAGTTTCTTGTAAACCAGATTGGAATAATAAAGAATATATGTTGCTTGCTATGAGATTCATCACGGTCAATCTCTTTTAGCATGTTTCTCTTCTCTTTTTGTTGTGTTAAAACTGTTTGGATTTCGTTTATGTGTTTCCTTACGCGCAGCTGAAATTGTCTTTACCATCTTTTTATGTCTTCCTTAATCCATTACGACTGCATTACATTTTGTTTTCTTCTAACTGATGGGCTTCGTTACACTTTAGTACGACCACTACTGTAACGAAAGGGTTTGGGTTTTCTGCAAATGTTTATTGCCTTTCCTCTGCACCAGCTATCAGATGTGTAAGATCAATCTGCATTTTCAGAGCTCTGCATGTATCCTTTGCTACGCCGGCCTTTCCTTTTTCTTTCCCCTACCGCATCATGATTTATCAAAGCGCTGAAAGATAGACTTACTTTTCCTCACTTTCTGCAAGTATTTGATCTCTGCTATTGTCTCTTTTTCTCGGTTTTCATTTGACTCCATGCCCAATGGACCATTTCCCTGGTTTAACACCCAAACTCCAAAAATCTAAGACCATCATTTACCCATAAATCTGCCTAGCATTTCACGCTTACTTCAATTTATTTTGTGACATTTTTCAAGAGATCCCTCTCGGGTTGGAAGAGGGCAACTTCTGATCCAAAGTGGTTCGAGGTTTCCTCGGGATTGATTTGTTGCATCCCATTTCAGTTCTGAGTGTCAACATTTTTGGCACCATTGCCGGGGACGGAGGACGAGGTTATCTTCCCTGGGATACGACAAAGTTTAGATCTATCTCTTGATGGTGAACAAGGGATAGGCATTCGATTGGCTGTGATCATTCACTTGGCGACTCCTTGGTTCGTAGACTCTACATGATTTTGTTGGCGACTCCACTGGTCTCAAATTTCGAGCTCGTTCGCTGCTCGAATTGCTGCAAGGTTTGCTCCTCTGAACTTTACAAATGTTTATGGATTTCCAAACACTGTTCCAGACATTAAAATTTGGGGGGATAACCTTCCTAAATTTGGAGAAGATGAGGACAACAATCCTGGTCAACATTTGTTTGAATTCCACAAGATCATGGAGGAGTTAAATGTACATCATGAAGACGTCCTCATGAAATTGTTTATGTTTTCATTGGAAAAAGATGCTAGACTCTGGTATAAATCTTTACCCCATTCTAGTATTCCTTCATTGAAATGTTTTCACACACTTTTTCATCAACATTGTAATAGGATATATTATGCCGAAATTCTTTTTGAAGATTGTTGTGATACAAGTCCTTTGGAGGAGGAGGAAGAAACAATAGAAATTTCTCGAGTTGATCAATATGAGGAAGAGTTGGCCCATGAGAATGCTAGATCTTATGAACTTAATCAGGAAGAAGATGTAAATCTGTTTTTGGATGGTGGCAGTCAGGTATTTCATGGAACCCTACAGGAAGCTAGCGAACCTATTTGTGATGATTTCCTACCAGAAGATCGGATTCTAGACTCTGCTTTGTTTCATGAAAAAGATATGGTTGCCATATTTAATGATCCTGAGCATCATAAATCAGAACATGGAGTAGTCCTGGATGTTTTAAAACCTCAGGACCATATGTTTTTTCAAGACCCTTTTGATGATATTTTGGATACATTTAATGGAGGAATATGCTCTGTCATGAATGTTTGGTCATAAGAATTGATGAAGGGTTTGCACATCCGTGATCACCAATAGGTCAGATGGGGATGGTCAACTTCCTTTTTCAGCCTGCTCGAAGGAAGTGTAAAAAAGTTTCAAGTAGGCAATTGTTGGATTGGCTTCGCTGGCATTTTCGTATCATTTGATGTTGGAAATTTTTTCAGTAGTTAGAGTAGGTGATGTATATAAATAAGCTTGACTTCAAGCACTAGATTGCAGGGGTAGTTTTCAATATGTTTTCAGTTCAGTTTTGAATCCAGTAAGATTTATGAATAAGTAGTTTTTCATTCCACTGAGATGCAAGTAAAGTGACAGAGTTCCAGATTCGATGATTTCGGGAAGCCAAATGGATGGAGGCACTTGGTCTATGGTTCTTGGCACTTTCAAGAAAGATCCATCCCTAGTTGGAGCCGATGTTGTAACAGATATTAAAATTTCTGATTTAACTGAGCCACTTTCACCCAAATTTGACAGCGGATGAAAGTCTTCTTCGTCTCCTCCTCAGCCCCCTCTATTTCATAGCAACAGAGGGAATGAAAGTTACATGGATCCTTTCTCTCTACATAGTGATTGAATGCATATTCATGTATGGTCTCTACCATGATTGTCTTGATTCTCTTGTGAAGTTTTTATGCACACCACTAACAAGAATCCGGGGAATAAAGTTATTGAAGATGAAGAGAATCAGTATCAGATTGGCACCCAAAAATGTTTTGAGGACTGGTGCTTCTATTCTTTGATCCCAGTACTTTGTCCATAGACTTTTAATGCTATCTATATACTGAATGGAATGATTTCAAGAGTGGATTGTAAAAGTTTGTATACAGTTGTGAGCCTTCTTGGTGCAAATATCATGCCTCGAATTTTTTACCTTCACTTTTTGGGTGAGAGCAGAAAATTGTGCAAAACATATCGATTGGGACATTATGTCATTACAATGTTTTAGAGATTTCATTTTCATTTGATGGAATTATTGTTACACTCAATGCCTAAAATGTTGTTGCAATTCGTTGTGCTGTAGAATATCTTGGGATGACAGAAGCTATGGGAAAAGGAAATCTAGTCTATAAAATTTAGGTGTTTTTCGGCTCGAGTTTATTTCGAAGCTAGAAAGATTCCATTATTGTATTGTAGTATGCTAAATAATTCTTATCTTGGTCAAAAGACCTCAAGGTGGTAGGAAGATGTATTGACTCAATTGCTTCCAAGGCTTCAGTTGATCCTTCAAAGGTTGATTGGTCCTTCACTTACACAAGAGCGAAGTTAATAAATGGCCAACCATGTGTAGGAAACAATAATAGTCCTCCGTGGAATGGAATCCAAAATTCCAAACATCGGTATGTTCCAAAGGATTGGGGGATTGAAGGAATTTGTGAACTGGATATTGATTTGTATGAGCGAGTAATAGTTGCTATTAAATCAAAGGGAAGAATGTCGTAAGAGCTAACCGGTGAGGCCCTGAAGGTTTACACTCTTGGTCGGTTACCCGGATGTTCAAAGGATCATGACTATAGAGGTGCTTTAAAAAGTGAAAATAAGGTTATGCACTTGTGTCAAAGCTTCATGGCATAACTGTACCGACATATTGATCCTCATAAGGATTCTCTTGATGGAGATATGGGCGTTGGTGCAAAAGAACTTGGTTTCCTTTCAGAACAGTATTGGGAGGACAGGGAGAAGCCGTATAGATACATTTCAACAGAAGCAACATAATCCATTCCTTCTTCTTCTTCCATAATGTTTAACAAGATATTGCTTTCAAATGACCCTCCGCCTGCCTTCAGAAGCGATTCTCACTGCGGATCATGCTAATATCAGGGAAAGACAAAAACTAACTTATGTGGAATTTTGAACATGCCAGCAGCTCAACGAAGCCGAGAACGGAAGCCGAAATATGGAAATGTTCGTAATAAGACAAAGTTGTCACGCATTTGTAACACAGAACATACAGGTTATAGCTATTTCCACTGATCCTTTACAACCACCAATAACAAAAACACAATAAAGATAGCCTTCAACATAGGTCATAATGTTTGGTAATACTTCTCAAACCTTTGGATAGGCATTCAAGATACCCATGGTTATTTCAAAGTTATGTCGATCGAACATGTAGAAGTCGACGAGAGGGTTGTGCATCGTGTTTACGATAAGCTGGTAAGCAGTGGTATGGTTTTCGGCGCAAAATGAATGGCCTCCCACTATTGAGTTTTCTCGGTGCAGTCCAGTCTGACCTACCAAACAGTCTGCACGGTTAATGATTTTAGAAACGTAAGAACCTGCCGAGAATTAGCGCGACAGCCGCACTCCAAAAGGAGTGGTTTGATATCCTATTCACAACAAGAATAATTTCGCTCAGAGACGTTACCATTCAGGTGAAGAAGCGGGGAAATAGTTGTTTCATAGATAGTCGACAGGCTCCACGACGCACCGAGCTCTCAATCTCAGGAAGACTCATGCTTTCAACCCAACCTCCCAGTGACAGGAATTAACTCAACATTATTAACGCAACATGAAATCTTGAACCCAAATCATTTTTCAACAGATGAGAAAAACAACTTCCTCAATTCGAACTGCCAACAAATCTTACCAAGTGATCGCAAATATTCAGACTATCACGAATGGTTATTAAACCTCTGGAATGCTTGTCTGATCCAAGATCATCTCTTCTATCGTACTGAGAATCTTGATTCCTACAGCCTACCAGATGATAGCCATGTCTATACCGAGATGCTCTCTTTCTTGAATGGCAGTGAGCCGGGACTGAATCACAGGCGATCTTATTTCATGACAGACGTGAACCCGTCTCCTAGAAACCATGCTAAAAGGTAAATGCGGTTCGATAATGTGAAACGTACACGCTCATGACATAATGGCTGTAAGAATGGTTGGTAGTGCCCGAGTAGAGGGAGAGATTAAAATATGAGACTTTCAACATATGCCAGATTTTAGTGGGATCGAGTAGGCATGTATGTGATTGTGCCTACGTTTTCTGTTTAATAAATTGTCATTATCCCTCCTTTTTGTTTATCAAGAGCTTTGGACTTTCGTGCACGGTTTTGCTCCATAATTTTCCCAATGATAGTAAATAGTTGAAGGTTTGAATGACAAAGAAAGCCAACAGGTCGAAGATCCTAATGATAGTGAACATTTGAAGGTTTGAACAGCGAAGAAGGTCTCTTGCAGGTAGCACAAACCCTTATGAAAATAATTCCCAGCAATGTAACCAGGTACAAGAAATCAGTCCAAGGGACGATTCGAGGTTGACAGAGCGGGAATTTGGAGAGGTTATGGAGCTGTTTTACCATCTAGGCCGCACAATGAAAAAGGGGAAGAAAAGAAACAACAGCTTTCTGGTATGCATTGGGGGTAAATCTACATCAATACCATGCAAAGGCGTCGATATTACAGAGGTAGAGATAAGTGCAGTTAAAGAGGAAATCAATTTACATCCATTGGAGCTTTCTATTCCTGAACGAGTTTTTTGCCAGTGCACACCAATGTTTGTAACTGCAGAACATCTGGCAGTCGCGAATACCAGGAAGACGAACCAGTTCATATTCCTTGAATACCAAGAGTTTTATTGTTTCTATTTAAAACACTGATGGATGTAACATCAGAAGGGGGGCGCATGAGTGCAGGACTGGGAGAAAAACTTATGTCAAGGAGTTTTCATTGTAATGACTTAGTTTCTTGTAAACCAGATTGGAATAATAAAGAATATTTGTTGCTTGCTGTGAGATTCATCATGATCAATCTATTTTAGCATGTTTCTCTTCTCTTTTTGCTGTGTTAAAACTGTTTGGATTTTGTTTATGTGTTTCCTTACGCGCATCTAAAATTGTCTTTACCATCTCTTTATGTCTTCCTTAATCCACTACGACTACATTACATATTGTTTTCCTCTAACTGATGGGCTTCGTTACATTTTAGTACGACCACTACTGTAACGAAAGGGTTTGGGTTTTCTGCAAATGTTTATTGCCTTTCCTCTGCACCAACTATCAGATGTGTAAGACCAATCTGCATTTTCAGAACTCTGCATGTATCATTTGCTACGCCGGCCTTTCCTTTTTCTTTCCCCTACCACATCATGATTTATCAAAGCGTTGAAAGATAGACTTACTTTGCCTCACTTTATGCAAGTATTTGATCTCTGCTATTGTCTCTTTTTCTCGGTTTTCATTTGACTCCATGCCCAATGGACCGTTTCCTTGGTTTAACACCGAAACTCCAAAAATCTAAGACCATCATTTACCCATAAATCTGCCTAGCATTTCATGCTTACTTCAATTTATTTCATGACATTTTTCGAGAGATCCCTCTCGGGTTGGAAGAGGGCAGCTTATGATCCAAAGTGGTTCGAGGTTGCCTCAGGATTGATTTGCTGCAGCCCATTTCAGTTCTGAGTGTCAACATTTTTGGCGCCGTTGTCGGGGACGGAGGATGAGGTTATCTTCCCTGGGATACGACAAAGTTTAGATATATCTCTTGATGGTGAACAAGGGATAGGCATTCGATTGGCTGTGATCATTCACCTGGTGACTCCTTGGTTCGTAGACTCTACATGATTTTGTTGGCGACTCCACTGGTCTCAAATGTCGAGCTCGTTCGTTGCTCGAATTGCTGCAAGGTTTTCTCCTCTGGACTTTACAAATGTTTATGGATTTCCAAACACTGTTCCAGACATTAAAATTTGGGGGGATATCCTTCCTAAATTTGTAGAAGATGAGGACGACAATCCTGGTCAACATTTGTTTGAATTCCACAATCTCATGGAGGAGTTAAATGTACATCATGAAGACGTCCTCATGAAATTGTTTATGTTTTCATTGGAAAAAGATGGTAGACTCTGGTATAAATCTTTACCCCATTCCAGTACTCCTTCATTGAAATGTTTTCACACACTTTTTCATCAACATTGTAAGAGGATGTATTCTGTCGAAATCCTTTTTGAAGATTGTTGTGATACAAGTCCTCTGGAGGAGGAGGAAGAAACAATAGAAATTTATCGAGTTGATCAATATGAGGAAGAGCTGGCCCATGAGAATGATGGATTTTATGAACTTAATCAGGAAGAAGATGTAAATCTGTTTTTGGATGGTGGCAGTCAGGTATTTCATGGAACCCTACAGGAAGTTAGCGAACCTATTTGTGATGATTTCCTACCAGAAGATCAGATTCTAGAATCTGCTTTGTTTCATGAAAAAGATATGGTTGCCATATTTAATGATCCTAAGCATCATAAATCAGAACATGGAGTAGTCCTGGATGTTTTAAAACCTCAGGACCATATGTTTTTTCAAGACCCTTTTGCTGATCTTTTGGATTCATTTAATGGAGGAATATGCTCTGTCATGAATGTTTGGTCACAAGAATTGATGAAGGGTTTGCACATCTGTGATCACCAACATGTCAGATGGGGATGGTCAACTTCCTTTTTCAGCCTGCTCGAAGAAAGTGTAAAAAAGTTTCAAGTAAGTAGGCAATTGTTGGATTGGCTTCACTGGCATTTTCGTATCATTTGATGCTGGAAATTTTTTCAGTAGTTAGAGTAGGTGATGTATATAAATAATCTTGAATTCAAGCACTAGATTGCAGCGATAGTTTTCAATATGTTTTCAGTTCAGTTTTGAATCCAGTAAGATTTATGAATAAGCAATTTTTCGTTCCACTGAGATGCAAGTAAAGTGACAGAGATCCAGATTTGATGATTTCGGGAAGCCAAATGGATGGAGGCACTTGGTYTATGGTTCTTGGCACTTTCAAGAAAGTGCCATCCCTAGTTGGAGCCGATGTTGTAACAGATATTAAAATTTATGACTTAACTGAGGCACTTTCGCCCAAATTTGACAGTGGGTGAAAGTCTKCTTCGTCTCCTCCTCATCCCCCTCTATTTCATAGCAACAGAGGGAATGRAAGTTACATGGATCCTTGCTCTCTACATAGTGATTGAATGCATATTCATGTATGGTCTCTGCCATGATTGTCTTGATTCTCTTGTGAAGTTTTTATGCATGCCACTAACAAGAATCTGGGGATTAAAGTTATTGAAGGTGAAGAGAATCAGTTTCAGATTGGCACCTAGAAATGTTTTGAGGACTGGTGCTTCTATTCTTTGATCCCAGCACTTTGTCCATAGACTTTTAATGCTATCTATATACTGAATGGAATGATTTCAAGAGTGGATTGTAAAAGTCTGTATACAGTTGTGAGCCTTCTTGGTGCAAATATCATGCCTCGAATTTTTTACCTTCACTTTTTGGGCGAGAGCAGAAAATTGTGCAAAACATATCGATTGGGACATTATGTCATTACAATGTTTTAGAGATTTCATTTTCATTTGATGGAATTATTGTTACACTCAATGCCTACAATGTTGTTGCAGTTCGTTGTGCTGCAGAATATCTTGGGATGACGGAAGCTATGGGAAAAGGAAATCTAGTCTATAAAATTGAGGTGTTTTTCGGCTCGAGTTTATTTCGAAGCTGGAAAGATTCCATTATTGTATTGCAGTCTGCTAAATCATTCTTACCTTGGTTAGAAGACCTCAAGGTGGTAGGAAGATGTATTGACTCAATTGCTTCCAAGACTTCAGTTGATCCTTCAAAGGTTGATTGGTCCTTCACTTACACAAGAGCGAAGTTAATAAATGGCCAACCATGTGTAGGAAACAGTAATAGTCCTCCGTGGAATGGAATCCAAAATTCCAAACATCGGTATGTTCCAAAGGATTGGGGGATTGAAGGCATTTGTGAACTGGATATTGATTTGTATGAGCGAGTAATAGTTGCTATTAAATCAAAGGGAAGAATGTCGCAGGAGCTAACCAGTGAGGCCCTGAAGGTTTACACTCTTGGTCGGTTACCCAGAAGTTCAAAGGATCATGACTATAGAGTTGCTTTAAAAAGTGAAAATAAGGTTATGCGCTTTTGTCAAAGCTTCATGGAAAAACTGTACCGACATATTGATCCTCATAAGGATTCTCTTGATGGAGATATGGGCATTGGTCCAAAAGAACTTGGTTTCCTTTCAGAACAGTATTGGGAGGACAGGGAAAAGCCATATAGATACATTTCAACAGAAGCCATTCCTTCTTCTTCTTCCATAATGTTTAACAAGATCTTTCTTTCAAACGACCCTCCACCCGCCTTCAGAAGCGAGTCTCACTGCGGATCATGCTAATAATGATATTGGGGAAAGACAGAAACTAACTTATGTGGAAATTTGAACATGCCAGCAGCTCAACGAAGCCGAGCACGGAAGCTAAAATATGGAACTGTTCGTAATAAGACAAAGTTGTCGCGCATTTGTAATACAGAACATACATGTTATAGCTATTTCCGCTGATCGTTTACAGCCACCAATAACAAAAAAACAATAAAGATAGACTTCAACATAGGTCATAATGTTTGGTTATACTTCTCAAACCTTTGGATAGGCATTCAAGATAGCCAATGGTTATTTCAAAGTTACGTCCGTCGAACATGTAGAAGTCGATGAGAGGGATGTGCATCGTGTTTACGATAAGCTGGTAAGCAGTGGTATGGTTTTCGGTGAAAAATGAATGGCCTCCCACTATTGGGTTTTCTCGGTGCAGTCCAGTCTGACCTGCCAAACAGTCTAAGCGTTTAATGATTTTAGAAACGTAAGAACCTGCCGAGAATTAGTGCGACAGCCGCACTCCAGAAGGAGTGGTTCGATATCCTATTCACAACAAGAATGATTTCACTCAGAGACGTTACCATTTAGGTGAAGAAGCGGGGAAATAGTTATTTCAGAGATAGTTGACAGGCTCCACGACGCACCGAGCTCTCAATCTCAGGAAGACTCATGCTTTCAACCCAACCTCCCAGTGACAGGAATTAACTCAACATTATTAACGCAGTATGAAATCTTGAACCCAAATCGTTTTGCAACAGATGAGCACAACAACTTCCTCAATTCAAATCGCCAACAAAGCTTACCAAGTGATCGTAAATATTCAGACTATCACGAACGGTTACAAAACCTCTGGGATGCTTGTCCGCTCCAAGATCGGATATTCTATCGCACTAAGAATCTTGATTCTTACAGCCTACCAGATGATAGCCAGGTCTATATCGAGATGCTCTCTTTCTTGAATGGCAGCGAGCCGGGACTGAATCACAGGCGATCTTATTTCATGACAGACGTGAACCCGTCTCCTAGAAACCATGCTAAAAGGTAAATGCGGTTCAATAATGCACAACGTACACGCTCATGACATAATGGCTGTAAGAATGGTTGGCAGTGCCCGAGCAGAGGGAGAGATTAAAAAATGAGACTTTTAACATATGCCAGATTTTAGTGGGATCGAGTAGGCATGTATGTGATTGTGCCTACATTTTCTGTTTAATAAATTGTCATTATCCCTCCTTTTTGTTTATCAAGAGCTTTGGACTTTCATGCACGGTTTTGCTCCATAATTTTCCCAATGATAGTAAATAGTTGAAGGTTTGAATGACAAAGAAAGCCAACAGGTAGAAGATCCTGATGATAGTGAACATTTGAAGGTTTGAACGACGAAGAAGGTCTCTTGCAGGTAGCACAAACCCTTATGAAATAATTCCCAACAATGTAACTAGGAACAAGAAATCAGTCCAAGGGACGATTCGAGGTTAACAGAGTGGGCATTTGGAGAGGTTATGGAGTTGTTTTACCATCTGGGCCACGCAATGAAAAAGGGAAAGAAAAGAAATAGCAGCTTTTTGGTATGCATTGGGGGTAAAGCTACATCAAGACCATGCAAAGGCGTCGATATTACAGAGGTAGAGATAAGTGCAGATAAAGAGGAAATCGATTTACATCCATTGGAGCTTTCTATTCCTGAACGAGTTTTTTGCTAGCGCACACCAATGTTTGTAACTGCAGAACATCTGGCAGTTGAGAATACCAGGAAGACGAACCAGTTCATATTCCTTGAATACCAAGAGTTTTATTGTTTCTGTTTAAAACATGGATGGATGTAACATCAGAAGGGGGGCGCATGAGCGCAGGACTGGGAGAAAAACTTATGTCAAGGAGTTTTCATTGTAATGACTGAGTTTCTTGTAAACCAGATTGGAATATTAAAGAATATATTTTGCTTGCTGTGAGATTCATCACAGTCAATCTCTTTTAGCATGTTTCTCTTCTCCTTTTGCTGTGTTAAAACTGTTTTGATTTCGTTTATGTGTTTCCTTACGCGCAGCTAAAATTGTCTTTACCATCTCTTTATGTCTTCCTTAATACATTATGACTGCATTACATTTTGTTTTCCTCTAACTGATGGGATTCGTTACACTTTAGTACGACCACTACTGTAATGAAAGGGTTTGGGTTTTCTGCAAATGTTTATTGCCTTTCCTCTACACCAGCTATCAGATGTGTAAGACCAATCTGCATTTTCAAAACTCTGCATGTATCCTTTGCTACGTCGGCCTTTCCTTTTTCTTTCCCCTACCACATCATGATTTATCAAAGCGCTGAAAGATAGACTTACTTTGCCTCACTTTCTGCAAGTATTTGATCTCTTCTATTGTCTCTTTTTCTCGGTTTTCATTTGACTCCACGCCCAATGGACCATTTCCCTGGTTTAACATCCAAACTCCAAAATTCTAAGACCATCATTTACCCATAAATCTGCCTAGCATTTCATGCTTACTTCAATTTATTTCGTGACATTTTTCGAGAGATCCCTCTCGGGTTGGAAGAGGACAGCTTCTGATCCAAAGTGGTTCGAGGTTGCCTCGGTATTGATTTGCTGTAGCCCATTTCAGTTCTAAGTGTCAACATTAAGATCAAAGAACTGTTGCAGATTTCTAACCAGGAATACAAGCATAGAGCAGATCAACACAAAAGAAATCTTCAGTTCGAAGTGGAATATTTGGTCTTAGAGCACCTGAGGAAAGAAAGATTCCCAAGGGGAACACATAATAAGATGAAAATGAAAAAGATAGGGCCATGCAAAATCATAAGGAAATTTGAGGCAAATGATTATGAGATAGAATTTCCAGATGATGTGGGAATATCACCCATATTCAACGTAGTAGATCTATATCCTTACAAAGCACATGAACCAGATGGGGCAGAGAGCCAAAAATAAGTTCAATGGGTCAAACAAATGCATGTAGCTGAAAATCCGCAGATCAAAAAGATTATTGATTGGAGAGTTAACAAAAAGACCTGGAGAAAGACATATTTTGAATACTTGGTAAAATGGAAGGGACACCCTATTGAAGATGTCAGTTGGGAAAGTGAAGTGTAAATCCAGAAACATGGACAGACAATGCAAGAGCTCATGAATAGGAGTCCATGAATTTTTCAGCTAGAGGAGTATGATGAAGGAGCATCGTAAGAAAGCGCAAAAGTGGAGGACAACTGGAAATGCACCAACGCGTGTTTTGAGGATGTTTCAAATTTGAAAGAATGAAGCATTAATGTAATATATGAAAATATATTTTTTCTTTTATGTTTTGGAGATTGTAACGCAGATCTTGTGCATTGCTCTCATCTATCAGTTGTAAGAATTTAATGTATTAAATATAAAGTAGTTGTAGCTTTTATTTTTCGATTTGATAGATTAGAGGTGTAGGAGGGAAAACTCTAGAAATATCCTTCGTATGTATTGTATTGTGTTATTATTCTCAGAAAAAAAAAAAAAAAAAAATCAGAGTTGTAGAGCAAGAGAGAGCAGAGAAGAACAAAGATTGTAGAAGATTGTATAAGAAAATAGTTGATGCTATAAAACCCATGTACAAAAGCACTTGAGTTAATATAAGAATGCATTGACTCAATCTCATGGCATTGTGATGAATATTGTTTGCATCTATTGAATGGTATGTTTACAGTTTTCTTATATGCTCTGTTATGCATTTGTTTCAATGTTGTGTGTATGTATGATTTCATGTTGAATGTATGAAGTCCATAAGAGGAAAGGTATGAGTTTCAATTGTTTCTCGTCCTGAGAATTCCTGCAAGGAGTGCAGTGAAAGTCCACAAAGAGTGCGTCAAAAAGTTCTGAGTTTTACCTTAGAAAAGATCAGGAGAGATATCATTGTTTTCATACCAGCAGAAGTGCGAGTATAACACAGAGTTGTGCAAGGTGTGCACAGGCAGGTTGAAGTCTCAGAATTTTCCAACCCAGTGAGTAGTTGAAAGGTTTTCTTCGTAAGGAGTGTGTAGAGTTGGATATTTTAGATAATCAATGATTATCATGAGGCCACAAGGAGTGCAGGTAAAATCCCTTGGAATCCTTGAGTTTGCATCAAGAACCAATATCAGGTGGAATAAAGACTTTGAAGAGTTCGAAGGAAGACAAGGCTGAAGTCACCTTGCAAAAATCAAGCTCAAAAGGAGGTACCAATTTATTTGGCTAGGGGCATTGAGATATTGGACAGACGGTTGAAATTCCCAGAGGGAGAACTACCGATTCATCATGGACCATTGGATCCAGTGGATCAATGGAGAAGTGAAGGCTAAGTGGCTTTCAACACTCACAAGCTCAGGAGGAATAGTCACTGTCAGATCTGGATCAATGAGAGTCGTTGATCTTGTGGTTTTTAGTTTCAGCATTTCGGGAGTCAAAGTGTGGAGAAAGTCATGACTTGAAGATCTTGAGTTGTGAAAACCCGATACGCGAAGCTCTGATATCATATGGACCGTCAGATTGTTGAAGGTTTAGGACCATCGATTTGAGGAGAAGAAGTCGCAAGTTCGGACTTCGAGAGACAGGACAAGAGTTGCATCGTGAACTCATGAGTCTCGATGCCCTGATGAACTCAGAAGTGGACCCCAAAGTTAGACCGAGGTCACATGGTTGAGGCATAAGGGAGGAGTTAAATATCTGCAAGCCCATTTCAGGATTTCAGGAGTCAAAGGAGTTAGAGGGACTCGCAATAGGAATCAAAAAGTTGCGAAATCTGAAACCACTCTTTCGGGTAAATGTTGTGGTCACACTGGTTGGTCACGTGGAGTGGAGGTTCATGCCTGGTGCTTGTTCGCAAAGGCGTAACTTCTAAAAAGGACCTATGGTTATATGTGAAAAGGTTCATGTGGGAACTAAAGAGCCATTCCGGCTCAAGTGAATAGAATGATCCAAGACCGAGAGGTCACACAGAGCTTGCTGAGGTAGGGGTGCTACGTCACAACCACCATTATTTTTCAAACACTCGTGCATTTCCATATCTGGATTGGGAAAACAAAAATAGTTACTTCCATGTATTAATAATGCACTTTAAGATGCCTTATTCCTGAAAATTCAAGGTCTATGGCTATGCAACTAAAATTAAACCACCCATAAAGAAATTGACCTTCACTCAAGCACATAGTTAGCTCAATAGTTTCTTGAAATCCTACACAAATTGCCTTTAAGACAACCCTTTTGTCAAATTTTCCTACAATTAGAACATGTTAGCTTGCCACATTTTATTCTTGCATTTGTGAAAGATAGAATGTATAGGAAGTAAGGACACCAACCTCTATATTGTTTGTTGTTAATAATAAGAGTGGGAAATGTAGTGACATCACCTCGAGATCCATGTTCAACCTACAAAAAAAATAGCACCATGAACTTTCGATAATAGTCTCTCTAATATAAGGAAATCAATGAAAACATCACCACATCATAAATGTTTGCCACATGGTCAATATGGCAACAAATTTTAACGAATATGTAATAAATGATCGCTTCTATGTTCACAACTCTCAGATAAAAAAATGGGAAGTAACAAATGGAGTACAACTAAACTAACCTGTGCATTTTTCTCTTTTTCAAAACAAGGTTCTCTATATTTGCATTTGGATCCCCCATGAATTTTTCTATCTTTTTGGCATCCAAACCTGACAAAAAAATGTTTTTGCATTGAATCAATTGAGACAATGATTACCTATAGCTTTAGGCATATTCTACAAATTGATGCTCACTAAAAGTAGAGTAGTTATAAGTCTTGAATTGCTTTAAAATTATTGTGAATAATAGAAAGAAACACACCTAGAGACTGTGATGCACATGCACGCTTCCCATACCCACAGGTCGGAAGGTCCGCGCACTCACAGGATCTTTCCTTCCTTTCGGCCTGAAGAACACTAACCAGTCCTTTCTAATTCCCTTTCGGGAAATCTGCATCCACAACAATCCTCGTGGGATCCCCTTTTTACAATCGGGGTATCGGAATTCACGACTTCGTGAATCCAATGGTCGGGCATAGGTCTCTCGAATCCTCGAAACCTGACAACCGGTCAACGCTGACTTTTTCCTATCGGGGTTTTGCCTATCGCGATTTTTCCCCTCGCGATTTCAAACACCTCACTTCTCCGACTCCCGAATCCCGATATGCTGAAACTCCGACTCACGCGCGAGTTTGAATTTTCAATGCCTTCACTCCATCGACATTTTAGAGTTTGAAATATCGCGAATTCTAATACGTATGTTTCGGGACTTCTCGCTTTGAAACCCCGAAATAGCGTGTCACCTGTCCAACTCACTAATTCCTGTGACCCCACACAATTCTCATACCCATCGGGATATCGCGTTTCGTGATTTCTCAATTCTTGTTTCTATGTTTATGGAGTTCAAACCCACAAAACCCCGATATGAGATTCACAAGCAGATCTGACGGTCCTTGTGACTCGGATCTATGATCCTGTCCCTCCTGAGCTTTGAACCTTTTGAGAATACTCTGATCTATCTCCCTTGCACCTCTGTGAGATCTAACGGCTCACGGGATTCATGAATTCTCCTCGGAGAATACCAACCGTCCATCTTTGCTTGGCGATTTCTATGAATGACCAAGTGTTCCTCCGCGGAACTCACCCACCTGCGTGCGAACTTATGATGCTTCTTACAAACTTCCACTCACGGATTCCCTGCGTTGTCCTTCAACAACTATGAAGGCCTTATCCTTCCTGAGCTTTCTTATAACTCTGAGTCTTAGAAAAGACTCTTTCACGCACTCCTTGCGGCAAAATTTCAAGCACTTCCTAAGTGTTGAATTCTTTCGACCCTACGCATGCCTGCAAAAGCAGTCTCTGAACAGTTCTCTCAGGTTCGCAACCCTGGAGATTCCTTCAACCTGCACACTCTTTGCATGGATCCTGTGCCCAATTTCCCTTTTGAGAGAATGAGAACAAAAGTAAAACTATATGAGCTTCAGAGACGCAACCATGAATTCTTGTCGACGCACTCCTTGTGGACACTTCAACTGCACTCCTTGCAGGAATTCTTACTCAAATAGAGAAACAATTTAAAATCATTCCATTGTCCTTTTAGACTTCAAACTCAGACATGAAATCATATACAAAGCATATAAAGAAAATGTATAACATGAAGCAAACATTCATGAGCATATAATTCAACATCAATACACAGAGAACAAACACAAAACTATGAATCTGAATCAAAATCTTTATATTAATTCAAATATCTGTACATGGGTGTTCTTACACAACTCTCTGCTTCTCTTCTATGCTCCAATGCTTCTAACTAACTTACAATGCACAATGAGGGTGTCTATATCCCGTTTCCCTCTTGTTCTCTAAAACTATCTAATCTAGAAATTAAATTCTATCTACCTGCATTAACTACTATAAATGCCTCCATATACTAAGGATGAGAGCAATCCGCTCAAGGTACGTTTACATTTTACAAGTGCGCCTTCTCTTAATGACTCATTTAAGATCGCGCAACAACTTCCAAGGTGATTTTCAAAACTTGTGTTGGCGCTCGTCCAATTGTCCGATTGTCTTCGTGCTGGCTCGCTTGATGTGGGAGATGCTCCTACATCATATTCCCTCGCTTGAAAACTTTCATGGGCTCCTGTCCATGAGCTCCTGCATGGTTTGTCCATGCTTCTGTATTTCTTCCTCGGTCTCCCAGCTGGCATCTTCAACTGGATGGTTCTTCCATTTGACCAGATACTCAAGGTATTGCTTTTGCCTGGTCCTCTTGTTCACTCTCTTGTCCAGTATGTTCTCCATCTATGGCTTCCCTGTAACTGGCATCTGCTTTGTCCATTGGATCACTGGCTTCTCAATCCCAGCTCCTGCTTCCTTAGCTCTATATGGGTACAAATATGAGATATTGAATATCAGAGAAATTTCGATCCCATCAGGTAATTCAATCTCATAAGCATTCGTCCCAAATTTCTTCAAGACCCTACATGGCCCGATTTTCTTCATTTTCAGCTTATTGTATGTTCCTCTCGGGAACCTTTCTTTCCTCAAATGTACCATAATCAAGTCACCAACCTCAAATTGAAGTTGTCTCCAGTGCTGATCTGCTCTACGCTTGTATTCCTGGCTTGAATTCTGCAGTCGCTTCTTCATCTGGCTGTGAAGTTATTTCATCACCTCTTCAAACTCTTATTCCCTAGCACTTCTAGTCGCAGTCTGTTCTGAATCCCTTAACTCAGAAATTCCTCTCGGCTGCATGCCATAGACAATATAAAATGGACTCTGCCCTGTGTTCCTATTAACTGAGTCATTATATGCAAATTCTGCCTGTGGTAATATGTGGTCCCACTGGCTATGGTGTTCTGTCACCAGGATTCTTAGTAAGTCTCCTAGACTTCTGTTCACCACTTCTGTCTATCCATCCGTCTAAGGATGATAATCCAAACTAAATGACAAGTTAGTTCCCAACTTCTTCCATAAGGTCCTCCAAAAATTCCCTATGAATTTCGTATCTCGATCCGAAACTATGCTTCTTGGCAACCCATGAAGTCAAATGACCTCTTTGAAAAACAGGTTCGCAATTTGTGTTGCGTCACTGGTCTTCTGACATGGAATGAAGTGTGCCATTTTGGAAAATCTATCCACCACCACAAAGATTGAATCAACACCTCTTTGTGTTCTTGGCAACCCCAATACAAAATCCATGATAATCACATCCCACGACCTCTCTGGTATGGGCAATGGTTGATAAAACCCTGTATTATGCTTCCTTTCCTTTGAATGCTGGTAAATTCTACACCTGTCTACAAATATATTGACATCCGCTCGCATTCCTGGCCAAAAATATGACTCATTCAACTTTGCGAACTTCTTGTCGTGACCAAAGTGCCCTGCCAATCCTCCACTGTGTTTCTCCTTCAGCAAATTCTCCCTCATGGAGCATTTTGGAATACACAGTTGATTTCCTTTGAACAGTAATCCTTCCTAGATCATATACTCCATCCATTGGCTTCTGTCTCTGAGAATTGGATTCTCATATGCTTCATACGCTTCCTTAAAATCCATATCATCAGTGTACATGTCCCTGAGATCATCAAAACCCAATGTTTTGACTATGAACTCTTGCAACAACAAACACTTCCTGCTCAAAGCATCAACCACTTTGTTACCAGTACCAGAAATATGCTTTATCACAAAAGTGAAATTCTGCATATAGTCAACCCATTTGACATTTTTTTGATTCAACTTCTCCTATTGAGTCACAAACTACAGTGCATGATTGTCACTATATAAGACAAACTCTTTTGGGATCAAGTAATGTCTCCATTTATTTAATGCCTGGATGATAACATAAAACTCCTTTTCATAAGTGAAGTATTTTACTTTCACTTCATTTAGCTTCTCACTGAAGTATGCTATCAGCCTGTCTTCTTGACTTAAGACTGCCCTGATTGCAAATCCGCTTGCATCGCATTTCACCTTAAATGTTTTCTGGAAATCCGGCAACACCAAAACTGGTTGTTCCGTAATCTTCCTCTTCAACAGATTGAAACTCCTTTCAACATATTCAGTCCAATGGAAAGAATTGTGTCTTTTCTTCACGATATCCATCATTGATGCGCTAATTCCACTAAAATTCATGATGAACTTTCGGTAGAAACTAGCCAATCCATGAAAACTTCTCACCTCAAAGATATTCTTCGATGATGGCCAATTATTAATCACTTCCACCTTATCTAGATCCATCCTCAACTCATTTTTCGAAATAACAAACCCCAATTAAATGAGCTTTGTCTTCATGAATGATGACTTCTTCATATTTATCAACATCTTCTCCTACCGTAGTTTCTGCATTACTATAGCCAAATGCTTCAGATGCTCTGCCACTGTTTTACTGTAAACCAGTATGTCATCCAAATACACAATGACAAATTTTCCGATGAACTCCTTTAGGACTTCATTCATCAACCTCATGAAGGTACTCGACACATTTGTTAATCCAAGCGGCATAACAAGCCATTCATACAACCCCTCGTTGGTTTTGAATGTTGTCTTCCATTCGTCACCTTCTCTCATGCGGATTTGATGATAACCGCTTTTCAAATCAATCTTTGAAAAGTACTTTTATCCACTCAAGCAATCCATCAGATCATCCATCCTCGGCAATGGAAATCTGTACCTGATGGTTATCTTATTAATCGCCCTCGAGTCAATACACATCCTCCAGCCTCTGTCTTTCTTTGGACTGAGCACTGTTGGAACAACACATGGACTCAATCTTTCCCTGACCAAACCTTTGTCCAATAACTCCTAGACTTGCATTTTAACCTGTTCATTCTCTCGTGGCGTTAATCTGTATGCAGCTTTGTTTGGCAAACTGACTCTTGGTATGAGATCAATATGATGACTCACACTTCTAATCGGTGGTAACAAACGAGGTAATTCGTCCACTATTATGTCAACGAACTCTTCCAGTAGTTCCTAAACTTCTTCTGGTAAATCATCCACTCTTGTGCTAGTCAGAACAATTCTCGGCTTTCTGACCACAATGAACTGTGGATCCTCCTTCTTCTTAACCTTCGTAAGAAGTTCCTTCCCACTCATGAGAAGTACAATGTTTCTTACTTCCAGCTTCACCTCCTTATCCTTGATTGGAAGCAATATGTATTTCCTCCCATTCTTCTCTAGGGTGTATGTGTTCATTCACCCATCATGAATCACATTCCTGTCATATTGCCATGGTCTACCCAGCAATAGATGACAAACATCCATAGGAATGACATCACATAATATCTTATCAGTATATCCTCCTATATTGAATTCAACTAAACATTGTATCATTATATCAGTCGTTTCTAGCTCTAGCTTCTCTACCATCTCTGTAGAAACAATATTATCCATGCTACCACTATCTACAATGACCTTGCACACCCTATCCTTGGTCTTGCAAGCAGTCCTGAAAAGTCTGGTCCTTTGGACTAAACTCTCCACCTCCTTCTCTGGTGTCAAAAGGAATTTTCACATCATTAGTGATCTTCCGCCTTCAGCGTCTTCTGCTTCAACGTCCCGTCTCTATGCTTCGACGATGTGAGCTTCTCCAATGTCCTTCTTTTTATCTGGACACTCATAAAACTTGTGCCTTTCTTCCCACATGTGAAGCATGTGATTACTCCACCTCTTCCTCTTCCTCTACCTCTAGTATGAGGAAAAGTATTGTTGTCAGCATAATCTCCTCTCTGCTCAGTATGTTGTCCTCTCTATGAGGTTCCACCTCTCTCAATCTGAGTCTGAGGTTTCTTCCATTCCTCCTTGGGATTTTGATATTTGTTCTGGGCAACTGATTTGCCTCTAGGCTGACTTCTGCCTCAACCCCTCTGATTCTTCTTTCAGCTTAGATTCTCTTCTGCTTTCAGAGTCATCTGATAATCATCTTCCACCGTCCGGATGGTTACCATGCTCTTCTCATCCTGGATAACATATCTCAGGCCATTCATATATCTGGAAACCTTCTCATCATCGCTCTCCTGATGACCTGCCTTGATGTTCAGTTTATAGAATTCCTCAGTGTATTCTTTCACTGTCATCAGCGTCTGTATCAGGTTCTGCATCCTCTTGAACAAAGTAATTTGATAATCTATGGGGATGAATTTCACCTTCATCTTCATGATCATTCGATCCCAGCTATTGATCTTCTGCTTTCCCTTGCAGCGTCTGTTTTGTAGCTCTTCCCACCACAATGTTGCATGTCCCTTCAACCTTGTGACAGCATGCTTGACTTTCTTGTCTTCCTCAACATCTTCATAGTCAAAGTATGTGTCTAGAGCTCTAATCCATTCTAGAAGCTCCTCTTCATCCAAGTTTCCCTCATAAACTGGAATGTCCATCTTTTCTCTTGCACCCATCCTGGCAATAGCTCTGATCAAACATTCGTTTGATGCATCTTCAGCTGCAACTTCTTCTTCACGTTTGGCCTCAGCTTATCTTTTGAAATCACTCAGATCCCCTGCACTGACTGTGTGTCTTTGCGTTGTCTCCATGTCTTCGAGTCTAGCTCGTAGATCACTCATTTGTCTCTCCATAACTGGATCTTTCATCTGCCTGCCTCTTCTTCTCGGCATTTCCCTATCCTCTGCTGGATCGGGTGATTGCATATCCCTTCTCCTTGGCGGCATGGTGAATTCTCTTTCTTTGCTACAGAAAGCAAAGAATCCTTCTGCGCTTTGATACCACTTGATGCACACACATGCTTCCCACACCCACAGGTCGGATGGTCCACGCGCTCACAAGATCTTTCCTTCCTTTCGGCCCGAAGAACACTAACCAGTCCTTTCTAATTCCCTGTCAGGAAATCTGCACCCACAACAATCCTCGTGGGATCCCCTTTTTACAATCAGGGGATCAGAATTCACGACTTCGTGAATCCAATGGTTGGGTGTAGGTCTCTCGAATCCCCGAAACCCGACAACCGGTCAACACTGACCTTTTCCTATCGGGGTTTTCCCTATCGCGATTTCTCCCCTTGCGATGTCAAACACCTCGCTTCTCTGGCTCCTGAATCCTGATATGCCGAAACTTTGACTCACGCGCGAGTTTGACTTTTCAACGCCTTCACTCCATCGACATTTCAGAGTTTGCAATATCAGGAATTTTGATGCGTATGTTTCGGGACTTCTCACTATGAAACCCCGAAATAGCGTGCCACCTGTCCACCTCACTAACTCCTGTGGCCCCACACTATTCTTGTACCCGTCGGGATATCAGGTTTCATGATTTCACGATTCTTATTGCTATGTTTACGGAGTTCCAACCCACGAAACCCCGATATGAGATTCACAAGCAGATCCGACGGTCCTTGTGACTTGGATCTACGGTCCTTCCCCTCCTGAGCTTTGGACCTCTTGAGAATACTCCGATGTATCTCCCTTGCACCTCTGTGAGATCTAACGGCTCACGGGATTCGTGAATTCTCCTCGGAGAATACCAACCGTCTGTCTTTGCTTGGCGATTTATGTGAATGACCAAGTGTTCCTCCACAGAACTTTTCCACCTGCGTGTGAACTTACGACGCTTCTTACAAACTTACAGTCACAGCTTCCCTGCGTTGTCCTTCAACAACTCCAAAGGCCTTATCCTTCCTGAGCTTTCTTATAACTCTGAGTCTTAGAAAAGACTCTTGCACGCACTCCTTGCGGAAAACTTTCAAGCACTTCCTAAGTCTTGAATTCTTTCGACCCTACGCACGCCTGCAGCAGCAGTCTCTGAACAGTTCTCTCAGGTTCGCAACCCTGGAGCTTCCTTCGGCCTGCGCACTCTTTGCACGACTCCTATGCCCAATTTACCTTTTGAGAGAAGGAGAACAAAAGTAAAACTATCTGAGCTTCATCGACGCAACTCTGAATTCTTGTCGACGCACTCCTTGCGGACACTTCAACTGCACTCCTTATAGGAATTCTTACTCAGATAGAGAAACAATTTAAACTCATTCCATTGTCCTTTCAGACTTCAAACTCAGACATGAAATCATATACAAAACATATAAAGCAAATGTATAACAGGAAGCAAACATTCATGAGCATATCATTCAACATCAATACACAGAGAACAAACACAAAACCATGAATCTTAATCTTTCTATTAATTCAAATATCTGTACATGGGTGTTCTTACACATCTCTCTGCTTCTCTTCTATGCTCCAATGCTTCTAACTAACTTACAATGCACAATGAGGGTGTTTATATCTCGTTTCCCTCTTGCTCTCTAAAACTGTCTAATCTAGAAATTAAATTCTATTTACCTGCATTAACTACTATAAATGCCTCCATCTACTAAGGACGAGAGCAATCTGCTCAAGGTCCATTTACATTTTACAAGTGCGACTTCTCTTAATGACTCATTTAAGATCGTGCAACAACTTCCAAGGTGATTTTCAAAACTTGTGATGGCACTCGTCCAGCTGTCCGATTGTCTTCGCGCTGGCTCGCTTGATGTGGGAGATGCTCCTGCATCAGACTACATCACATTTCTAGCATCACCACATCATAAATGTTTTCCACATGGACACCATGGAAACAAATTTTAACAAATATGGAATAAATGATAGCTTCTATGTTCACAACTCTCAGATAAAAAATGGGAAGTAACAAATGGAGTAAAACTAAACTAACTGGTGCATTTTTATCTTGTTTCAAAACAATGTTCTCTGTATTTGCATTTGGATCCCCCATGCATTTTTCTATCTTTTTGGCATCCAAACCTGACCAAAAATTATTCTTGCATTGAACTAATTAACCGAGTCAATGATTACCTATAGTTTTAGGCATATTCTACAAACTGATGCTCACTAAAAGTAGAGTAGTTATAAGTCTTGAATTGTTTTAAAATTATTGTGAATAATAGAAAGAAACACACCTAGAGTCTGCATCACATTTTCAGCATCACCACATCATAAATGTTTGCCACATGGACACTATGGCAACAAATTTTAACAAATATGGAATAAATGATAGCTTCTTTGTTCACAAATCTCAGATAAAAAATGGGAAGTAACAAATGGAGTACAAATAAACTAACCTATGCATTTTTATCTTGTTTTAAAACAAGGTTCTTTGTATCTGCATTTGGATCCCCCATGCATTTTTCTATTTTTTTGGAATCCAAACATGACCAAAAAATGTGCTTGCATTGAACCAATCAATTCAGATAATGAGTACCTATAGATTTAGGCATATTCTAAAAACTGATTCTCAAAAGGTAGAGTAGTTATAAGTCTTCAATTGCTTTAAAATTATAGTGAATAATAGAAAGAAACACACCTAGAGACTGCATCACATTTTTTGCACATTTCTTCTTGTATTTTTTCTCCTTCATTGGACACCTAATATGGAAATCAGTGACATAATCCCACCAAGCCTAGGGTCTATTACTTTCATTTACAACTTTGAAAATACACAATTGCCTCAGATTTTCAAGTACAACATCTTTATCAT
>ML781835.1:1140988-1161396 GCA_009831015.1 Picea engelmannii
ATTTCCATGAATAAATCCGACAGTGAGAGAGTGTGTGATTAGTGACAGGGCACACCCCTAGTGGTTATCCAAATGCTTTGGATCACATTTTATCCAAGGGTATTTCTGGGTTATAAAAGTTCTATATGCTTATACTTATACTTGTAACAATTTCCATGCTTAACTCCAATTTCAGAGCATATTCAAGTTGGACAAGGGGCATACAAGTGTAACCTACCTATTCTATCAATGAGAAGATATATTAACATATGGATATTTTCCATCACTAAATTGATAATAATACCAACCAACAGTATTAAGAGGGATATTAAATTGGTATTAACATTAGCATGAATTTTTTTCATTCAACCAACAATATACCTCCATAAACTCATGAGAAAAGATAGGCATCTGACAACAATACATTAAAGAAAGTTACAAGAAAGGAAACATTGATTTATAATCCTAATGTCCAGGTAGCAAACTATATTAGCTTCAAGTACTAAAGTTAAACAATTCTTATAAGAATTTTGATAAATATCGGTATGTTTATTCATCGGTGTTTCCTTTCCCATATTTATTATGCTTTGAAAGTATAGTGTATTTGAGAAGACAAGAAACGAAAAAAGGGATTTGTACTTACAATAATCTTCAATTTGTATGCATCCAAGAATGGGATGTTTTCTATCATGCAGAGGACGTAAAAAAATTTCTTCTACAAGAGAACAAGACTAAAGTAATGAGAAAACTTATCAAGACTACAACCATATGGAACTATTTTCACACAGGCAACCATTCACGCATAGAATTAGAGAGAAGATCATATTTCTTGGTGATTTGGCATAAAAGAACCAAATGCATCTCAAATAGAATATCTTACCTGGAAACCGGAGAGCTCATTCCTTAGAGAATCATCATCATCTTCCAGCTTCTGTTTTTTTTTTCCTATGCTAAATTTTCCCTTCCATGTTTTTTCTCTGTACTCCTCGTCTTGTAGAGTGCTCTAATTGTTGTTTCTATTTTTTTGCAATGGCAGTGCAGATCCCATAGAAAACACATATTCTCTTGAAATGTTTATTGATGTCCTCCAACGTTTGATCCATTAGTCCATAGTTTTGTAATGAGCAAAGAGGGCATACCCTGCATTTTAATTTGACACTGGGACATATTACTTTATTAGACAGGTCGATTTACAGAAGTTGCAAAACATTAAGAGAAAATATAGATGCAATCTCTCCTTCGTTACTTGGGCAAAGGGATTGTGAAGAAGAAATGCAATCTCTCGTGTGAAAAGGGTTTATGAATAAGAAGACAAGATGAGAACCAACGTGAATGAAGCAACCTGGAAAGCTATATAGCCTATGATACTTTTGTAATGATAATCACTATGTATTTAAAATGAAACTGATGGGGTTTGGTCCATGTGGGGTCCCTTGTAGAACCCACTACAGGAAGATGGTGTATAATTATAAAAACACATGCAGAGCCTCTGTCGTGAACTATAAAAAAAAACACCATGCCATTGATTACAAAACATGGTATTTATAAAAAGACCATAACATTGCTTACAAAACATGGTATTTATAATTTTATTTTGCAACCTTGAAAAAACAAACACAACACGGTATTACTTTTTTTGAGGCTATCGTGGAAGAATATGTCGGTCCATGCTTACAGAAGAATGTCCATGATCTTTCCTCTACCTAGATGTGAGGATTGAAGCATCCTTTCCGCCATTAGAGTGGGAACTATGTTTAACCCCATCTCAATCAGGAAGATCAAGTTGAGAATGGAACCATTTAAGTGTTTAAATGCATGGCGATGAACTCAAGACATGTGGAGCAATTTTAACCCTGGTTTATCAACCTACAAACTCTTTTCATCCTCACTCCTCTTTAGCTTCTGGCAGAGTGAGCTCAAATTCGATTGATAGGAATATCAGGGATTGTAGGAATCCTAGGGATTTGTTATTGGTGGTAAAGAGTCCACCCTAAGGAAACTCCTTCGACCTAATATCAAAACAACCTAAAGTGCAGCGTAGGAAACTATGGTGATGAGGAAGAGGCTTCTCAATCTGGCTGCAAATTTAACTCATGATACCCAATTCTCTTTATCTTATCTTAATACTACACTCTCACAGAAAAGACATATCCTCTTGAGATATCTATTGCTATATTCCATCTTTCGACCCATTAGTCCATAGTTGTGTTCCCTGCAGAGAGGGCATACCCTGCAATTTAATTTTGGCATTCCGATATTTTTTCTGTAGGAATAGATCCGACCTCCCTGAAACGTTTCTAGATATCGAAGTCACCGCACATAGACACCATTTATCCATTATTGTCCAAAACATTCTGTCATGGAGCCTCCACTAAGACACCCTACCACCGCTGCTGCCTCCTGCTATGTCCACCCTCTCTAAATGTAGTCCGGGCTTCAAGTGCTGAGAAACTAAACTCAATGCAGGTAATTTGACTATGTGCCTGTAATTTCTCCAGCAAGGGTGACCTTGAAACGTTATATTCTACATTGATATTCATGGATCTCCATTTCCATTTCAGTCATGGATACTAAATAAACCCTTTCATACTTAAATGCACCAAACAACAGTTTTTTATATCCTAATACTCATTTGTCAGACTTTGGAATCTGGATGGAAATTTTCCAACCTGAAATCTGCCCAACTTGACAGCTTTCCTGGAGGGCATGTATGGCTTCTGTCATCTATGTGAATTTAAACATTCTTTACCATTAATACTTTTGAGCAGAGGCACATGAAATTCCATTAGATCGTTTCAGCAACAACAAAATCTGATGAGCAGAGGCGTAATGGCATAAGAAGTTTATATTTCATTTGTTATTCTTATGCTTCTTGTAGCATTGCAATCCACAGCCACATCCACATGGGAGGACAGTAATGAGCGTGATTGGAGAAATGAGCAGGCTAAGGACAGAATCACTCAAATCCCTGGTCAGCCCTCAAATGTGAAATTTGCCCAATATTCTGGCTATATAACTGTAGACAACAATGCCGATAGAGCTATTTTCTACTGGCTTATTATATAAGGTAAGTATTCATGAATGACATACCTCTTCCATGAACGCCAGAAAATGAGAATTCCCCACGTCTAGAGAGATGGCTCAACATATATGGTGACTCGAACTTTCCATATATTGGGGCGAAGGAGGAGTTGTCTTGGGAGACCATTCGGGCTAGCCCCTCCTATTGGGGTCTGCGTCTTATACTAACCAGAAGAAAACCATCGTTGAGTACCCAAAACAATGACAAACCCTATGGTCATATGCAAACCGAAAAAACATCTCACGTTCTTTCTTCACAGAGCTACTAGAGCCTCACTCATGATATCAAACCATAGTTATTGTATTGCGAGATTAATCCACCAATTTTTCCTACAATAAACAAGAGTCTAACCATCCACGAGGTTTAGAGTTCAATCCTTAGCGAAGTAGTCTGAATCCACCATTTCTTCATCCAACAAACAAAAATTTGACCATCCACGAGGTTCAAAGTTCGATCCCAAGCTAAGAGAAGTGAAAAGAAATGAAAAATACCAGTGTTGTCCCACCCTCTAGAGCCATGAGTTGCAAAGCTCAAGGAAATTTGTAGGGTGGTGATGAGTTCGAGAAGTCCACAGGTATCACATGTGGTGCATAGGTTTGACAGAGCGTTGAGGATAAGATATAGATAACTGTCAAATGACACTTGCTGGCATTTAAGTGGATTTGAACAAATAACACATGTTGGATTTCCAATGGCTTTGTATAGATGACAAAAATCCCAAGGGAACCGCCCCTTAAAAGAACACCTTCAGCGTGATTAGACTCAAAGGTGGTTGCTAGTTATTTTCATATATAACCATTAAAAAATCCCAAGGGAACCGCCCCTTAAAAGAACACCTTCGGCGTGATTAGACTCAAAGGTGGTTGTTAGTTATTTTCATATATAACCATTAAAGGTGGGTGTTATAGTTATTTTATTGGATTTTATTTTCATTTTGTAGTGAAGGTTAGTCATATGTCCTAAACTATGATAATTAGAATCATATCTTAATGTAAAAAAGTGGTTGTACACTATTTATGGTAATATTTATTTTTTTGGCAATTGCCATGGTAATATTTGTACATGATGGTAAAGTGGTTGCACACGATTTAAGCATTATGAAATATTTGTGATTTTGATGGTAAAATATGTTAAAACACATCGTTAATGTTTATTTATTTTGATAAAACAATAATAATTTTTGTTAAATTGGTGAAAGGGGCCTAAAAGTGTAAATACGACTCTTCCATGTGTCAGGAATAAATTATAAAAGATGGTTTATCAAATTAAGGAGAGAAAAACACATTATTGGTTGGAGAGGTTTTTTCTTTTTAAGTTGTGATTTTATCATGGTTTTATCAAATGAGAGAAAAACACATCAATTTTCGTTATAAAGTAGTTGATATACATATGTGATTTTATCATGGTTTTTGAAATCTTTTTATAGTATGTGAATTTGATATAAAAAAAAAAACATTGTATTGAAATTTAAGAAAAGATTTTTATTCTTATTTTATTTTTGTTTTGTAATAAAATTATATATATTAAAATTTAAAATTCAATTAAGATCTTCAAATTGTATTTTAAAAATGGAAATAACATTGCTTTCAGGTTGATAGACCATTTTCCCTGGATGGGGTGATTTCGGTTTCAAATTGTGGACAATCAGAGGGGAGGCCACCTGGTCAGACCTCCTGCCACCTGGAGTCGGCTCAGACATTCCCTCCCTCTACAGTCACCTCATGCGATTAAACACCCTGCCATCATTCCATGGCTCTCAATCGATGCCAGCCTGCTGCACGCATTTGACATTTTTCTTCATGGGAGTTTTAATGGAGATGAGCTGGATGAATTAAAAGTCCCATCACCAGTTCAAAAATGGAGCATTTAGGCCAAATCCTTGGCAATCCAAATCTCATTCAACCCCTCGACCTCCGAAGACTCAGCCCTTCATAGTTCTTGACGTCATCCCTTCACTCTGGTTCGAGCCCCTGTTGTCCCCCTTGCCTCCAAATCTTCTCCACGGTTCTCGCAACGCCTCTATGGTTGTCTGGTTTGGAGTTTCCCCTCACACTCTCTCTGTGCATCCCTCTTCTGGTTGCCTGAGGCCATTTCTATGCCTTGTCTCTGAGGAAAATTGAAGTGGGGAGTGGCATGGTATGCGACCAGAGGAAGGGTTGTGCCCAACAATGGCTCTCCCCAGAAATACTATGTCGCCCCTAACCTGAAGCCCATAGTAGCTCCTACTCCTTCTCATCTGACTCAAGAAAGCACCCCAAACCTCTCCCTGCTATCAAATCCCTTTGGCTTTCGAGTTGAATGGTTCGATAGTGTTGTTGGTTGATTTTTCCATACTCCCACCGAACAACCAGATTATGTTACCACCACTATCTCTGATCACCCCTCCCATCCATGTCATTCCTGGGTTTCCTTTTACCGCCCCGTCAAAATTCAACTTGAGGAACCCTGCCAGAGGGGGTGTCCAGTTGTGCTATCCTATTTGGAGTTACGGAGGCTGCCCTACTTGTGTGATGTTGCACCCATATTTTAGGTGAAAAGATTCCAAGATGCAAGAGTCCTGGCCTGTGAGTGGTTCTTTTCCAGTCTGGAAGTTGCGCCTCTGCACCGTTTCTCGTATTTGTGAGGTTATTGCTTCCTTGAGTTTCCCTTCCGGAAGGCTTTCATTCCTGAAGATGCGTCAGTTCCTTTCTTTCCATATTACCCATATGATCATCCCCAGTATGAGATTCCAGCATAGGTTCACCATTTCATTTTTGCTGTAACTCTCATTCTAGTTGTTGATGGTTGCGCTGATGTTACCTCGGGTCCTATTGGACTGGAGAGAGATGCCTGCTGCCCAATCCCAGATCTTTGTTGTGTAATCACATTCATCAAGGAGGTGATTCGTTGTTTCTTCCTTAGCTTGACAGAGGTGGCATCGTGATGGGCCTATGAAACCCCTTTTCCTTAGGTTTTCCCAAATTAGAATTCAGTTGTGAAGTACTATCCATTTGAACATTTTGATTTTTGGACACTAGGGGCTGCCCCAAATCTTTCCCCACTGTTGCGCCGGATATTCTTGGTCATGGTCCGCGATGTAATTCCGAGCTTCTTTTAAGTTGAATTCTCCACCATTATTCCTGCCCCATCTTAATTGGTCCTCTTCTTCTAAGACTACAATTTTCCTTTTCCCCAATTCCTCCTCCACCTCTTTCGTTATTGTTGCGATCCGATCTCTATTTTGTGGATTGAGTTTGTCCCAGATCCTCCATCTATTATGATCATTTTCTTGTTTCCAGTAGTGATGGATTTTGATTTTTCCTTGCTCGGTCATTTCCTGTTGGAGTTCCTCCCTGTCTAGATTTTCCATTCTGGGTTTCTGTTGCCACGTGTCCTCCTAGAATATGGTTGTTTTACCATTCCTCACTTCCGAGAAGCTGTGTTTATGGATCCAGGTTTTATTGCACCAGGCTAGATTCTAGATTTTTGATCCCTCCCTTGTGCCCATAAAATGAATTCAATCCTGGTCGTTGATGTCCGGGGCATACTTGGCCTTCCAGAGGTTTGCCCACGGTAATGATTTTTCTTTGACCCATCTCCACCAGAGTTTCGTCCCGTAGGCTTTGTTGGTTACTTGTGGGTCTTATAACCCCATGGCTCTTTTGCATTTTTGTTTGCAAACCTTCTCCCAGGCCACCAGGGCCCATTTTTTCTTATTTTCTGCTCCTCTCCATAGGAAGTCCCTTTGGATGGATCTTATTTTTTGTAGTATTCCTTTGGGAGTGGGAAACACTGACATCATATAGGTTGAAATTGCTTGCAAAAACACTTTGGTCAGGATATTCTCCCCGCTAGGTTGAGGGATCTGTAAGTCCATTTTTTCACCCTCTGTTGTAGTTTGTTAA
Source organism: Picea engelmannii (assembly GCA_009831015.1). NCBI lineage: Eukaryota > Viridiplantae > Streptophyta > Pinopsida > Pinales > Pinaceae > Picea > Picea engelmannii. Next base: position 1,147,934 of record ML781835.1, read on the forward strand.
TCAGTCCTTCCCATGTTTCCATTTTGCATGCTCTGTCCGTTAGGGGGATTCCCAAGTATTTTGTTGGGAGCATTTTGCATTCAAACCCCAAAATGTTTGCCAAGTTTCTTTGAATTGCAGGGTTGGTATTGAAGAAATATATCATGGATTTGGAGTGACTGTTTTTCGCTCCCGAGGCTTCCCCAAACTCTTCTAAGATGATTTTATAGGATTTTTATTCATTGACCATGGGTGTGCCATGGAGTAAGGTGTCATCAACGAACTGTTGGTGCATGGAGGTAGGGGAATTTTCAAAAGGTTTGATGCCTGTTATTTCTCCTGTTGTAGTTGCACTTTTTATGCTTCTACTAAGTCCTTCCATCATCAGAATGAACATGAAGGGTGATAGAAGGTCTCCTTGTCTGATTCCTCTTGAAGGCAATAAGGGTTTGGATGGGACTCCATTGATTAAGAGCGAGTAACGTATCGTTGAGACTAGGCTAACAATCCAATTGATCCATCATTGTGCGAAGCCAAAGACTTCCATCGTCTTGACCATATAGTGCCAACTAATTTTGTCATAAACCTTTTCTAGGTCAAGTTGGATTATCATCCCCCTCTCCTCTGTATTTTCAGAGTGTGTATCAGCTCATGGGCATGGATGATGTTGTCCAAAATTTTTCACCCTTATACGAAACCTGTATGTTCCTATGAAATTAGTGTGGGTAGGAGAGGTTTCAATCTGTTGGCTATGACTTTGGAGATTATCTTGTAAACCACATTGCATAAAGATATGGGTCTATAATAGTCTGGGGTCCTTGCTTCATTTTCTTTGGGGATTAGAGTAATCATTGTGGCATTTAACGCTTTCAAAATGGAGGCCAAACATCTGGAGTCTTCCACCACCTCATAAATGTCATGTTTGACCACTTCCCAATGGACTTTGGAGAATTCCACTATGAAACCATTTGGATGTGGGGCCTTTTCATTGGGCATCTTCTGGACCACTTGGTCAATTTCCTCCTTAGAAATAAGTTTGTTTAGATTGATATTTTGTTCCTCGGTAACTAGCCTGGGGATGTGTCGAGTTATCCTTTGTATGACCTCCATTCGGTCGTGGTTAGGTTCCTGAGCTATCCCATGCAAGCGATTTACTAGTATATTTTCAATCTCCTTGTGGGATTCTCTCTCGATCCCATCTTGATCCCAAATTTTCAAGATTTTGTTGTGGGTTCTTCTAGCAATGGTTGTTCTATGAAAAAACTTGGTATTCCACTCTCCTTCCTTTAGCCACCTCATTCTAGACTTTTGGTGCTATAGAGTCTCTTCCTGCTGGAATATTGCTTCCCATTCCTAGGTCATTTGGACTCTTCCCTTTTTCGATCCTCTATATAGCTCTTGTTTATGCACATTTCCTGGAGTTTCCTCATTCTGTCTTCAATATTTATTTTTTCTTGGTTTATGTTTCCAAAGATTTCCTTGTTCCACTCCTAGAGTTTATGTTTGATGTACTTGAGTTTCTTATATAGTTTGAACATCCTTGTCCCTTTCTACGGATGTTCCTCCCACCACCATTGGTTGATTTTCTTCTCGAAGGTGGGATGCTTGATCCAAAATTTCTCAAATTTGAAAGTTCTATTCTTCGGTGTGGTTTGGAATTTTTCTTCCAATTGGACTGACCAGTGGTATGAACCCCCCTAGGGAAGAATGCTGCAGTCTAAATTTAATCCCTGCAGAATGATGGACTCTGACACCAAGAATATTTCTAGCCTTGTCACTACCTGATGTTGATTTGTTTTTTTATTGTTCCAGGTGAACTGGCCATTACTAGTTCTGATGTCCACCATCTCCACCATGTCAATGAAAGATGAAAAGTCTTCCACATCTCTATCCAATATCTTGGTGCCTCCTTTTTTCTCTGCAGGTGTCATGATGATGTTGAAGTCCCCTGCCAGGATCTAGTGGAGGTTGTTGGAACAAGACTTTAGGTTTTCTAGGTCTAGGAGCATTCTTCTCTTTTCCTCCAACATATGAGGTCCATACACATTAGCTCATAGAATCACCTCTATGTTACCTATGATTTGCATGTTAACCGAAAGTGTGTGTCTGGTGGCTTTGGCTTCTAGTTGATTCATCACTTGTGAGTTCCACAAAGTGAGAATACCACCTGCCATCTATTGTCCTTCGAAAACCAATATCTTGTACTTGCTCCATTGTTTTTTGTTGATTGTTTCCATTTTGTCTACAATGCATTTTGTCTCTTGGATGAAACAAAGGTCCGGTTGTTTCTTCCTCAGTATATTTTTAAGGATTCTTTGCTTTCATGGGTTGTTTAGGCCTCTTATATTCCATGTTATAATATTCATTTAAACATGTGGGGGGGAGTTGGGAAAGAGATTTTTGATCTTACCTAAGTTTATCGGCAGGGATCCTAGTTCCTATAGGGATACGCTATTTGATTTCCTTCCTTTATTCCTTCTCATCTTCTTGGGTGAGAGTTGTGGTTGTCCCTCACCTACTTTGATTCCTAGGTGTCCTATATCCCCGTGCGTGCACTTGAGTCCTTTGGATTTTTATTCCTCCCTTAGGAGGAAGAGGTATTGGATACGATCTAATTGCTTTGCTGGTACATGTCTACGCCCTTCATTTTCCATTGCTCTAGTATGTTAGGGAGATCTATTCCTTCCCTTTCCACAATATCTCTGAGATCAGGATCTTACGTACCTACCTCGTTTGGTGTCATTTCTACATCTTCGTCTGCCTCCTGCATGGGGGTGTTGGAATCTCTTGTTTCTCCGTCCATAGGAGCTGTGCTACCCCCCTTTTCCATATTATTGCTTGGACTATCTTTTTTCTCATTTGTTTCTTGTTCCCTAGCTTTTTTAGATTTTTCCTTTTCCTTTCCTCCTTCTCCTTTGTTGGTCTTGTCCCACCATTTTGTTCTATTCTTGGCTTCCATATTGCTTCCTGTTGGGGATTTACTTAGTTTCTTGTTTTCTCTATTTTTATGGTTTGTCTTTATAAACTCGTCCTCATGACGCAGCATGCGCCAACCCACACGTCCCGCTTCCACCAGGACCTTCTTCTTCACTGGCCCGAAGAGATAAATTTTCTATTCAACTCCCTTGTCGAAAGTTTTCTGCACCCACAGAACGCCTTCAATGACCTCCCTTGTCATATCAGGAAGTCGAACCTCGCTTAGTCGCGAGTCCTGTACTTGGGCAACACAATCCCTGAGACCCGAGGAATATTCCCTTCACGTTTCCCTACGTCGGTCAGGATTTACCTTGTCGAAAAATCAGCTTCTGCGAGGTTGTAAACAACTCGCCTTAGAAATCCCCGATTCCCGATTCCCGATGCCACCTGTTCCCTCACTCTGACGTCGGTGGTCCCCGCTCCAAATGGAAATCAGAATTTCACGGTTTGGGAATTCACGAATCCTGTTGTGCAATGTCATAGACCCCTCCAAGTCCCAATCTCCGATATGGATGACACCTGTCAACACCAAATGCTATAGCAATGGGACCCCTCGCAGTTCGGGATCTCGCTATTTCTCCATGATTTTCTTGACACCAAGATCTCCAAAGTGATGAAAACCTGATGCACACGTGGACGCTCTCCTCCACATCACCCTCTCCACATCACACTATTGGGTATCGCGTGATCGTGATTTCAAATCCAATATTTCCTTGGCATGGGAAAATCCCGAATGCTGAACCCCCGACTCTCCGGATTGCTGACACGCGTCCAATCCGAAATCTACGGCTATGCTTCTTTCGGGAAATTGCTAATCGCGAGTTCACCCTGCGAGAATCCTATGTTCCTTGGAACTCTGATTCTCCAATGAATCGAGTCCCGATGAGCTCGGATTCTTTCTCCTGCACGCTAAATCTTAAACCCGGTGCAACTTCCCCGAGATCTGACGGCCATCGACACTTCACTGATCTCCCCTACGAATCTCGACCGTCGACTCCTTCCTCTTTGAGGACTTCTTGAAAATGACTAAATGTTGTTTCTGAGACTTGTTCTCCGGGCTTATGTTTGCAACTCCTGCTTGAAATCTTCCTCAACCCAACTCCCTGGGCTCTCTTTCACGATATTACAAAGGTGCTAAACCTTCTAATATTTTTCCCACTCTGACTCCTCCAGATGGATTCATGCGCACTCCTCGCGCTTGGCATTCAACAACTTCTCAAGTGTTGAATCCTTCAGACTCTACGCACCTCCTACATCAGCAGTCCTTGGCTTCTCTGCTCAAGCTAACAACTAAGGCTTCTTCTTATCCAGCCTGCATGCTCCTTGTAGGACTTCAACAACCCAAACCAATTCTGGGCGAACAAGGACAAAAGTTAAACTATCGCGCCCTCATCAACGCACTCCTCTGTAGATGTATTCAACTACACTCTTTGCAAGAATCTCTTGGCTCAGATAGAGAAACATTTGAAACTCATTCTCTTCCTTCTTAGACTCCAGTTTCAACCCTAAAATCACATGCACAGTGCATACAAAGCAAATGCATGACCATAAAACATACATTCAAGAGCACATAAACAACATACACAGAGAAACAACACCAGACATGAGTTGAATCAAAGACTTTCTTCTATTAATTCAAATTTGTACATAGGTATTCTCCACAAAGTTCTTTGTTTTTGCTCCTCTCTCTTGAATGCTTCTCAATTTCTGATATTATGCTACAATGTACAAATGAGGGTGTTTATATCCTTCTTCCCTCTTGAACTCTAAACTGTCTATTCTAGAATTAAAATCCTATCTACCTGCATTAACTAAAGTAAATGCCTCCTATCTACTTCAGACAAGAGTGTAAAGCTCGAGGTATGATACAATACAACAAGCGCTCCTTCATAAATGTTTCCTTGAAGGATAAGGCGCTTCGTCTTTAAATGAATGTTCAAAAAGTTTTCAAGCTTATATGTCATGTGTTTAAAACACATGCGTTGGCTCCACGCTTGCTTTGGTAGTCGCGATGCTCCTACATCATACTCCTCGACTTGAAAACTTTCATGGGCTCCTGTCCATGAGCTCCTTGCGGAACTGTCCATGCTTATGAATTTCTGCTTCTGTCTCCCAGCTGGCATCTTCCACTGGGTGATTCTTCCATTTCACCAGATACTCAAAGTATTCCTTCCTTCTGGTCTTCTTGTTGACCCTCTTATCAAGTATACGCTCCATTTGTGGTTTCTCTGCCATCGGCATCTGCTTCTGCCACTGGATTTCTAGTCGTTTATCACTCTCTGCTCCTTCTTCCTCAGCCTTATATGGGTATAAATCTGAAACATTAAATATCAGAGATATCCCGATGCCATCCGGTAACTCAATCTCATAAGCATTTTCTCCCAATTTATTCAGGACTCTCCATGGCCCGATTTTCTTCATCTTCATATTGTTGTATGTTCCCCTTAGGAACCTTTCCTTCCTCAGATGTGCCAGAACCAGATCACCAACTTCGAACTGAAGTTGCCTGTGATTTTGATCTGCTATGTGCTTGTATTCTTGGTTTGACTCTAGCAATCGCTGCTTCACCCTGCTGTGAAGTTATTGCATTGCCTTTGTGAATTTTTCAGTGCTTACACTCTTTGTTATTATTTGTTCCGAATCCCTCAGCTCTGAAACACCCTTCAGCTGTCTACTGTATATTATCTCAAACGGACTTTTCCCTGTGCTTCGATTCATCGAATCATTATAAGCGAATTCTTCCTGTGGCAATATGCTATCCCAACTGTTGTGGTGTTCCATCACTAAACTCCTCAGCAAGTCTCCTAGACTCTTGTTGACTACTTCTGTTTGCCCATCTGTTTGCGGATGATAGGCAGAACTAAACATTAAGTTAGTTCCCATCTTCTTGCAAAGTGTCCTCCAGAAATATCCAATGAATTTGGTATCCCTGTCCGAAACTATGCTTTTCGGCAGTCCATGAAGTCTAACAACCTCCCTGAAAAATAAATTCACGATGTGAGTCACGTCGCTGGTCTTCTAACATGGAATGAAATGCGCCATTTTTGAAAAACTTTCCACCACCACAAAGATCAAATCATGCCCTCTTTGCATCCTCGGTAATCCTAGTACGAAATCCATGCTGATCGCCTCCCATGGCCTTTCCGGTATGGAAAATGGCTGATAAAACCCTGCATGCTATTTTCTCCCCTTTGAATATTGACAAATTCTACACCTGTCAACAAACTTCCTGACATCTGTTCGCATCTTCGGCCAAAAATATGCTTCTCTCAGCTTTGTGAATGTCTTATCATGGCCAAAGTGCCCTGCTAATCCACCATTATGCTTCTCCTTTAGTAGGTTCTCCCTCATGGAGAAATTTGGAATGCATAACTGGTTGCCTCTGAACAACAGTCCATTCTGAATCATGTAATCCATCCACGGGCTTCTATCTCTGAGAACTGGATTCTCAACTTCCTCGTATGCCTCTGCAAAATCTGCATCACCTGCATACATGTCTTTAAGATTTTCAAAACCCAAGGTTTTGACTCGAAACTCCTGCAACAACAAACATTTTCTACTCAAAGCATCAGCCACTTTGTTAGCAGTCCCTGAAATTTGTTTAATCACAAATGTAAAATTCTACATGTATTCTACCCATTTAACATGCTTCTGATTTAATTTCTCCTGCTGAGTTACATACTGCAATGCATGATTATCACTATATAAAATGAATTCCCTCGGAATCAAATAGTGTCTCCATTTTTTCAATGCCTGTATGATGGCATAAAATTCTTTATCATATGTGGAGTATTTTTCCTTGGCCTCATTCAGCTTCTCACTGAAATAAGCAATTGGTCTRTCATCCTGACTCAAGACCGCTCCTATGGCAAAGCCACTCGCATCACATTTCACCTGAAATGTTTTCCGAAAATCTGGCAACACCAACACCAGTTGCTCTGCGATATTTCATTTCAACAGATTGAAGCTTTTCTCGGCCTCTTCAGTCCAATGAAAAGATTTATGTCTTTTCTTGACTGTGTCCATCATCACTGCGCTGATTCCACTAAAATTTCGGATGAATTTCCTGTAGAAACTCGCCAGTCCATGAAAACTTCTCACCTCGAAAACGTTTCTTGGTGATGGCCAATTCTTTATTACCTCCACTTTACTTGGATCCATCTTCAATTCATTTGTTGATATGACAAACCCCAAGTAAATGAGTTCTGTCTTAAAAAATGAAGATTTCCTCACATTGATCAACAACTTCTCTTGTTGTAGATTCCTCATTACTGCAGCTAAATGCTTCAGATGTTCTTCCCTCATTTTGCTGAAAATCAATATGTCATCTAAATAAACAATGACAAACTTACCAATGAATTCCTTCAGCACTTCATTCATCAGCCTCATGAATGTACTTGGTGCATTCGTCAAGCCAAACGACATGACTAGCCATTTGTACAACCCTTCGTTGGTCTTGAAGGTTGTCTTCCATTCATCGCCTTTCCTCATGTGAATCTGATGGTATCCGCTTTTCAAATCGAACTTTGAAAAAAAATTGGCTCCACTTAAACAATCCATCAAGTCATCCATTTGTGGCAATGGGAACCTGTACCTGATGGTGATCTTGTTAATGGATCTAGAATCTGTACACATTCTCTAGCCTCCATCTTTCTTTGGGTTGAGTACCGTTGGAACGACACACAGACTCAAACTTTCCCTAACCAGTCCTTTATCCAACAGTTCCTGTACCTGCCTTTTGACCTCCTCATTCTCCTGAGGCGTCAACCTGTACGCAGCCTTGTTTGGTAAACTTACTCCCGGTACAAGGTCTATGTGATGACTTATGCTCCTCATCGGCAACAACGAATGGGGTAATTCGTCTACCACAATGTCAGCGAACTCTTCCAACAGTTCCTGAATTTCCTCCGGCAAATCATCCACTCTTGTGCCGGTCAAAATGATTTTTGGTTTCCTGATCACAAAGAATTGTGGATTTTCTTTCTTCTTTACTTCTGCCAGAAGTTCCTTCCCACTCATGAGAAGTATCCTATTGTTCACTTCCGGTTTTGTCTCCTTATCTTTTATCGGAAGTAGCATGTGTGTTCTCCCATTCTTCTCTAAAGTGTACATATTCATATTCCCATCATGAATCACGTTTCTGTCATACTGCCATGGTCTTCCTAGCAGTAAATGGCAAACATCCATAGGAATGACATCACATAAAATCTTGTCATTATATCCTCCTATTTTAATGTCTACTAAGCACTGTTTAGTGACACTCACCTAATGTCCCTTCTGTAGCCATGAAACCTTATATGGACTCGGGTGATCAGTCGTCTCCAGCTCTAATTTTTCCACCATCTCGGTCGAAACGAGATTGTCTGTACTTCTGCTATCCACAATGACTTTGCATTTCCTGTCCTTGGTTTTGCATGCGGTTCTGAACAGTCTGCTTCTCTGAGTTGTGTCCTCCACCTCCTTCTCGAGTGTTATGAGAATTTTTCACATTATCAAAGACCTTCCATCTTCTGCATCTTCTACTTCAGTAGCTAGCCTCTGTGCTTCGACGATATGAGCTTCTCCTTTATCTGTCTTCTTATCCAGACAATCAACCACTTTGTGCCCGTTCTTCCCACATGTGTAGCATGTGATGATTCCTCCTCTGTCTCTTCCTCTACCTCGAGTATGAGGAAAAGTGTTTGCATCAGCATAACCGCCACCATGCTCTGTATGTTTCACCCTCTGTTCAGCATGTGGCCCTCGCTGTGAGGTTCCACCCCTTTCAATCCTACCCTAAGGTTTCTTCCATTCCTCCTTAGGTTTTTGATATTTCTCCTGGGCAACTGTCTTGCCTCTAGACTGACTCCTGCCTCGTCCTCACTGCCCTTACTTTCGGTTCAGCTTCTCTTCGGCTTTCAAATCCATCTGGTAAGCATCCTCAACTATTCGGATGGTTTCCAAACTTAATTCATCCTGAATTTCATACCTCAGGCCATTCATATACCTGGCAACTTTTTCATCATCGCTCTCTCGATGAACTTCTCTAATATTGAGCTTGTAGAATTCTTCGGTATATTCCTTCACCGTCATTAACTTCTGTCTCAAGTTCTGCATTCGCCTGAACAGTGTGATCTGATAGTCCCTTGGGATGAACTTTGCCCTCATTTTTGCAATCATTGGATCCCAGCTTTTAATTTTTCGTTTGCCTTTGGAACGTCTATCTGCCTGAAGCTCATCCCACCATAATGTTGCATGTCCTTTCAATTTAGGGACAACATGCCTTACCATTTTATCCTCTTTTATATCCTCATAATTGAAGTAGGTATCAAGAGCTCTAATCCAATCCAACAACTCTTCTGCATCCAGACTTCCTTCATAAGCTGGAATGTCCATTTTTGTCTTTGAACTCATTCAAGTGATAGCCTTAATCAACCGCTCATTTGCTGCATCTTCGGTTGCAACTTCTCCTTGTTGTTCAGCTTCAGCTTTGCCTTCAGAGTCACTTAAGTCTCTTGCATTGGTTGTGCGTCTTTGTGCTGCCTCCATGTCTTCCAGCCTTGCTCAAAGATCTCGTATTTGTCTCTCCATATCTGGATTCTCTGTCGGCCTACCTCTTCTTTGCGCATCCCTATCCTCAGGATCAGGCGATTGCCTCTCTCTTTTGGGTGGCATGGTAAACTTTCTCCTCTCTCTGTCGTAGAAACAAAGAGTTATCTCTCTGATACCACTTGACGCAGCACGCGCCAACCCGCACATCCCACTTCCACCAGGACCTTCTTCTTCACTGGCCCGAAGAGCTAAATTTTCTCTTCAACTCCCTTGTCGAAAGTTTTTTGCACCCACAAAATGCCTTCGATGACCTCCCTTGTCATATCAGGAAGTCAGACCTCGCTTAGTCGCGAGTCCTGTACTCGGGCAACAAAATCCCCGAGACTCGAGGAATATTCCCTTCACGTTTCCCTGTGTCTTTCGGGATTTACCTTGTCGGAAAATTGGCTCCTGCGAGGTTGTAAACAACTTGCCTCAGAAATCCCCGATTCCCGATTCCCGATGCCACCTGTTCCCTCACTCTGACGCCGGTGGTCCCCGCTCCAAATGAAAATCGGAATTTCGCAGTTCGGGAATTCGCGAATCCTGTTGTGCGATGTCACAGACCCCTCCAAGTCTCGATCTCCGATATGGATGACACCTGTCCACACCAAACACTATAGCAGTGGGACCCCTCACAGTTTGGGATCTTGCTATTTCTCCATGATTTTCTTGACACCAAGATCTCCGAAGTGCCGAAACCTGATGCACACGTGGACGCTCTCCTCCACTTCACCCTCTCCACGTCACGCTATCGGGTATCACGTGATCGCGATTTCAACTCTAGCATTTCCTTGGCATGGGAAAATCCCGAATGCTGAACCCTCGACTCTCTAGATTTCTGACACGCGTCCAATCCGAAATCTACGGCTATGCTTCTTTCGGGAAATCGCTAATCGCGAGTTCACCCTGCGAGAATCCTATGTTCCTTGGAACTTTGATTCTCCGATGAATCGAGTCTCGATGAGCTCGGACTCTTTCTCCTGTGCACTAAATCTTAAACCCAACGTAACTTCCTCAAGATCTGACGGCCATCGGGACTTCGCTGATCTCCCCCTGTGAATCTTGACCGTCGACTCCTTCCTCTTTGAGGACTTCTTGAAAATGACTAAGTGTTGTTTCTGAGACTTGTTCTCCAGGCTTACGTTTGCAGCTCCTGCTCGAAATCTTCCTTGACCCAACTCCATGGGCTCTCTTTCATGATATTACAAAGGAGTTGAACCTTCTAAGATTTTTCCCACTCTGACTCCTCCATATGGATTCATGCGCACTCCTCGCACTTGGAATTCAACAACTTTTCAAGTGTTGAATCCTTCAGACTCTGCACACCTCCTGCAACAGCAGTCCTTGGCTTCTCTACTCAAGCTAACAACTAAGGCTTCTTCTTATCTAGCCTGCACGCTCCTTGCAGGACTTCAACAACCCAAACCAATTCTGGGCGAACAAGGACAAAAGTTAAACTATCGAGCCCTCATCAACGCACTACTCTACGGATGTATTCGACTGCACTCTTTGCAAGAATCTCTTGGCTCAGATAGAGAAACAATTGAAACTCATTCTCTTCCTTCTCAGACTCCAGTTTCAACCCTGAAATCACATGCACAGTGCATACAAAGCAAATGCATGACCAGAAAACATACATTCAAGAGCACATAAACAACATACATAGAGAAACAACACCAGACATTAGTTGAATCAAAGACTCTCTTCTATTAATTCAAATCTGTACAAAGGTATTCTCCACAAAGTTCTCTATTTTTTATCCTCTCTCCTGAATGCTTCTCAATTTCTGATATTATGTTACAATGTACAAAGGAGGGTGTCTATATCTGTCTTCCCTCTTGAACTCTAAACTGTCTATTCTGGAATTAAAATCCTATCTACCTGCATTAACTAAAGTAAATGCCTCCTATCTACTTCATACAAGAGCATAAGTCTCGAGGTCTGATACAATACAACAGGTGCTCCTTCATAAATGTTTCCTTGAAGGATAAGGCGCTTCGTATTTAAATGAATGTTCAAAAAGTTGTCAAGCTTATATGTCATGTGTTTAAAACACATGCGCTGGCTCCACGCTTGCTTTGGTACTCGTGATGCTCCTGCATCACCTCATCTTGTTGTATTTTGGTTTTTTTCACTTCTTATTTTTTATTAAGAGGACATTCTCTGATGAGGTGTCCATGTTCATGGAATCTTCTATATATGAATGGGATCTACTTGTAGTCGATGATTTGTATCCATTCCTCATCCTTGAATTCCAGGCTTATGGCTTCTGGGAGTGCCCCCGAAACATCCATCTCTATCCAGATCCTTGCATAGGATGTATATCTCCCTTTTAGGGTTTCTTCCGATGTCTTCACATATTTTCCAAGTTTGTTCCCGATTTCTTCAAAGGTGGATGGAAGCCAATAGTCTAGTGGCAAGGAGTAAAGCCTCAACCAGACAGGTACATTTTTTAAGGTTTCTTTCTTTGGGGAGAAGTTTTCCTTTCATGGCCGCATGTACAGTCCTTCTAAGGCATGGAAGTATGCCCCCCCCTCAAATCTTTTATCCCTTTCCTCCAAGTTCATGAATATTGTTGTGAAGAAGCCTTTCGAACCTAGGTGGAGTTCCACTTCCCCGATTGGCTTCCAATGATATTTTATCCAATTGTGCAACGTTCTTTCTGTGGGTCACAAACCCATGAACTTGCAAATTAGTGCATGCATCTTCATTTGGTCCTAGAAGAGTTGTGTTTGTGGATCTTCCAGTATCACCTTGGGTATCAGTGATGTTTTAGGTTTACACAGGTTGCGCCCTTCTACCCCATTGGGGTTCGTTGGATCTTACACATCATTCTAGGTTTCTCAGGCTTCTTCCCCCATGCGATCCCTTTTTTCCTGGTTGCTTTCTTGATTCTTTTCTGATCCTGATCCCGAGGTGCTTGTCACTATTTCCTTGAAACCTACACCGAGTGGCCCTTTCCCCCTATCCACCACTACTTGCTTGTATGAGGGGGTTCCATTACCGCCCCCTTCAGTAACCATGTTGTCCTCTATTGTGACCACGACTGTCAAACCCTAGCTTGCAATTGCTCAAAACCCTAGCTTCCGAGTTTCCCTACTAGTCAGGTTTGGGTTAAAGTTAAAGAACTTTTTTGAGTAATTTTTTTTTTAATCCTTTTGTCATGTTTTATAAATGTTGTAATGTTAATAATGAAATATATTTTAATTTTAATTTTGAGTATAACAAAAGTGGAATGTACAAATGTTTTTTTCAATGAAAAAACTTTATTAAATTTTTTAATCTATATTATATTATTGTATTGCAAGGCTTTTATGATATTTTTGGGTTTCTAACTCTTTATTCAATATTTTGTATTTTGTTTATTTAGCTCACAACAAAACAATTATAATATAAATGTTGTAATGTTAGTAATGAAATATATCTTAAATGTTGTAATGTTAGTAATGAAATATATCTTAACTTTTATTTTGTTTAAAACATAACAAAAATGAAATATGAAAATAATTTTCCAATCAACAAAATTTTGTTTTTGAAACTATATTATATTGTAATGTTTTTAAATGTTGTAATGTTAGTAATGAAATATATTTTAATTTTTATTTTGTTTAAAACATAAAAAAATGAAATGTGCAAATAATTTTTCAATCAATAAAATTTATAACATTTTTTTAGATTTACACATTATAATATTTTTGGATAGTTGTCCTAAAAACACTAAACAAACAAAAATATATTTAAATTCTATTTATATCTTCCATCAACGATTTCTCTATTTTTGAAATTTGAATGCATTTTTATCATTATAATTTTTATTTTGCTAAAAACACACTAACAAAAATGATATATATATATATATATATATATATATATATATATATATATATATATATATATATATATATATATATATATATATATATATATATATATAT
>ML781835.1:1199341-1219591 GCA_009831015.1 Picea engelmannii
AGCAAATTTTCATTATATGGTGTTATCCCCTTTCACCTGAGTTAATGGTTCTTCAATAGAAATTTATTTTATCTTTGTTTCCATAAGTTTTTGTTCTTATCCGTAGTATGATTAAACTTTAAACATGACAAACACCTTCAACTAATAGATTGCAGAGAATGTCACTCCACCCCAGAAAGTGTTACAGGTTCTGAAACTCTTATCTTGCCTCCTTCCAAAAAAAAAATTGTTTCCTCAGAAAGATATATCAGAGTTGTCTTTTAGGGATCTCAAGAAACGAAATATGGTGAGTTCTCTATATAATCTAAACTATGGACTCTCTAATTGGTAGAGTTGACAATTTTGTTTGTCTTTATTTTTGAAACTAGAACGCTTGAAAATAAGACAACCAAATTATTTTGGAAAAAATTATGTGACCTTTATTTTCCTTTTGATTCGTTTTGCTTGTCTATTGTAGGCAGTGTATAATGTAATAGCCTACAAGGATAAGTTACGCCTTAGGACTGCAATGGAGCTTCTCAAAACCATAGTAGAGATAGAAAATCAATTGAATAAGGTATGTTTTATATTGATTTTGAAAACCATATTTAGTATTTACAAAATGAATAACTCAAAATGTGAATGCAGGTTTCATCCCCATTACTAATTTTGCATGGAGATGTCGACCAGGTGACAGATCCCTCTATCAACAAAACTTTGTATGAGAGTTCAATCAACATTGACAAAACATTGAAGCTTTATGAGGGAGGATATCATTGTATTCTAGAGGGTGAACCTGATGAGAGGATATTACAGGCCCTCGATGACATAACTTCCTAGCTTGATGTTCATTGTGGTAAAAGAGAAGGCTAATGAAAGTTTTGTTTATCCCCCATTATATATATTTTATTTTCAAAGAAATAGCCAATCGAAAATTCTCCAGAGGTAGTTTTACACTTTCTGTGATTGGTAGCTGGGCCGATTTCTTAACTCTCTTCTATGTTGGTAAGAACAATCCTGGTTATGTTCTATACACATTTGATTTTCCTATTTTAGGGTAGGCTCCCACAACCACTTTGTTATGACAAGATCAAGTAATTTTGTTGCATATATCATGGTAAGCATACTTTTGTGTATACATCTGTTGATTCATATTATTGGTTATGGTTTTGAACTTTTAAATATAAATTCATTTGTGTTCCTGGTTGCTTTACGTTTAGTGATTCTTAGCAGTAGTACATAGCTAGGAATATTCCAATTTCGGTGTGTAGAAGCTCATTCTATATATGGTTGTTAAGGTATATGACCCTACCCTATCCATTAGTAGCACTCAGTTGGAATTCTGCAATCAATTTTGCATGATAGAATGTCTAGTTAGGCAACTTTAGCAGCCTTAACCACTATGGACTCAAGTAGATACAAAGCCTCTTCTTCAATACCTACTGGAACCCGAGGTCTCTTTGACATGCTTATAGACTTACTAATAGCTTTCTGACTTTGCTCCATGTTTGTATTTCTTACAATAGTTCCACTATTAGACTTTCTGCCACATGAGTGGAGTTGGTCTCTGGGCTGTTTAAATTAAGCTGAATAGGAAAAAATAAATTGAGTCCCACATATGGTTGTTCTTATTATTTTAAGATAATATATTGTGGAAACTAATTCTTGTGAAGTGTTTTCCATCAAATTTTGGAATCAATACATAATTGATTTGATTGATTGTGCTCCTGTTTTGTGCAACATTTTTTTTGCGTATACAGTGCCCATGCTTTGTGAAAAATATGAACATTAGGTTGATCCCTTCACATTCAAGGCAATGGATGAATCTAAGAAGCATTATGAGACATTTGATGCCAAAGTTTTGAGCAATATTCCAAGAGGCCCGCTGAAGGACAAGAGATTCTAGATGCGCTCTTTTAGTTGTTATTTATGGTGGATGGTAGCATGACTACTTTTTGCTAGTTTTTCTAGTTTCCTTTCTGCGCTTAGGCCTACCTAGAAATACGTGCCCTGAATTGCAATTTTTTTCTGTTTGATTTGGATATAATCTACTTTTGAACTTGATCAGCTACATGATCTCAGTTTTCTATCAGGATGTCTATTTACTTGGACATGCCCTATGTATATAATTGGTCATCATGGGCAGTTTTAATTGTTTAATTTTCTTGAAAATCCATGACTTGTTTCTATCAGCATGATGTGATATTTTACATTCAATTTTTCTAAGAAATAAACATAATTGCAATGCTTACCCAATTAGAATGATAGAACTTTCCTTGCTTTGGCATCATTGCATTTTTATTGTAATGTTGTTATATGTACCTAGAATTGAAACTTTAATAAGTAATTGCATGTAATAACCATGGACATAATGAGAGGTTGGGAATGTCAACTATAGGATTTAATCTTTCTTTCATACACAAATTTAATATGACAGCGTGAAGGGTTTGAATTGAATTTTGGCTTGTTAGTTTGTGGCCATTATAGATCCTGAAATCTTAATGGAAGAACTTGTGAACTGCATTTTAGTGGTTTCAGTAGTAGGACCACATCTATTTTAACAGTCAAATGATACATTAGACCCTTTTAGAAGCGATCTAAAACTGTCAATGAAGTGAGATAAAAGTAAAAAATAATAATTGACCAACTTCATAGGGAATGAATTGATTTCAAAGATTACACCCTTACATCAACCAATAGGAAAAACGAAGAAAATATGCAGAGATGTATCATTGCAATACAATATCCAGTGTATATAGCCTTGAGTTCATAATGAGAGAGTGATTCAAACCCAATAGTGAGTGAGGGGATGGAAACCCAAATAATAAGAATGCTTTAATTAAGTACTTGCATCATATGTTACTGACTAGATTGGATGGTCGACGGCGAGATTCGTCATCTATTTTTGCAATAGGTATCGAACTAAACTACGAGGTATTTCAAAAGAATAGGTTGTCTTCCCCCACACCTACATGTCATGGACAACACCTATGGGTGCTTCTTCTTTATCTCGATATTGATATGGACCTCTTCCTCGACCCTTGACTCTATACCTCAATATCTACCTCAAATTCACTTATCGTTGCGCAACTGGAGTTGCATTTTAATTTATAATATTCCAACTAAAAATTGGGGACTTGGAGAGTGTTAAAAGCATACCTCTTGGCTCATTTAGGATCAATAAGTGTAAGTTCTGGGAGTGTTTTTGTTGCCATCGCCTTCTTGGTCTCTAATGAATCCGAGGATAGTTGATTTATTTGCAAGGAATATGAACCATCCATGGAATTGCTATGATGATGACGAGGCCGACTAGGCCCTGTAGAACCAAGGTTCCCCCTCATACCTTCCAAGTAACCTTCCAATCCAGAAAACATGGCATCGACAAAAAGACTTCTTGAATGGTGTACTAGGTCCCACTTTCAACCAACACTTCCAATCCAGAAAAAATGACATCGACATAAAGACTTATTGAATGGTGTACTAGGTCCCACTTTCAACCAACACCTGGATGTGGTAATTGAAATGTGGTGTGAAGTTACCTAATAACAACGCTCTGGCAACAGGTAGCTAGAAAATGGAAATTGGTAATTGCAACGTGGTGTGGGCCAGTCAAACAAATGTCTATTAGCAGATCTAAGATGTTGACAAATAGACCAGATATATTCCTCACGTTCCCACCTCCCCTTCTTCTTCTTTAGTATTTTCCAAGTGACCGAAACCCATCCAAATACTGGCTCTGTTGCTGCTAGAACTATTGAATCAGTTGTTACATATCTTGAATCAATTGAAGAAATTGTAGCTTCATTGATAGAGTTGATTTCTCCCACACCCTTGGGCAGGGGTTGGATCACATCAGGCATTATAGCCGTTCAAACCAATGACTAGGGATGGGTGGCCCATGAACTGGTCTTGCTGGCTGCAATACCCACACCAAATACATTAGCCATTATATTCTCTGAGAACATCAAATCCCATACATATTTTATCATCACCATGAGCTCCCCATACAACAGCAACTCCCGAAGGAGACACCTACTCGATAGATAAGGTGGAGTAGGTAGGGGTGGACATCGTTTCCGAAGGGTACTATCATGCCATGTACCAAGTTATGGTGCAACATGAATGATCGATCGATCCATGGTTAGTTCCATGCGTTTATAGAAAAATCAATCTTCATTACCTGGATCCATGCTCGGCCTATTGGTATTCGTATTGATTCATCGAAGAAGTTTCGAGTCACTCGACCATCAGGAGAGGGTTTTCTTTAGGAAAAAAATGTAGATAAAATAAAAGCACAGGGATAAGTTGGTTGTCTTGCAAAGAAAATGGATATGAGTGATGGATATGACAGGGGAAAGATGGTCAGAGTTTGCAAGCGGTGGATATGCCTAAGGAAGTGGTGGATATGATGGGGGCAAGCTGGTCAGAGTTTGCAAGCGGTGGATATGGCTAAGGTAAGCTCGCCAGAGTTTGCAGGAGATAGATATGGTTGCATCTCTTCAATAAGTAGTTTTCATCCTCATAAAAGCTTTAAACAAAGTTTAAACAAATTTACAATATTATCTTACTTACTGTTCACAAAATGCATCATATGAGATCCAAACTTAAGATGTCTCAGCATATGACTTATAGATGAAAACTTAGATTAAATATATGAAAAATGAAAACTTAGGTTATGTAAGATGGCTCTGCAATAAGACATCAATTTGTCCAGCCAATAGAATGTTTGAGAAACTTAATTTAAATATTATAAAAAATTAACTTTTATTTTGTTCCTATGTACAAGTTTAGACTGTCAAAAATTATTTTTAGTCAAACTCAAATTAATTAATGGTCAACGCCATATCGAATTCTAGAGTCCCTTCTTGCCTTTAGCTGGAACTAATAACTGGCCGAGAAATCCCTAATAAAATATTTTCCAAACCCTCTACACTTGACTAGTTCCACAGGAAAGCAAGAAGAGATGGCCTATCTGACTGATACAATAGGTCAACATTTCACTTGTCGAACACTGCCCACTTCTACCAAGAAAGTCAGATAAGGAATTCTTTCAATCAACATTAGGGCCTACTTCTTTCCTTAGCCTATTTTATGCATCTTCCCTAGCCAACAGACTCATCTATGTCTCCATCGATTCTCTGACCGCCTCTGTCTTCTTTCTGCGGCACCATTTAAGCGGAGGTTCCAAATGAGGGAAAGAAATACTATTAGAAGTGGCCCATTATATTGGACAGTGGGATCACATCAAATTGTATGAATTGGGAGGATACTACCCATGCAATAGGAACAGAAAAAAATAAATATAGCTTAATTGCAGTGAGCAATCAATGGTTGCAACCATTATATCATTGTAAGGATGTAACTAGCTGCAAGCCTCTGTAACAAAAATTTGGTTGGTTACAAATCATATTACTAGTTATATGTGTTGAGATTTGGGTACCTTGGGAAGTGGTCCCCATTTGCTTAGGAGTCTCTAAGAACAAAGTGATGCAAAGAGGTCCAACCTAACACCCCACAGGGTCTCTTCACCTGACCTCATGCTCACAGGATCGTTCTCAAAATCCCTTCTTCTGTTGAGCCGAAGTGGCTCCTTAGATTCCTTGCTGGAATCCATGTCGAATACTCGATCCACAGGTTCTTTCTTACTTCCTTCATAGCCTCTCCATGAACCGTGTACAATTTCCCCATAGGAAAACTATTATCAGGGTTCGGGGTTTCGCAGTTCCTGCTGTCGAGAGTTTCACACCTCTCCAATCCCTGATCTCCGATTCTCCGATGCACCATAGGTGCTAGCCCTACTGGCAGTGTTCCTGATTCATATGACCTACTACCATATGACCGCAGCCCTATATCTTTCCATCAGGGTTTCAGGGTTTGTGATGTCGCGATGCACATGCCCTTTGGATCTGTGAGATACCAAACCCCAACTCTTCCTAGATCCTTGACACGTGTCCTATTCTGAGATCTACGACTGTGATCTCTCCTCGTAGCTCCGACACCTAATACTTTGACACCTGTCTCCCACTATCTCCCGTCGGGGCCCACACGACTCCTCCATCGGAATATCGCGCATCACGACTTTGAGCTGCAAGAGTTTCTTGCCTCCGAAAACTCTGATTTTGTGATCCCTGACTTCCTAGGATCTCTTGACACGCATCACGCACAATGGACGATCCTGATCCGATCGAGAAATCACGCTTCACGATTCTGCTATGCACGAAACCTTTGCTCTCGAGACCTTCGATTTCCCGATGAACAAAGTGTCGACGGTGCCCGATCCTTTGCCACCTGTCGTGACTTCAAGTGTCCTGGGCTGCCTTGTCTCCAGGACTCACAATATTCGATTTCCGATTGTCAATGACGACCTCCTATCGGGACTTCCGTCGATGCACCGAACTCCTGCCACATGTCCTTCTAAATGGACAGTCCCGATTTCCTCCGGGATTTAGAGACTTTCAACATCCCATTTCTCATGACCTCGGGAACTCTGATTTCCTGATGTGCCAAAACCCCGATGGTGCTTGACCTCCGCCACGTGCCTTCCACCCAAATGGACGATCTAGATCTCGTCGAGATTTCACGACTTGCGCTGTCCCTGTTCTTACGACCTCGAGAACTCTGAATTCCCGATGGTCGATATCCTGATTCCCTGTCAGGACTTCTCTCCTCTGCCTGCGAGGTTAACTTCCCTGCAGCTCCCATAGATCTGACGGCTGACAGGATTCCTGCTCAGATCTGATGACCCAAATATTTTCTCCTTGTGCACTCCTCCTCCTGAGGCTAAGTTTCCTGTGCCTTCTCCCGATCCAATGGTTGATGGGATTTTTCTGTATGAGATCTGACAGCTGTCGGTCTCCTCCTTCTATAGGCTCCTCCTGAGCTTCTCCTGGATGCTTAAGACCAACAGTCCAGATCTATTCTCCTGCAATCGAACGGCTGTCGCTACTCCTCCTGAGCTTCACAATTTCTTCCCAGACTTGGGAGAATTTAGATTTTCCAAGGCCTCTACCTTGTCTTCTTTTCTCTGCGAACTCCACGACTATGAGCTTCGCCTGCGCGTACGAAAATGCTGCCCTTCCTGAGATTCTTTTCCTCAAACCCTCAAAGGAATCTTTTGACTCCTGTGCCTCTGCGAAGTCCTCGCATGCCAAGTGCTATCTTTCCTGAGCTTCTATGAATACTCAGACCCCTCAGGGGATTTCGTCTTCCTTCCTTCTCCCACAGATGGAGAATCAATGCCTCTTGGATGACTATTTTCTCCAGCGATCTCTTCTTGAGTCTCTCTGGGTATTCAACAACCCAGTAAAGGTCCCTCAGTGGACTCTTATTTCAGCTCCAAAACTCAAAGATTTCTCTTCATCTTCTGTGCTTGTCTGCACACCTTCTTGACACCCTCTTGGTGGAGTATCTTCTCCCATAGAACGTTCAACAGTTATGGGTTCCCTCTGTACACCCTTTACACCCGCTCAATTCCCTCTTGGAGGAGCTCTACAGAATCCTCAGTGATTCTACCTCTTCTTTTGAACCCACGATAGAGTTCCTTCCTCTGTGCACTCCTTGCACACACATGCTCAATGCCCACTTGGCAGAGCTTCTCAGAACTCCTCAGAGCTTCTGACTTCTATCTTCAACCTCTCAATAGAGTTCTCCTTCATCACCTCGTGCTTACGCTCAATGCCCACTTGGCAGATCCCTACAGAACTTACAACAAGTTATGTCTGCAACTGTGTCTCAGCCACACAGCCTTGCCTCCTGAGGTGTTCAACAACCTCAAAGGTCTTCTTCGTGAGTTGATGATTCTAGTCCTATGCCTCAACACGTCTTTGTCTGACTCCTCAGAGTTCAGAAGTGCATCCTCAGTGCACCGGCTCTCAGAACCCTCAACGTCCTGTCATACCCTCCTAGCATGAAGCCTCAAAGACCTCTCAAGCCTGAAATCACACAAACTTCTTGCAAATACTTAACAAACATACATTCACAGCATATATATGCAGAATAAAGGGAACCCTCACAGACATTCATAAAATACAGAACTCATGCAGGAAAAAATGTTGTTTGTATTAAAAATGGCAAATTGCCTGTATCTGTACAATGGTGTTCCTGAGATCTCTCTCAGATCTTCTCTACTCTACCATCTACTTGACTAACTCCAAAATGAGATATTAAAATCTCTTTTACTTGGGGCTCATTCCTCCAGGTTCACCTACTCTAATAAATTACAATCAATGGTTGTCTAGTCTGTTATCCAGAACTAGATCTCAATCAATCTAGCATTAAAGATGATCCTATTTACAGCCTGCACAAAAGCACGGCTTTCATGGCTCACCCACCTAAGACATTTAATTACATTCATTTTCAAATTTTGAAATGAGGTTGCGCCTCTCTTCAACCTTTGAATACGTGTGCGCTGACGTGGCTAGCTAGCATGGAGCAATGCTACTGCATCACAAAGGGGGAAGACTATTACCCTTGTACTTTACTTTATGATTCTAATTTCACTTTGACTTAGGAAATTTAAGTCAAAAGTGAAATATGTCACTTAAGCATCAAAGTGTCAATTAATTCACAATGTGGGTGAATTAATAGACATAAAGCAACTAAGAAAAGTGGGTTTCCTTAGTGATATTTTTGGATGAGATCTCACCCATTGATTAGAATTGGCTAGATTAGATCTAGGCCATTGATCTATTAGGGCTTAGCCAAAGGAGGCTAAAGTAAGGGTATAGTGCTGATTCGGAGCACTTTTGTGGGAAATTTGGCGAGGTTTTTATCAGATTTGTTGGTTGTTTTGGAAAGCAAGTTTTTAGTCCAAAACAGTGGGTAAACTTCATATCTGAAGGTACCTCTCATTTAGTTCCATTTGGACAACTCAGGGAAGACTTTAGACAACTAGTTTATAGTGGTTGTGGATAGTTGTGGGCACTTTTGTTGGTCTAATTTTTTACACTTGTGGACAACCTCATTTCACACATGAGTGGATAGGAGTGAGGTTGTAGAGTATGACATCTTTTCACACCTACTGACTAGGAGTGAGCTCAAGGTTTTTCTTGAATCTTTTCACACTTGTGTTGACAAGATTGAGGCATCGTTCCTTTGCATTTGGAGCATCAGAGTGAGCGCAGTTTGACAGACATGTCAATATATCAGATCCGTGTGGAGGACAGGCTAGTCGGGGCTAGCAATTGGTCACCTTAGAAGGAGAGGATGGTATTTTTCTTAGAGGACCTCCAGCTATGGGACATAGTCAAGGCATTTGTTCCTTCCATTCTTGTCACTACTCTCATCTTGGTGGAAGAGTTCAGGAGGAGGAACAACAAGGCAAAGAGGATGATTTGTGATGCTGTGAGAGATCACATTATTCCCCACTTGACTGGGAGGACTTGTGCATACGAGATGTGGGAATCTCTATGCAAGTTGTACGATAGCTATAATGAGAACCAAAATTTAGTTCTTCATGAACGACTAAGGAGCATTCGCATGCTTGAGGATGAGTCGGTTACTTCATTCCTTGGTAGATACACCTAAATCAAAGACGAGCTTGGAGCCATCGGAGAGGTAGTGAAACCTAACTATTTGGTGGGGATAGCTATGAATAGCTTCACCAAACCTTGGGGTCCATTCCTACGTGGCATTGTTTCAAGGGAGGTTATGCCTACATGAGAGAGGATGTGGGATGATTTTGTCTAGGAGGATATTAGGTTGGTAATTGAAGCTTCTAGACAGTAGAAACAACAAAAACAACCAATTTCGGGTGCTGAGGAACTTTCTCTTTAGACAAAGGGAAAGAATAAGACCAGTCTTAGAGGTCAATAGCGTCCCAAGTTTGGGGTCCCTCCATAGGGAGGAGAGAGAATTAGAAGTAGTGGGAAGAAGAGAGACATGAGCACAGTGAGATGCTTTTCTTGTGGAGATATGGGTCACTATGCAGGACGTGTCCCAAGAAGAAGAAGAAGCAGCAGAATGTGTCAGCAATGACAACAGAGGAGATAGAGTTCAGTGACTAGTTTGTGAGAGAGTGTGCATTTGTGACTACCTTGTATTCTATTACACCATCCAACACTAGATGGGGAGACATATGTGATGAGGACGGACTGACTCACACAAGTGATTCAGAGGGAGATGAGACTCAGTGTCCCTGGACATCTTCAGAGTGGGTGACTGGTCCAACCACTATAGCTATAGTTTCAGAGAAACCAAACAGATAGAGAGTTGGTGTTACAACTTTAGTGCATCTGAGGTTGATGAGGATGAGAAGTAGGGCATCATGGAGGCTTGAGCCTCACTTAGCTTCTGAGACGGGCAAATCAGCTTCTAGATCCACTTCAGGTGGAAGTTACTTAGAGAGAGGCCAAGTTGATGACTCTTGGTGAGATACCAAGAGGGGGAGACTCTTGGTGAGAGGCCAAGAGTAGGAGGAAATCCTTGGTGGGAGACCAAGGTAGAGATCCTTGGTGTGATGCTGAGATCTAGGTGATCTTGGATAAATGGAGAGTCAGTGTCATTTATGGATCACACGGATTGAGAAGATCTACGACAGAGTCCACATTTAGTGATCATGGTACAACCATACTCACCGAGTATATGCCAGGAGGAAACCATGTCCTCTTCGGGGATGAGATTGGTAGTGACAAGCACTTTCCTCGATAAGAGGGAGTGTTGATATTTGGGTACCTTGGAAAGTGGTCCCCATGTGCTTATGAGTCTCTAAGCACAAAGGGGGAAGACTATTACCCTTGTACTTTAATTTATGATTCTAATTTCAATTTGACTTAGGAGATTTATGTCAAAAGTGAAATATGTCACTTAAGCATTAAAGTGACAATTAATTCACAATGTGGGTGAATTAATAAACATAAAGCAACTAAGGAAAGTGGGTTTCCATAGTGAGATTTTTGGATGAGATCTCACCCATTAATTAGACTTGACTAGATTGGATCTAGGTCGTTGATCTATTAGGTCTTATCCAAAGGAGACTAAAGTGAGGGTATAATTAATTTTGAGATTCATTCTTCACTTGTGCGTTTTGGAGAAGAGGAGGGGCACATTTCGCAAGGAGAAGAGGGCGCACTTGATGAGGGTTTGAGTAGAAACCCTTGAGATCTTGAGGAGGAAGATCTTGTTGGATTGAGCTTGCATGGAGAGGTTATCCATGGAGGTTTAGCTTCCATTCCTTGGAGGGTACATGCTACATGGAGGAGGGGTGCATTTACTAGAGGAGGTACACATATTCCTTGTTATGATCACTTGGAGAGGAAGAGAGGGAGCCTTGAGATGAGGTCAGTTGCATGAGGAGGCTAGAGCTTGGGCACATGCTTTAATGGAGGGAGGAATTCAACTATTGGCATTATAATAAGATAGCCACAAAGTTGAAACTTAGAGCCATACTAAGGTCAAGGACATACCTTAGGTGGCACCCTCATAGGACCTCAGAAAATCTACATGTTATCAGAGCCAAAGGTGGCTTAGACTCGCTGATTTTGGAGCACTTTTGTGGGCAGTTTGGCAAGGTTTTTTATCATATTTGTTGGTTGTTTTGGGAAGAAAGTTTTAATTCCAAAATAGTGGGTAAACTTCAGATCTGAAGGTACCTCTCATTTAGTGCCAGTTGGACAACTCGGGGTAGACTTTGGACAGATAGTTGACAGTGGTTGTGGACAGTTGTGGACACTTTTGTTGGGCTGATTTTTGAAACTTGTGGACAACCTCTTTTCACACCTGTGTGGACATGGGTGAGGCTGTAGAGTACAACCTATTTTCACACCTATTGACTAGGAGTGAGGTTAGGTTTTCTCTTGCCTCTTTTCACACCTGTGTTGACAAGAGTCAGGCAACGTTCCTTTTCATTTGGAGCATAAGAGTGAGCGCAGTTTGACAGACATGTCAGTATCTCATATGCGTGTGGAGGATAGGCTAGTTGGGGCTATCAATTGGTTTCCTTGGAAGGTGAGAATGGTCTTTGTCTTAGAGGACCTCGAGCTATGGGACATAGTCGAGGCAACTGTTCCTCACATTCCTTTCACTAATCCCGTCTTGGTGGTAGAGTTCAGGAGGAGGAACAACAAGGAAAAGAGGATCATTTGTGATGCTATGAGAGATCACATTATTCCCCACTTGACTGGGAAGACTTGTGCATACAAGATGTGGGAATATCTATGCAATTTGTACAAGATCTATAATGGGAACCTAAATTTGGTTCTTCATGATTGACCGAGGAGCATTCACATGCTCGAGTATTAGTCGGTTAGTTAATTCCTTGGTAGATACACACAGATCAGAGACGAGATTGGATCTGTCAGAGATATGGTGAACCCTAACTCTTTGGTGAGGACAACTATGAATAGATTCACCAAAAATTGGAGTCCATTCGTACGCAAAATTGTTTCTAGGGAGGTTATGCCTACATGGGAGAAGATGTGGGATGACTTCGTCTAGGAGGAGATTAGGCTTGCAGTTGAATCTTCTAAACAACAACAGCAGCAACAATATTCAGTTTTGGGTGTTGAGGACCTTGCTCTTTGGACAAAGGGAAAGAATAAAACCAACCATGGAGTTCGACAGGGTCCCAAGTTTGGGGCCCCACCACAGGGAGGAGAGAGCAGAAGAAATAATGGGCAGAAGAGAGACATGAGCACAATGAGATTCTTTTCTTGTGGAGAGATGGGTCACTATGCAGGACAATGTCCCAAGAAGAAGAAGATGCAGCAGGATGTATCAGCAGTGACATCGGAGGAGATAGAGTTCAGTGATAAGTTTGCAAGAGAGTGTGCATTCATGACTACCTTGTATACTATTACACCATCTAGCACCAGATGGGGAGATATATTTGATGAAGACCGACTGACTCACAATACTGATTCAGAGGGAGATGAGACTCAGTGTCCTTGAACATCTTCAGAGTGGGTGACTGGTCTACCCACTATAGCTACAGTTTCAGAGCAGCCGAGCAAACAGAGAGTTGGTGCTACAACTTCGATGCATCATAGGTTGATGAGAGGAGCATTAGGGAACCATAAAGGATTTAGCCTCACTTAGCTTCTGAGACGGGTAGATCAGGTTCTGGATCCACTTCAGGTGGAAGTTACTTGGAGAGAGGCCAAATTGATGACTCTTGGTGAGATACCAAGAGGGGGAGACTCTTGGTGAGAGGCCAAGAGTAGGAGGAAATCCTTGGTGGGAGACCAAGGTGGAGATCCTTAGTGTGATGCCGAGATCTAGGTGATCTTGGATAGATGGAGAGTCAGTGCCATTTATAGGTCACGAAGATTGAGAATCTCTGCTACAGAGTCCACTTTCAGTGATTAGGGTGCAACCATACTCAATAAGTATATTCTAGGAGGCAACCATGTCCTCTGCAGGGACAAGATTGGTGGTGATGAGCACTTTCCTCGGTAAGAGGGAGTGTTGAGATTTGGGTAACTTGGGAAGTGGTCCCCATGTGCTTATGAGTATCTAAGCACAAAGGGGGAAGACTATTACCCTTATACTTTACTTTATGATTCTAATTTCACTTTGACTTAGGAGATTTAAGTCAAAAGTGAAATACGTCACTTAAGCATTAAAGTGATAATTAATTCACAATGTGGTTGAATTAATAGACATAAAGAAACTAAGGAAAGTGGGTTTCCTTAGTGATATTTTTGGATGAGATCCTATCCATTTATTAGACTTGGCTAGATTGGATCTAGGCCATTGATCTATTAGGGATTATCCAAAGGAGGCTAAAGTGAGGGTATAGTGCATTTTGAGATTCATTATTCACTTGTGATTTTTGGAGAAGAGGAGGGGCACATTTATCAAGGAGAGGAGGGAACACTTGATGAGGTTTTGAGTAGAAACCCTTGAGAGATTGAGGAGGAATCTCTTGTTGGATTGAGCTTGCATGGAGAGGCTATCCATGGAGGTTTAGCTTCCATTCCTTGGAGGGCGCATCCTACATGGAGGAGGGGCACATTTACTAGAGGAGACACACATATTCCTTGTTATTCTCACTTGGAGAGGAAGAGAGGGAGCCTTGAGATGAGGTCATTTGCATGAGGAGGCTAGAGCTTGGGTGCATGCTTTCATGGAGGGAGGCATTCAACTATTAGCCTCAGTTATTTAGTGGGGAGCTTTCATATCTGAGGAGCGCGCACTTGAGGAGGAGGGTGCATCATCAGTGGGGAGAACTTTCACCTGTTAGATTTCAATGAGGTCTATTTTAGAGGGAGGCTACTCATCATTGCTTGATTACTATGGAGGGGTTTCTAGATCAGAGCTTCTAGTTGGCATCTACAACAATTTTGGTGGATTTGGTAGCATTTATGAGGGGCACACCATGCTAGGGTGCTCTTGGTTGGTTTGGAATTGTACTTCAGCTTGAGATAAGATACTATTGTAATAGTTTCATCTATATTTTTTACTTGTTGTATTCCACCATCTATCTCCCCATTATATAGACATATATCCAAAACTGGTTTTCCCTAGGGGTTTTTATCGAGGGTCATGTTGACCAAAAATACCTGTGTCAAATTTATACATTCTTAGAAGTGTAGATGATAATTTTAAATTTAAAAGATCTAGAGGTAGTGTTATGTGTTTTAATTTATATTTCATCTGCTAACATTGAGTAAAGAAAACACTTGCAAGGGCACCTTAAAAGAGAACTTAACCATCAAAACATTGAGCAGAAAGTTGGGTGACTATTTGTTGTCCTAAAACAGAAAAAGAAGGCAACCACATAGTTGAAACTTAGAGCCATACTAAGGTCAAGGAAAAAACTTAGGTGGTAGTCTCATAGGACCTCAAAAAATATAAAATATGTTCGCAATTGAATGCATATAATGGACACTTGACTATGACCAAATTTAGAAGTGTATACAGTTCTAGCTTCCAAGATCTCCTGTATATAATGGACACTTGACTATGACCAAATTTAGAAGTGTATACAGTTTTAGCTTCCAAAATCATGGCAGAACTGAAATTATAACATTATATCATAAGTTGGTCGGATCATTTTAAATATCTAATTGGGTGTTATCATGTGTTGATATTATGGTAGCTGGGAGGTATTTACCTCCATGTGTGAACTTGACAAGAATAGAATACTCCAGGAAGCAAGAAGAAACCCTAATGAGTTTTCTAATAACCCTAGGAGACTTGTTGACTCAAGAAGATAATTTATATTAGGTTATTAGCCTCCAAGAGAAGAAGTTGGCCAGAAGAAATAATAATATATTGAATAGGCATATACCCAGAATAAGAAGTCGGCCCCAATAAGTTTTCCAGAACCACTATAAATGCAGGGAACCATTCTCTCATTTGACACATCTCAACAGTTGCAAAGAGACAGTTATATGTAGTGCAGTTGCAGTCTTGTGTGCATGTTTGGAGGAGAGCTACTGGTGCAGCTACTATAGCTAGCAGTTGCATTTTGGCTTGGACTATCTCTTGGCTAGGGTTTGGAACATCTGATCAGCCTTTGTTGATTCGCTATCCTTGGGGAAAGGTGTGCTGCCCTTTGTATGGCTATCTAGCCTAGGGTTTGATTCCAGAATGATTCTCTGTCAAGGTTAAGGTTCTCTAAGGGTGGCTTTAGCCTATGGTTGGGTGACAAGGGTATTGCCAATGGTAAAACGAGCACACATATTTCATATTCTAACATGTTATGGGCCCACACCTCCTTCATTCAATCTAAACACTGGAAGGAAACATAGTTGCTAGGATATTGAGCTCATTGAGGAACTACCGCTAGAGTTACTAGTAGAAGCATCTTCCAAGACACTTCCACTAGGGTTACTAGAAGGAGCAGTTACAGAAACCCTAATCCTCTTGTTGAGGCACCTTAAGTGAAGATATTGACCTAATCTCTAGATAGATCAGTGCACTCTATCTTAGTGCATCTCCTGATACTCTCAGCAAGCCAAGATGTGAAGTTTGAGTTTGTGGTCAAATCTAGGGTTAGACCAAGTCAAAGAAGCCATGAATTATTCTATGAAGTTAGAGAACAAGTTATATGGATCCTATAACTTCAGAGCATGGAAGACAAGGATTAACCTCATCTTTTACAAGAATAAAGTGTTGGATATCATGAAAGGAAAGATCGTGAAGCCAGAGTTTGAAGAAGCAAAAGAGAAGGAACCGTAGAACATTGCAGCTATGGAGAAGTTCAAAGAAAATGATATCAATGCTATGAGTATCATAGTGGAATCTATAAAATACCACCTGATACCCTACATCTCCCATATTGACTCATAGAGGAAGATGTACGATGGACTAACAAATCTCTTCTCGGTCAGAAACATTAGACAAGTTATGAGTCTGAAGAATGAGCTCTGTGACATGAAGATGAATGATGAGGACATCATAACATCATATTTTGTGATAATATCTCATTTAAGAGATCAAATACAAGATATTGAAGAGATCATCTCAGAGAAGGAATTGGTAAACACAATACTCAATGGTCTTCCCAAGATGTGGGATGCATTTTCCACAAGCATGAACACAAGAAAGGAGTATCCGACATTTGAAGAAATTTGGACTTGTTGTGTTCAAGAAGAATCAAGAATCAGTGCAAAAGAGAAACCCCAAAAGAAGTACGATGATCAAGCCTTCACAACAAGATTCAAGAATTTCAGGAACAAAAGGAAGTTTGGTTTAAGGAGGAAGCCAAATCAAGAGAAAGACAATTCAAAAATATAATTCTTCAACTGTTGAAAGTATAGTCACTACAAGAATCATTGTCCCAAGCTAAGGAAAAGGAAGGAGAAACACGAAGCATCAATTGCCGAAGAAAAGGAACCTACAAAGAAGACTAAGCAGGATGAAAGAGACTTCTTCTTCTAAAGGTAACAATACTCTTCTTATTTCTTGTACATATCTTGTTTGCATCGTCTCTGTACATATCTTGTATATCCATCTCCTGGAAGATAATGTATTCCAAGAAGAACTATACATATGAAAGAACAACAATATAAGGATTGATATCATTAGATAATACACATGAAAGGATGAAATATGTTGAATCAATCATGAAGAGACTTAGAAGAAGAAAAGATAGAAAGAAGTCAGAAAAAGACTTATGACGTTTTGTAGAAGACAACAAATGGAAGTGTGGAATCTGTTAGACAAGAGAGCCAATTATATATTGCAGATGACAACAAGGATGCATATGGAAGCGTGGAGTCCGTTAGACGGAGGGATCCGATTAGGATGGAACTAATCCTATTATCCATTGAAGATGATGAAGTATATATCCATGATAGCAGCCATGAAAGACAATACGTATTCTTCAAAGAGAATCATTAAAGTATCCTTGGTTGTCCATCCAGATCCATGATCCTATGATGAAAGGAGGAAGTGGAATCTCTAGGGAATGGAATCTATAAGAAACTCCATGGACCCAAGAGTTAAATAAAAACATGAAGAAGAACATGAAGATTCCAAGAAAGAAAGAGAATTCAGAACAACCAGTCATTGTATCAAGAATCACAAAATTACCAGCCTGATATGAACTCACTAAAAGAAATAAAGAAGAAGAACTGAAATTTGTGATAAAGAAAAGTGCATGGAAGACTTATGAATGAAAGCATTGCAATATATGGAACTAGAGTTTATCCTAGATGGAGGGAGAAGACTATGATTATTACTTGTTCCAGTAAACCAAACCTATCTCTACATGAGTCATTACATCATCTGCAACATCCATAAGTTGGAGTTCTACATCAGATGAATACAAAGAATGTTCTCCAGAGAAATTGAATAAAGAGCATATGAAGAGCAATCTCAAGACTTTGAGGCATACTAGAAAGAGACCCTTGAATGCAAATAGA
This sequence comes from Picea engelmannii, assembly GCA_009831015.1. Classification (NCBI taxonomy): domain Eukaryota; kingdom Viridiplantae; phylum Streptophyta; class Pinopsida; order Pinales; family Pinaceae; genus Picea; species Picea engelmannii. Next base: position 1,217,131 of record ML781835.1, read on the forward strand.
AGAAGATAACTTGGTGGAGAACCTCCAGTGCACAACAAAAGCATGGTGAATATTTCCTATAACATCAATATGATTACTCAGTAGATTAGATCTCATGATGACAGAAGAAGTGCCACATGGATATGTTCCAGTTTTCCAACAATGATATACTCTATTTTTCAGAGCTACATAAACCCTTCACAGTGTTCCAGACAAAAGTGCATTTGAAATCAAGCATTACATTATCCGTGATGAAGTCCAGAAAGGAGAAAGTGGTTCTCCAATACATATCTCCACAGATGAGCAGATAAGAAGACATTTTGGTAAAGATTCTATCTAAGATGAAAGATTTTGCGTACTCAAGCTGGAGCTCGTGGAAACGACTTCCTTATTGAAAAAGGAAGAGATGAATCCCAAGTTGGGAGGGAGCACTAAAAATATTATTGAAGACATTCATTTTCAAGATTGAAAAATAGTCCATCTTGGACAGATGCTTTCCTATTCAGAAAGTGGATTGAGATTTCTGACGGACAACGATTTTCCATTATGGTTGACATGGGAAGTGGTCCAGATTGCTGATGTATCATAGACAATGACTTCCCATTGTGGTTAACATGGGGAGTGGTCTAGGGAAGTCTCTCTTCTTGAGGGTTACTCAAGAATACTGGCCCACCTCACCAAACAATGATTTCTCATTGGGGTTAACATGAGGAATGGTCCATTTTGGAGGTTGATACAGGATAGTCTTTTCATCTTGTGGTTAATAGAGGAAATGTTCCAGATAGTCATTCCTTAGAGTTCATACATTCTCTCCAGGGTGAACTTTGATTAGTGTAGGAGGAATGGCCTAGGGTGGGGAATGGTCCAGGCTCAACAATCAGGGATAGGCATTCCTTAGGGTTTATACATTATCTCCAGCGTGCACTTTGATTAGTGTAGGAGGAATGGCCCATGGTGAGGAATGGCCCGGGCTTAGAAATTAGAAACACTCATTCTTCCTTGTTTGAGAAGAATAGGGCAGATAGCCCATTGTTGATGTTCTACACTCAGGGAAGATATTCTTTTAGATATCATAGATGTGAGTGAAATATTGGCCCAAATGATTCAGTTTATATCATAACATTGTTTCTGTGCAGGTTGTTATCAGATGTTTGTTATGAAGACTGTATGACAGTAGATGTAGACTACTATGGTGGATATGTTTCATTGTTCATGGCTATACGTTGTTGATAAAGTACTTGTGTGTTACTTGGTGTGGTAGTGTACCACTGGATTGTAGTTATGTACTACTATTGATAGACACAGTTGTGTTATATCTTTGTTCTGATTACCTTGAAGACTATCAATAGTTTATTGGAGATAATCATCAGCCAGATGAATGATGAAAATAGATTTTCTAGATGGAAAATGGTTCAGAGAATTTACTCTTCTAGATTAGAAGAATGGATCTTGTATCACTCTGTGGAGTGAGAATCATGTCTGATTACTCAGATAGAGTATGGTTTCGAGAGATGATGTAGCTGATGACACTGATGATGATGATGGTGCTCATGATCTAATCTATACAACTATGTTGATGCTACCGGGTGAATGGTATGTTTTTGTGCTCAAGACCATTACTTGTAATACCTCCCTAGCTAGGAGGGAGTGTTGATATTATGGTAGTTGTGAAAGGTATTTACCTCCACGTGTGAACTTGACAAGAATAGAATACTCCGGGAAGAAAGAATAAACCCTAATGAGTTGGCTAATAACCCTAGGAGACTTGTCGGCTCAAGAAGATAATTTATATTAGGTTATTAGCCTCCAAGAGAAGAAGTCGGGCAAAAAAAATAATAATATACTAAACAGACAGATACCCAAAATAAGAAGTTAGCCCAATAAGTCTGCCAGAACCACTATAAACATAGGGCACCAGTCTCTCATTTGACACATCTCAGCAGTTGCAGAGAGCCATTTTTGCGCAGTGCAGTTGCAGTCTTGTGCACAGATTTAGAGGAGAGATGTTGGTGCAGCTACTGCAGCTAGCAGTTACATTTTGGCTTGGACTATCTCTTGGCTAGGGTTTGGAACATCTGATCAACCTTTGTTGATGCACTATCCTTGGGGAAAGGTGTGATACCCTTTGTATGGCTATCTAGCCTAGGTTTTTCTTCTGGAATGATTCTATGTCAAGGTTAAGGTGCTCGGAGGGTGGCTTCGGTCTATGGTTGGGTGAAAAGGGTATTGTCAATGGTAAAACAAGCACACATCTTTCATATTCTAACATCATGGGCATTTTAATTTCGGGAAAATTAACTAAAAGGCACCTGGTGAGCAAGGTCCTTTGAAATCCCTCTTGATATTAGTAGAAGTGGCACCCATTGGCAATCCAAGTAGAAACCAAACATGATGATTAAGGAACATACGTTTATACTAGTATACTATGTAAACTGCATATTACTCATTACTTGGACTACATGTAAGGATTGTGATAAGTACT
>ML781835.1:1221269-1234796 GCA_009831015.1 Picea engelmannii
TGATTACTAGTTATGTTTACATAAGATATGATGTTGATTATACGCAGAACATAGGGTACCTTCTCTATACATAAGCTCTTATAGGAGGGGTTCAATTCCCATTGCTTAAGGTGATTAGTTACATATAAGGTACTACTATGATGCTATGTTTAAGGCTTATATATTATTTATTACTAGTATCTACTATGCCTTATTAGTATAAGTCTTCTTGTATATAGATAGAGAAATGGTATTACTACTAGAACATTATTATCTCAGTTGCAACTAGTATTCCAAGTGATTCCATCATAACTAATGAAAGCAGGTGATACTAATTATGGAAACGATATATGAGGCTTCTATCTTATGTATTTTGTATAAGTATTGTTAACATGTAAGCAATAGATATGGGTGAATAAGCAGATCAAACTCTTCTACTAGCTCTATCCATGTGATTAGATTGATTAGAGGAATATTGGACACCTTGGTAAGAGCTTGTATTACCTGAAGTATTGTAGAGATACTGTTGTAAACAACATATCTTAGTTAAATGAACCTATACCATTCAATAGAATGATATAATATATGGAGTTATAATATACATGAATAAACGTGATCCTTATTATGGTAACTAATGGTTTCATCACATTTACCTTATTTACGTAATCAAGTGATTTGTGCTTATTGGTAGAGTATTGTTTACCTGTAATTGACACAATATAATAAAAGTAACAATCGTTGTGTAACTTGATGCTTGTCTATTATGTAAAGTACGTACCTCATGGTTACAACTTACTCTATGGTAAAGCTTATCCTTAGCTTCTTGAGACGAGCTAGATTTCTGATTGAAACCTTTGTCGGGCAAGAAATCCTTCCTTCATAATTCATCTTCCTTATAAAGGATGGGATCAACGGTTTTATTCCCCCTTCAGTAACACACGTGGCATCATCTTCTTTATGTCCCTCGGGTGGAGGGGTGATCAAATCGATACCGGACTCAAGAGATGGTGTGTGGGGACGGGCCACCCAGAATTCCAACTTCTAGTGGGTCCTAGTGAGAATAAAGGATTATAACCTCGAGAGAGAACAGGTAGGCCAGATCGAACATGAATTGAACAGATCATACCATGGATATATTTGTTCAATCGACTGATTATATTTCTGGGAGTGCAAGCTTTCCTTTCCAAGCAACAAATCAGACTCTATCTGATTTGAAGCACTGGAACGTGGGTGGAGATAATCTAAATTTATTTTTTATTATAACCAATGATCCAAAGATAGAAATCCTTAAGACATGGCTCTTTCTTCTTATAATGATGACTTGATTTGAGATACTTGTGGACTTGAATTTGTACTTTGATACCAATGGCATTTTCAACAAGTAAAGATTATCCATATTCCATTCTAGCAGGAGATGGTAAAATTTGTCCTCCTTAATTATGGTTTATCCCATGGATGGATAGGCTATATTCTTCGAACAAAGTCTCCATTATGACTTCACTCATAACTATGGAATTTCTTATGCTCTGGAAAACTCCTAATAATTATAGTATGGCCTCTCCCTGTCCTTAGTAGTGGTATGGTGTGTCTACGGAGGAGGAGAAGGAGCTGAGGTGATGGGGTGGCTCAAAGAGAGGAGTAACAAGACTAAAGTCACTTCCAAACCAGAAGACTTGACACTGATCCTTGTGATCCCAAACAAAGGAAAGAAAGTGGAGATAGAGGTCGACTAAAAGAAATTGATCGAATGGGGGCTCACTGTCTTTGCATTAGGAGTAAAACGTTGAGGATGAGTTGTGGGGTTCAGGATGAGCAGTGAGATGCAAAGATCTATTGTTTACTGATTGGGGATGTGTCGTTGTTGGTCCAAGATGGAAGAAACTTAGATGGATTCCTTTAATCGGGCTATCTCGTTACGTATACTCCTGATAGGTTTTGTTTAGGTGCGGTCCATCTTTCTTTTGAACTGATAGCGCATGCCTGACGTTTCCTGATGGTAATCTCCTGACCAAAGGGAGGAAAGCATTAGTTCACAACCAGAGGTGCAAGATGAGCATAGGTTATAGTCATGGGATTCAAGAATGTTACACTTCTTTAGCTCGGGATTCTCAAGTCAGCAAGTTCAGAAAGATAGACAACGTATCCATTTTAAGTCCGGTATAGACTGTCTGAGTTTCAAGTGAGATTATCTTATTACACCTAGGTGTCATAGATTATATAGACCAGAATAGAATAGATGATGTTGAAGAATGTTCCCCATAGGCTCGTGATCTGAAGTTTGCAACTTCTTACCCTACACCTACCTTACTACTCTTTGGAAAGAGTGTACACTTATATGCTTGGTGCTAGCCTTCCTTGCTTCCTTCCATATTCACTAAACATAGTGACTTCTCTTACCGAACCTAAACTGAATTACTGCTTCTTTCTCTCTATGAAATCTCCATCAGAAAATATGACACCCCCGACCTGAGGGAAGAAAGAGTTGGTTCTCTAATTGTTTCACATCGGCCTTGATGCGTTAATTAAGCCTAGTTGTGGATATTGAATGCCTATTTTCCTGAGAGCATATTCAAATAAGTTTTCCAATACTGTGATTATCCAATCCATCCTTCCCCAACCCTAGACCTAACTGTGCTCTTTAAAAATATATCTAATCAGACTATCGTACTTCCATCCCCTAGCTCAAAAATTGGAAGTAGAACTCACTTTTGTACTGCCCATTTGAGGAAGAGCTTGCCTTAATCAAGTCACTACTGCATCCTAAAAAAATAGAATTGTTAATATCGCTACTCAGAATAGAAAGAGCTACCTGTAATCGAACTCATAACTCAAAACTATTTCTTCAAAAGAGACTTTCACTCAGAACTCATAAAGAGGGAAATCTCATACTCCTACACAAACTAGATCATATAAACTACTTGCTCAACTACTTCCTCTCAGATCGACAACCACAACCAATCGAGGGGAGACTGAAGTGCTTCTTTCTAATCCGATTCCTCTTCCAATTTAGAGATGCCAACCAAAGGAATAAGTTTCTTGCTCCTAAAAAGGAAGGCTCCTCAAGAAATGAAAGAGAATATTTCTTGCTAGAGATCCAAGTCCTAGTCCATCGACAAGAATAAGCCTACTCTCGGTTGGTGTTTTCTAGCCAATGCTAGGAATGAGAACCAAAGTCGAGTCAATCCTACTACCTTCTTGAAATGAGATTCCAATTCCCTATCTCAAAAGACGTAAGCTTGTACTCGCGACCATACATGGAGTCATTTCCTCAATCCAGTCAAAGAAAATGATTCAAATATTCCAGTTCCAGTTCAAAGATGACAACCCTCAAACGAGGAAGAAAGTAGTTTCTCGTCAAAAGGAGAGATTCCAATATAGGATATACATCGTCTTTCTTTTTATATATCCTATTCATGTTCAAGGAGAGCTAGCTTGTTCCAATTCCAATTCAAGACAATCTGAAGAATCCTGCCATACAAAAAGACAAAAGACTGAGATTAGTCATTCTAAAAAGAGCTCATATTCATTAGATGAGATAACCTATTCTCATAAACAAGTATTAAAGAAAAGGCTAGCTCCAGAATCAAAATTTCCTTGATGGGTTGGGGGTGACCCTTCGATGGAACAGTAATGGCTTGCATGTTGACGATATTTGCAATCGAATTTTCATCGGTGAAATGGAACTTCAACGTCAAGTAGCTTCAACATCACTTAATGAATGTGCAGAAGGCCAATCTAGTTCAATGTGAGGGGAACTTCTTTATTTAGGATACAAAATTGTCTTCATGGGTTGTGGGGCTCTTTCAAGGTAGTTCTATATCTGGATTTAAATCTTCAATTTGAGGTTGGAGAAGGACCAGGTGAGGTCGCTACGAAACGAATGAGTATGGGCGATGAGCGTAGCGAGGCGTAACTCTCCAGTGGGGTATCGTTCCACGAGGTTCCATGAGCTAGGATGTCTTTATCTAAATGATTACTTGATAAGAACAACTAGACTGGATTTCTGGAATACAACAACAGGTTATGAAATAGCTTCAAGTGATAGTTTACAGGAGAACTTGTTAAACTTGCTTTCAGGTATTCCGCAACAAGTTGCCCTCCATTTAAGTAAGTATTTTCTTTGATAAAGTGTGACGTGAATCTTCTCCAACAATCGCGTAATTACGTAAAAAATTTATGAATGCATAATTACATATATAATAGCATATCAACATTGTTGAATGAAATAATAAAAAATCCATAATGAAACATTGTCTGTTGAAGCATAATTACATAGAGAATTCATGACTTGAAGAAATGAAAAATGAAATCAAATAAATTTTTTGAATTCTTTTCTCATAATCCAAGCAAAACTAAAACTAATTTTACACAAGGAGTTTGGATTGAAGGATATTAGCACCTTTTTCCACATCTTAGACCAAATCCTAGAATATCCTTTTTTCTCTGATATAAAAAAGGATATCCCTTATCTCCGGGAGCTCTACAAGGATATGAATGGGGACCCAGTCATATTACACTCCCTTTTGGAGCTAATATAGGCAACCCTAAACTCCTGGGGTTTTCACCTGAACAAGTACGGGCACTATCCACACATATAGGGAGGGTTAATAACTTCTAAGCCATCTCCTTGCTCCTTTGGGAAGATCTCTCTCTGATAAGGAATGAAACAAAATAATCATAATTATACGACAAATTTGGTTTGATGGTCGTTCCCCACTAACCAAAAGGATATAGGGACTCCACATTCGATCTTTGGTGGCATTGGTGGAGTAATGGGCACATGCTTCTCAGTACCAATTCGTATGGAATTAGCACAACCCGACTTTCATATTCCTGGTGGGAATTATCAACCTCATAATGTGTCATTAATGGCTCATGCTTCTCCAATTATCCCTTTATGGTTATGTCGATGGTGATAGGTGGATCTGGTAATTGGTCCATTCTGATTCCTATAGGTGCACCTCAGATGGCATTTCCATGATTGAATAACATTCCATACGAGTTTTTTCCACCTTCATTGTTGCTCCCATTAAGACCAGCCTCGGTAGAAGTGGGTATTGACACTAGGTGGATGGTCTATCTGCCCCTAAGTGGTATTACACATCATTCTAGAGGAGCTCCTAATACAACGATTTCTAGTCCTCATCTATCAGGTGTTTCATCCATTTTAGGTGCTATCAATTTCGTAACTACTATCACCAACATGAGTGGGCCTTGAATGACTATGCATAGATCACCCTTATTTGTGCAGTCTGTTCCAATGACATCATTCCTACTCTTATCATCACTTCCAGTACTGGTAGGGGAAATTACCTTCAGTTCTTCGGTCATCCATGGGTTCATATTCCCATTCCACCCAGATTCCATATCATTAGTCATATCATATCGACTTTTCTGGGAAAACCGATATTTGGGTATCCAGGCATGGTTTATGTCATGATTAGTATCGGTGTTCTTGGATTTCTTGTTCGGTCTCATCATATGTTTACTGTAGGCTCAAACGTTGATATGCATGCTCACTCTACCACATCTACCATGATCATAGTTTTCCCCATTGGAATCAAAATCTGTAGTCGGATCTCTACCATGTGGGGAGGTTCGATACGATACAAAACATCCATGTTATCTGTTGATAAGAGGACTCACTGGAATAGTCCTGGAAAATACTAGGTTAGACATTTCTCTTCATGATACTCATTATGTGGTTGTACATTCCCATTATTTACTTTCTACGAGAATCATTTTTGCTTCATCTGCAGAATCTCACTTTCGAATGGGTAAAATCCCTGGTTGAATATACCCTAAAACTTTAGGTCAAATCCATCTTCGGATCACTCTTTTCGGGGTGAATTCGACCTTCTTTTCCATGCATTTCTTGGGGCTTTCGGGTATGCCATGTCTCATTCCATATTATCCATATTCTTATGTTGGATATAATTCCCTTAGCAGTTTCGGCCCTTATGTATCCATAGTTGTAATTTTTTGTTTCTTTGTGGTTGTAACAATCACTTTAGGTGGTGGATACAAAACAATATGTGCTCCAAGTCCCCGCATTGTTGAGCATAATCCAACCACACAAGAATGGATGGTACAAAGTCCTCCATATCTTCATACCCTGAAGAAATTCTAGCTATCAAGGAGACCTTGTGATAAATGAAGAAACAGTCATCGGTTGCTACTAATAACCTAACAAAACTTTTCCGTGGGGAATAAGAAAAACCAAAAAGAAATCTATTTGTTTGTTAACTTTGATTGGTTGAGAATTCCTTTCATACAGGCTTCAACCTGAATCAACCATGGTTTCATTCTTCAACCCATAGGGCCAGGAAGGTGTGCATTAACCCACCCGTAGGGCCACCAGAGAGGAGTTGTGCACCGAGGAAAAATATCCCTGACTTCAACCCTGGGTGGTTTCCAGTTTCCTTCAACCCATATCCTCTTTAATAAGGTGAGGGGAGGTTGAGTTTGAATTCCTCCTTATGTTCAAAGAAACTTGAAATGACAAGGATTTTATGAATGAGTGAATGAATGAGGTGAATCACACACCACAGAATGACATCCCCACACCAAGGATATTGGATGAGCTTATTGGGTTAAACATAGTGAGAGCTTATCCTCCCTGGTATGCCGATGTTGGGAAGAGAGTGAATATCCTTCCATATCTAGGGATAGGATCTCGTTCATAATTCTAGTAGATGTCAATGCATATAGTTTCATTTTTTTGTTGGGTTTAAACAAACATTGAATATAATTGAACAACATGAGAATGATAGGAAGGTGTGGATGCATACCATATATATCTCTGGGTGATTGGATTGGTGATTGTTTCCACTTACAAGAATAGTTCATCTGGAAACCCACCGCATATCTCTTCTCTTTGGAAAGACATTCCTCATTCTTTCTCTGAACAAGAACTCATCCCCCACCTTACCCCCTATGGGAAATATCGTTATGAATTGTGATTTTCTGACTGCCTACACTTGCTAACGATTTTCACAAACTGAAGTGCATACCCCGACCATATTTGGATTGAACAAAGGGASTGATACCRCGTAGGAAGAGCTCGCTTCGTATGCCCTTGGACTCCCTTGAGTTCATGAAGGGGAGGGGAAAATTAATTCTCTTTTTCACTATGTTCGAATCATTTAGATCCCAACAAACGATGACATTGAGTTCCTTCAACTATATGCATCGACATCTACTAGAATGAGATGCTTGACAGAATGAAGGAAGAATGAGATTAATCTAGGCATGTCCCCATATTGACAACATCGTACTAATAGGCCTGGTGTTGTGCACCAGTACTACTTATTCAACCATAAAAAAACAATAAGACACATCCAATGGTTCACCAGGTGCACCCGAATAACATACATATATTCTAGTGCACTTCCAGGGGGATTCAGATTAAAAACCATCGTATATAATAGTATTAGAATAATATTACATATGTCATAATACTGATTGATTGGATGGTGGTGAATTTTAATGCATGTATGAGGGGGGGGGGATAATTAGGGGTGGGGTAGCTTGGTCAAATCTAGAATCAAGCATCAAACCTACCATACGAAATAAATTCAAGAAGGAGAAAGTTTTCAAATAGAGGCTAACGAGATGGATCGAAAAATATATCAGTGATGAAACCATGGGCACGTCGGTCTGCTACCCCTCATTGTTCTCCCAGCCTTACTGGAATGAACAAATATCTCTGGGTATTCTCTTTACTTTCCTCTATTATCATCTCCCCATGAAAAAATTCCCTATCTTATATATATTCCGCCTCGGGGGATTATGCTAGACCCTATCTACATCATCATCTTGAAGCCCTCATGTTTATTCAAATCGATGATGGTTATTCTCTAGCCACCCACTTATTGATAAAGATGTCCTGTTGGTCAAGCTTGTTGGGTCAGGAGTTGCTTGTTGACTCTACCAATACTCAATAGAATAAGTAGGATTAATAGGTTCTTAGGGGGTCGTAGGATTCAGGTGGGAAGCAGGACCTCTATGGAATTAATGCACTAGATCATAGATAGGATTATATGTGCCTCGACTTTGAGTGAAACCATTAGTGATTAAGAAACCTTGACTTCCAGATCTATCCCGATTTGTTCTCTTGAGGGAAGGAGATCAACCTGTTGGAGAGAGAACCCTTAACCGATTCTGACTAAAAAATGAACATGTAGCTTACTACTATTTTAAGGGTGCGATCAATGCCTAATTAAGGTTGAGTGCTCTCCCAGTGGTTGAGTTCACTCAATTAACTTGAAACTTTGATTGAAGATCAACCTTGACTAGAAGTATGGATATAACATATATATACGCGACAACCCACCTTCCCTATAAACAAGTCGAATGAGATTTCGGTCGGTATACCTCCACCCCCCTATGAACCAACCTTCGATCAAGGGAGATTCAATGCACTCCAATTTTGATCCATCCCATAAACATCCCCACTCCAATTTACTAATAAAAGGGTTTCATGCATCCACCACAACCAACGATCACCATTGGAACCAGTCGAGGCATATATAGTTCGATCCACTCCAACTTCGGTCAAGAAAGAGGAAATGTAGATTGATTGAACCATGCTTTGACCCACCAACCTATTGGGGGAAACAATGAAAACATCAAACTATTCACCATCGACACAAACAGAACTGCCTCTTATCCAAAAACTGACTACTTGTAGTCTTTAATAAAAAAGTACTAAATAAATGATTGAAAGGGCAGAGCAGGCACAAGAGAGGCTCGATACCCAAATTAGTTCCTGGTTTTGGCCATTTCCCAAGGTTTGTACACTCGAACATGTACAACTAATCGAAGCGGGGAAACACCGAAAGGAAAACAAATGAACCAACTTTATGCCCGAGAGGGAGAAGTTGGGAATCACCTTCTCCTTTCCCAGGGATAGGACAATTCGAGGGTTTCTAGGTGGAAAAACACATGTCCCAAAAGGCCCATGGACTAGGGAATTATCCAATATTCCCATCTTGAAAAATTATCAATTCCCTTCGCTAAAAAATTTGATCGCTAAAAAATTCAACCTATTGGGGGGCACCAAGTCAATCAGTACATAGTGAATCGAAGGATCCACACATGCCTGTCGCATTCCCTTGCCCAAAGTCCTTCCTTTTCTGAGTGACAAAATAGATCAACATCTATTATGATGATTCTTCTTTATTCAAGCTCCTTTAGTAATCAGTCGGTTTCGCCATTTTTTCATGAGCTTGGTGAATCATATGCAACCTATCCTAGACTAGATAGGGGGTACGCTGAGACTCGACTTCCATAGGGGGAGATGGAATAGTTACACACTCTAGTTGGAGATGCACTGATGGAGAAGGAAAACATGAATTTTAGAGGTGTATTTCTATATAAGCAAAGGAGAATCAGCTCACCACTTGCTTCTATTGAGAAAATTTCATACACCCGCCGCTAGCAACTGTACTAACCACCTACCCACCCAAACTTCTTTTTTCTGTAGGAACAGGGTACTCCCACCCCCCCCCCCCCCCCCTTGTTGGGATTACTATAGGCGTCAACCCCATGCATAAAATATGGGCTTGTAGTTTGGTCCAGGGTGGAAACTTCACTAATTAAGGGGGGATGACATAACTATTCAGATAGTTGAGTTGGTTCATGGGGGGAGAACACACCTTATTTATTCTATTAGTGAGAGAAGGAAAGGAATTAGTGAACATGTTGGGGTGGACCTCTTCTCGTCAAGTAGGAATATAGTAGTTCGATTTTCCTACCCCTTTTAGTCCACTTGTCCTTGAAATTGAATGCTTCTTTTCTTCATGCAGGTGGGAATTTTCATTAGATTGGAGCAACATGTAAAACAATGTATTGTTCTATGGGTTCTATAACAACAATGAGGGGAGGGAGGGATATGGAGTGGCATATGTTAGCAACTTCTTAGTGGATTCATGGGACTGCGCAGAATCCGACAAGCACTTTGTATTAGATCGACCTTCTAATTGATTCTCTCCCCTCTCCCTATTACTAGGGGCATACACGACCTGGGTAGGATTAGTTGGTAAGGCATCGATTCATATGAAGTATGTAATAATGATGTATGTTGTCTTTCCTGAGATAGATAGGACTCATGCTCAACCCCGAACGTATTGATTCATTCCATCGGTTGAGCACTCGACCAACCCATTTATTATTATCTAGAAAAGCACTCAACCTCCTTCCCATTTTTTTTTGGACCAGACCGAACCCTCGATTAATGAGGGATAAGGCATGGGGATATGATTGATGGAGTGAAAAGGAGGGTAAGGAGCAATTAATGATAGATGAAGGTTTTCAAGGTTCCCTGGGCAAGGTATGCAGTGATGAGGTTTCAGGGTTGACATGGACCGATGGGGCCCATTGTTCGATATGCAGTGGATGCAAGGTGGAAAATGGGGTTCATGGTGTTTAGGTATGCAATGGGTGGGTTGGAAGTTGATTCAATGGTAGTTGTAGGTTGGTTGGATACATAAATCCTCGCTCGGTAACTTGTTTCTGTCTTCTGTAACAACAATGAATTCCTTCCCGTGCAACAAGGTTGTCGTTGTTGTCAAAAGTTGAATGATTCATGAAATGATGAAATACCCTCCTATCACACATTAAAAGTATTAACCCAACCACTATATCAACTACATATCTTCATTCGATGCTGCAATAGGACCAGGCACTTTGTTGGAAGGCAAAGAATAGTTTTTGGAAGGGTGTCACACTTCAATACAATAGTGTTGGTTTCGAGCATTCAGGGCTTATATGCAGAGGTTGAAATCCTTTTGAAATGAACCCCCATTATTAATGACAGAGAGAGATACTTGCTGAGATGTAACCATTTCAATGAATTAGAAGTCACTCTTACTTAAAGGTAAAGATCTAGAGAGCACTCAACGACATTGGACCACCAACAACTTGGCAAAGGAATGACCTTTAGAGGCTTCAATGCAATGGGACCGACCAGATTGCCCTTAAAATGTCAGACCACCTTGAAATGGATAGAGCTTCAGAAGGCTTGAACCGGTCGACTCTTAAGAGTTAGTGGATAGTTGGATAGAGCTTTTCAAGCTCAACCTTGTTGCAAATTCCACAACTCGTCTTACACTTTAAAAGGTTGAGGTTTCAGGCTCAAATGCTTAGAGACCTTTAAATAAAGAATCTATTGGTTCCTAGGCTCCCATGTTGGAAGCGGTACATAGGGGTCCCCCTATGAATGTTTCATTAAGAAATTAATTCCCTTGTTCACTATTCATTAATCTGAATTAGTAAGAGGGACCATATTCTAGAAGATCGAGGTGGGAGCAACCATAGTGTTTATGAGACCTATCTTAAGAGAGAGACCTTGTCCATTTAGCAAAAAAACCCCTCTCCTATTATTAAAGTATAACCTTGGATTCAAGGGATCTCCTAGAGAGACACCAATGACATAGATAGATTGTCCACTTTCTCCGCTATACCTCTAAACCAACCAACCCGATATATTACTTTGAACGGACGTGGAGTCTACTCTATTAGGAGTACTATAGAATGAATTTTGTTGTTACAGATTCGATCCAGATATATTATGTACTAATCCACCTGCTATTACTCCAGTTCAATTTTCTCATCCATATCACCATGAAATGAAAGAGGTTCAAATCCGAAACGAGCTCTACTTTTGGGAAATAGTAATAAATGGATTAGGATTTCCTTTCCATACACACCAAGAAATGAAACTACAAATCCAATGTCGGGATGACCGACAAGAGAAATGATGTAGATAGAGAAGGTAATGATTGATTGTTTTAAGCCCCGACCATAAAATTAAGGACTTTCTTTGACCCGACCATTCATACCACCTTAAAAAACCTCCTTTCGCCATTATTGGAAATCGACTAGTCTCAAAACATGAATTGATAAGGTGGTATGCTTAGAAACTAGACTTGGTCAAAATGAATGGAACGACTTGAATAATGGTTGACCAGCCAGTCACATAAACACATTTTCCTACTCCACTGCAAACCATAGAAGCCATAGAGTCCTATATATGTAATAGTTGACATCATCCACATGCTCATTATGATTTTATGTGCAGAGTCTAATATTCGAATAGTTTGAATGAAAATATGAAGTACCCATAGTATGGAATGGATTAGTAAGAATTTAGGTATTTCTTTTAGTTGAACCCACACTCCAGCCACCCATGTGCTCGAAATCCTTAGAACAAAATCAAAGGCATAGACAGGAATCCTCTACCATCATCGGCTTTCAAACATTAGTCAGTCATTGAAATTCTACCACTAAACTCTAACTCCCCCCTCTTTATTGTTTAACCAAGATCAAACTAATACACACCTCTTATTAATGTTGAGCATCAGAATCAATCGTGATGGAGAATTAGAGGCACCTTCTTCTAGTACACTAAAACTAGTGCGATTGGCAAGTTCATCATATCAGTGGTGCGCCCACCTAAATTGAAATAATAGGCCAATTCGTGCCTCTGTAGTTCTTAGTAGCTGTAGTTGAACCAATTATGATGATGGATCAGACCATATCACTTCAAACAACCAAGGCACCTATAACTCAAAAACATGCTCTTTTAGCCGAGTACCCACATTTAAGTGACCAATTAATTGTTCTAACTCCATAATATATTTACCTGATTCATCCCATCACTCTAGAAAATATGACTACTGAAAGATTGCATCGAAGCAAGGATAAAGTGGTTCTCTTTATGAGAAGAGAGATTGAAGTGTCACTAATTGGTTTGGTCAAGTCTCTCTTCTTCGGGGTGGGAGTTACCATTCCCTCTGAAGCAGTTGATGAGATTTAGACCTACCGAAGAAGCAATCTGAGTTCAGGATCCCACCATTAAAATAGCACTCAACAGAATGAAATATTGAAGTAGGCTTGATGTCTTCATCAATAATATAGCACGCAGATTCTTTCACCAATTCCTCTACTTGTGACATGCGACACACTTCCTCCTTTCGTGGATTCGGTGTTGAGGGAAAAGATTCATCAATTCCATTATTGTGAGTATCCTTAGGGTCAAGCACCTGTATTTCAAGTGTTGAGTCACCTATATATTTGATCCAGGTGGATATTGGTGGCCACCCACCTTTTCCGACTGGCTCAAATTAGTTTTCTGACAATTTTGGCAATTTACTATTTTTAGCAGGTTTAACTTCTGGGGCCATTTTGAGGGCCTAAATGAAGGTTTTTTGAGATCGATGTGCTCAATTATAGATGAAGGCATAATTGATCCCCCAAAATGAATCTCCTCGATGATACCTTTCCAATGAGCTATCACACGCCTAAAACGGAGTTCGTATGCAAAAGTTACAACCCCGGGAAGTTGATGTACTAACTTACCCAAACGGGGCCCACATGACTTTTGGCGCTTCATCTCCTAGGCTTAGGTTTTTGGATGTCTATGACTTTTGGCATTCTCTTCTATTGTAAAAAGGCCTCCAGAGCCTCATTGTAATCATCTTCTCACGGATGCGAGTAGCAGCCACATCTCTTCTCAGAGATAAGCTACCAGCGCCCTAGCTAGTT
>ML781835.1:1270082-1283493 GCA_009831015.1 Picea engelmannii
TTCGACTTGCACTTCACCTTCGATAGCCTATCAAAGTCCAAAAATATGTCAAACTTGACCAAATATCTCCAAAACTTGGTAAAGGACCAACAATATGTTAATGTTTTGATTGTCTTCTTAATCTGACTTGTGGCAAGCTACATGTCCTAAGAATAACAACCCTCTAAGTTTGATCCTTTTGACTCCATTTTCCCTAATTCAGATAGGCACTATTCTTGGTCCACCCATCCATTTAATCCTAAATCTTATCATACATCTCCTAGGGGAACCCCCTTGTGTCAGAGAAGAGACAACCTAAATTGAGAGAGGGAGCTACTGTGGTGACAGTGGGTAGCCCCTCTTAGTCCCCTAGGGTTGCACTTATGTTTTTGGGATTTACCACTTGAAGTGAAGGTTTAGGATGTAACAACAGGGATGTCCTTGATAGATCAATAGCCAAGGAGGGACACAAATCAACAGCTATGAAACCTTAAAACGTATAGGCCTTGTTGGAACACATATTTTTCTAAACTTTAGACTTATATAAGTTTCATTATTGTTTAAATAAGGACAAATGCACACTTGAATATCACCATTGATGAAGTCTTCCGTTGAATCCAATGATATGAAATCCTTAAAGGTTATGGAGCCGCCCACTCGTTAAAAGGTCAAATCACTAAAGGTTTCCTTCGAAATGTCAGGTTTCAGGATTTTGCGATACTAACAATCCAACATGTAAGAAATCCAAAGTCCTGATATACGAAATCGCAAAATTGTCTTAAGCTTTAAAACTATGTTAATTAAAGGATTAAAAGAAATTAATGTTAATTAATTATATCGCGATTTCGCGATTCAGGGATCCTGCCTCAAGCGGCCACCAAAAGTCTCGATATACGAAATCGTGAAACCCTTGAAGTTAATCGCGATTATTTAAAAAGTTAAACATGATTAATATTAATTAATCAATCGCGATTTCACATTTCAGAGATCATATCTTGAACTAATATGAGATAAACCCAGGTCTGAAAACCCAAAATGGATTAAGGTTAAACACGATTAATTAACAGGATAACCTTGATTTATTAACACATTAAGCAATCTTATCTCTTGTTAAGTTTACGTTGATTTGCAATGCGGGTAAAATCAAATTTTATCTATGCTTTTCCCGATCATGAAACATCGACCATTAATGGCATTAATAACTGATCTAGGGAAATGATTTCAAATAAGATCTTGCTTTATCGCCCAATTTTTTTTATTAATGGAATTAAAAGTGTTGTCAATGAAGGTATGCACAAATTATTTCGCTTAAGGAAAATAAGATTTTTTTCATTTTTGAATTACATTCGTGTTTTCACAGAGCTGGCTTAGAGAAATAATCAGTCTTCTGCATTTTCTGTGACAGATAACAAAACTCTAAGATCTAATACCATGCCTCCACGAAAAGAAACTAAAGTGACGGGTGAAAGTTCAAGCTAGAATACAGATTCTCTCTCCTACACCTCACCCAGAAGCATAGAGACCGTCAAATCCTGGACGCAAGTATTCAACATTTTACAATATGAATTGGTAAATTGGTCGAATGATTCAAGTGACAATGAGAAGGAGGACCTATTTACCAAATACAAAATTGTTGCTCAGTCAGAGCTACATAAGATAGCGACAAGGCCTAGGCTCTTGCCCTACAATGATATGTTTGGTTGGGTGTTGGACCACCTCGATATCCCAACCAAAACTATTTTCAATTCACAAAAGGTCACAATTGGGTATTTCAGGCCAAAACATCTACAGGTGATGTACAAATTATCTCCGGTATCCAATTTTGTTTACAATGCAAATTTTCTAGTAGACTTCAACAAGAAGGAATGCAACCAATACGGAAAAAACCTTCCCGATTTAATTAAAGATTGGTATTATCACCCCGAGAAGTTCAGATCCGATTCCCATGTTATATACCTCACATAATGTACATAGCACTGATGATGTGTAGGCTCTACGGGAAGGAAAACACAACTCATTTCTTTTTACCATGGGTACTTATTATACACACAGTAGCAGAAGGGTACTCTTTTGACTGGGAAAAGATATTGTCGGACATTTTGGTTCAAGAGATTGTAAGATATCAGTTACTAAGAGCCAAGGGGAAACTGACCCAATTTTTCATGTTGGCTGATATTATGGATTTCGTTTGTTTCATGACACCTTTTCCGCTGATGGATTGGATCTGGACTCCAAATAGTGTCGAAACCATACATATTTATCATTTGAATCTTTGGGAAGAAAAGGAAAAGGACTTCTTTTATGAGATATGAAACTGGGTAGTGTTGTCGATGCACACCACCATATATGGTTGTCCACCTCCCAAAATTTCAGATAAAATTGTGACTAACCTGGGAAGAATAGCAAACTGGTACATTAAGGAACACTTCTCCTATATTAGGGTTTTTGGCTATTTAGTTCCTCCATATTCTCTGCCATAATTTTTACCAGACCGACTATTTTTCCGAGAGGTTGCACGACAAACTGTGATCAGTGGGATTAGTAAGGATCTCAAAGTAGTACAGAAAAAGGTATGGACCTCTTTTCCCATGCATATTGGTACATTTTCCTTACTGGATTTTGGTCACTCTAAAGTAGAGGCCATGACCTTGGAAGAAATAAAGTTGGTCAACATTGAATTCAAGAAGAATGACCCACAGAAGGTTGTGGGTAATCACTTGGCCAACTACAATTTAAAAAGGTATGAACATGAAGACTCTCCTCAAGATGATATTTTTCGAGGAGCGAGATCCTATCCAGAGGTCTTGATTCGGGTTTGAGCTCTGACACCTGATAAAATGATTGATTTTTATGACTTCCAGAGTCCCCGAAGAAGTAACCTCCCAAAAATATTACAAGGAGGAACCCCGATGTCTCCAACTGCATAGAAAACATAGACCCGAAGCTCAGAAGTAGTAAGTTCTAGTGGAAAAGGAACTCGAGAAAGCCTAGAGAAGACTAAGTTTTTGACTCAGGAAGGGGATACTATATTGACAGATATACCAAGCAGTCAAGTTAAAGACCAGACTGAGACATTAACAAAGAAAGGGGAAGAAGGGACACTATTTAAACTAGATGAATCAACTACAGATATGGCCAAAAAATAGTCGTTCACCGAAATCAGCAGCCCCATCCAGTTCATCACACCATTACAATTCACCAGAGGGAATCCAAATGCAGAGATAATATTCATAAAGACCTCACACCCATTTTGGTTGAAGAGTTGCATCCTTCCAATTTCTTTTTCAGTAAGAAAAGGAAGGTTGTGGTGAAGAGAGAAATGCACCAAAAGGAAGGTTCAGCTGTCAAAAGATACAGGGTGCTAATTTATGGAGAAGCCTTGGAGTTGGTTGAATTCACTGAAGAAGTAGCATGTACGTTGGGGTATTTTGCAACAACCAATCAATTTTCAGTCGAAATTCTAAAAGAATGACTGAAGAAGAAATAACTGCTAATAATCCAATTGTAGAATCAAATAAAGACTGTAGAAAATAATTTATGAAGCGATGTCAACAAGGGTTTCGAGAAGATTAGAACCAACGAAAAACAGGAAATCCAACAGCTCAAATCCAGCCTCAAGGAGATGCACAAGAATATACAGGCAAGCCAGGGATGGGCCACCCAACAAAATGAGTTGGTAAGGAAACTACAAGACAAAGTAAGCTCTACCAAAAACATGATTGTAGATATAACAATGTTCCAAACTCAGGCATTGGAAGTGTGAAAGGAAATGGAAGAAACAGAAAATAGCCTTCTCACTAAGGTTGAAAATGTCCAAGATCATTTTCGGGTGATAGATCAAGCATTAAATAACATTTGTTTAAGAGAGAAAGAAGTTATTGCTGCCCGGACTACCTTGTAAGAAGCAGTTGTGTCGTCAGAAAAAGAAGGAGTAGCTATGGCTTCTAGGTTGTTCGTTTCGGAACAGACCATAGGTGATATAATACTAAAGACCTGGGAATGTAGCATAGCTGAAAGAAGGAAAATGGATAAGGAAGTGAAGGAGTTTTGTGAAGAGGATTTTGACTCACTCAACAAAGAATGATTAGGCCTTGATAAAGAATATATATTTGGAGTACTGGGACAGATTTCCATAACAAAACATCATCTTGACATTAAGACAACTATGAAAGAGGCTCAAACCGAAATCTCATAGATAAAACAGGTTGAGATTATTCAAATAAACAGATGGCTAGTGAAGCCTAGTCTACAATTATAGTCTATAATTTGAGAAGATAGATGAATGGAAGAAAGATTGCCTCAATTGGAAAATAAATTATATATATTTTGAGGCTAATAATTTAACAGAGCCCTCCAGGCTGGTGGTGCAATTTGTGAGCAGATGAATCAAATGTATTGAGAAAGAAAAAGGTAGCACCGCTGGAAACAAATGAGATAACTTGTGTACATTATCTATTTTAGAGCTGGATAACTAGAGAGAAAAATGCCTTTGCCAGCATAATGAGAAGACCAATAGAAATGCAAGCGAAATGTTTCAGATTTCATATTCTATAAATTTACTATTTTAGAAATAGAAGAATTCCAATCACTTAAGGTTGGGAATTTTTTGTATAAATACATATTTCAAAGAATGAAAATGGGTTCTTCTTTTCGTATTGTAACTGAGAAAAATCACCCTTTGTGAGTATTAATACAAGTGCAGACAGGGATTCCAAATTTTGTGTGGTTTGAGTTATGTGCCCTCTTTGTGTTTCATATATTTTGTTCTCTTTAAGTTACTCCTGAACAAGTGAATGATTACAATTTAGTACAACATCTATTGTGATTACATTTCATTTAGTATTTGATTACCAAACAATTTTTCCTCTGTATTTGCTATCAGCAAATATAAGACCTGCCTTTTATTTGGATCACTATATCTTATATCCTTTCAGAAGTGCATTCTAAATTTTCTTCTACTATAAACACGGTAAGACTCTTATGTCATTGATGCCTTAGTTCGTTTAATAGTTTTGTAATTTTCTTCTCCTCTCTCAAATTTGATAAATTGACTCAGACAACGAAATACGGCCTCTGTTTTGTTCATATATTAATTTAATTTGAGGATTTAACTCTTACACAACTAACAGAAGAAAAGGTACCTTTAGAACCATCTTTCCTTAATTCCTAGTGCCTGACATTATTCTTTGAGTCGTAAGTTTAATATCAGGAGCAACATCTTTTTGGCACCATTGTTGAGGACAGAGAAATGAAGCTATTTTTCCCTAGGAGAATGACATGGTAAGTTTCTTTCTTTGATAGTGAACAAAGATAGAATACCACACTAAGGCTAATTTAAAATTTTCACTTGGTGATTCCACCACTAATAAACTAGCATTCAGGCGAAGGAATACCAGAAAAATCTGGACAATAAGAAAACCACGCTCATATCTAACTCTGAATTTTTTTTAAAACCAAGTGGATACCTAAAGTAGACCACGACATCTACAAGTAAGTTTTATCAACCCAAATCCACATAGTCTAATGCTAAGGTTCCACTTGAACAATTGACTTCGCAACAAGGTTCCACCCAAATCCATTTTGGAGACACGTCGACTCATAGAATCGAAGCCAAATTCATAGACCCGGAGTTGGTTTTTCCCGAAATTAAAACTAAGATCAATTTGAATTCCTCCCTCACTAATAAAGGTATTCCTTGATTGATATTCCATTAGTCCCCGAAATAAAATTTCTAGCTTCCCGAAGTCTTGAAGAATATATCTTTCCCTTTGATTCAACCCTTGTAAGTTCTCCCATTTATATATCCTACAAGTCTGAAGAACCTAGCCCTCATCTCTCTTTTCCACCATTTTTCGATTTTCTGTCTCCTTGCGAACAGTTCCCAGAACCCCTTTCGCTTCATCCTGAAGTAGCTCAAAGGTCACTACACATATTTGAAAATCCTTTCTATAATCTCCAAGTTTCATCCCCTAGATTATCAATGGATGTTGTCACAGGAGGGGGTGTCAGAGGTTGCGGAGGTGGTGTCAGAGGTGGAAGAGGTGGAGGAGTATTTGGTTGCAGAGGGGGAGGAGGAGACGGTCAAGGAGCATCCCCAACTCCTAGAATTTTTTCTAACGTAGATGCTAGGTATGCTCCTTTATTCCTCCCAGTTCCTCTCCATGATTTACCCAAAAACTATATGAAAAACCTGCCAAAGTTCACAGGAGAGGGAGACTTAACAGTCACTGAACACAATTTTTTTCGATCAATTTTTCGATATCCTTGGCCTTGAGCACGAGGATGTTTATTCAAGACTCCTAGTTTAAACTTTTGAAGGACAGGTAAGAACCTAGTTCTGAGGGCTACAACAGGTTATATAAGAACATACGATGAGTCAGAAAATGTCTTTCTTAGACAATGGAGAGAGAGGAAGGATCACCTTTATTATTTAACCAAGTTCGGAGATTTAAGAAAGAAAAATTCAGAAACAGTTCTTGAATTCACTCAGAGATTTAATAAATTGTATAACAAAATTCCAGCTGAGGTTAAACCTTACTAACCTATAGAAAAGGTGACTTTCATCAGGGATTTTGAGCCTTACTTTGCCTTACTATTGAGGGAAAGGATATTTGCAGACCTTACAAGAATGAAGGACGATGATATAGAAATTGAATCAAATATGATGGCATCGAGAAAATTGAAATCTAAAGATGAAACAAGAAATAAAGAAACCAGATGATTCAGAGAACAAGCAGGACCTTCCGGAGTTGGATGGTATGCGGAAGACAAAATGGATGACATGGAAAAAAAAATTAAAGAATTATCAAACAAAATCTCAAGGATGGAACTAGACCAATCTAAAATGGATCAGTTCTCTAGAAAATATTTCAGAAGAAATCCTAACCCTCAAGTGCAACAAAGACAGATAAAAAATGAAGATCAAAATATTCAGACCCCCTTTAAAAATAAAACATTTATAGGAGGAGATGACATACGAAACTTCGAGGAGTTAGAATAAGACATGAATAATCTTAACGATGATGATCAAGAACCTCATTTGATGAGGCAAGATTATGAAAGGTCTTTAGGTGCAAAATACATGTTTAATAATGGTAGCATAAATATTACAAAAGATTTTTCTTATCAAGGAATCGTCGATAATACAATGGCCAAGCTTCAACAGAAGTATAATTTAAGGCCTAGAAATAAAAATGTCACAACTGCCCAACCGAAGAAGATATTGAAAAGAAGTAAAACGAGTGAGAGAGCTCAATCATTAGCTGAAACATAGACTGGCAAGACGAAAGTAGATGAAACATAGAATTCCAAAACGAAAGCAAATGAAATGCAGACTGCCAACATGAAAGAAGCTGAAATGAAAGAGACACAAACTAACAGATTAGATAAAAAGGAGATAGAAATCCCAGCTAGAGAAGCCGAAAGGACAACAGGGAGTTTCAATCTAGAAAATGAAATTAATAAAATCAAGATCCTTGTACCTCTGGTTAAACTAGCAAAGAACCCTACATATGGAAAACAAATTCCCAAAATGATCAATTTCTCAGATATTGAAAGTCAGGCGAATGTTATAAATTTAGAAGATGATAAACTGACTATAATGTTTGTTCCGCATTTTGAGAAAGCCAGAGATTCTCTCTCTCCTTTCTATATTACGCTGACTATGCATGATCATCTGCTCCATAATTGTATGTTAGATTCTGGAGCCTCCCACAATGTGATGCCCAAAGCTATTATGGAAAATCAGAGCCTTGAAATTACCAGACCATACGGAGATTTGTATTATTTTGATTCAAGGAAAGTTAAATGTATGGGTATGATTAAATATTTAGTGGTTAATATTGCATAGATTCTAGTGAAAAGTATTCAGATGGATGTGGTTGTTGTTGATATCCCTGCAAAGTATGGTATGTTGTTATCCAAGTATGGTATATACTTGGAGGATCTCTTCAACTCAACATGACGTACGCTACAATCCCGATCTTCGATGGACAATTTACTCGCCTGCACAGAGAAATGAGGCTGGCATATAATGTAAGTGACTCGCAGAATCCGAATAATTACCCTGTATATGTCACCGATAAGGATTTAGGAAATTGTATATTATCTATTGATGATGATTTAGATGAATGTATAGAAGAAAATTGTACAGAAAAAGAAAAGATAGAAAAAATAAATAAAAATGTAAATATTGTTGGAGTTTGGAAAATGTATTTCGATGGTGCTTCATCTTTTGAAGGAGTAGGATTTTGAATGATATTTGTGGCACCCAGAGATGATTTTATTATTCCCTTTTCCTACATATTACAGTGGGACATTGATTATACTAATAATGTATGCAAATATGAAGCCCTAATTTTAGGATTAGAAGCTGCCAGAAAGTTAAAGATTGAAAATCTGGTAGTTTATGGTGATACAGAATTGATTGTGAAACAAATAAAGAAACAATACCAGGACAAACACCCAAGGTTGAGGTCCTACATAAATTGTGCCTGGGATCTGATTGAGAATTCTTTCTCATCATTTAATATCCACGATATTCCCAGAATGGAGAATCAATAGGCGGATTCATTGGCCAAAGAAACCACAATGTTTGTACCTCCTACTGTCCTCAAACTAAAGTATCACATAGAAATGAGGCACAAACCCTCCATACCAAATAATGTTCAACACTGGCAAGTCTTCGAAGATGATGAGAAAATCAAGAAATTCCTAGAAATGGTGAACAAATTTTCTGAAATGCATATTGATCAGGAAAATGAGAATGACACTGCTTGGATTATGCAGGAAGGTGAAGATCCCCAGAAGTTCTAGGTTAAGATCGCTAATCACCGCATGTTGGTATTGAAAAATAATCAGATCCTTAAAGGTATGATTCCTTTGGAAAGATTATTCAATCATGATGATATTCCCTTAAAGTCTACTTTGCATCCTCGGCATAAAGAGGTTGAATATTGTAACATAGGCACTAAGGAAACTCCTAAGATGGTAAATATATCTAAATACCTTCCCCTTTAAATGATATTAAAATATGTTGAGCTACTCAAACATTACAAGGATCTTTTCACCCGGTCTTATGATGAATTAAGAACTTACGACACCACCATAATTGAACACAAAATCCCCTTAAAATAGTGTGTTAAACCTTCCAGGAAGAAGCTCAGAAAAATAAATCCTATACTACTACCAGTAATAAAAAAATAAGTAAATAAGCTCTTAGACGCTAAAATCATTGTTCTTCTCAGATACTCCGAATGGGTAGCCAATCTGGTTCTAGTCAAGAAGAAAAACGGTGAAATCAGACCTTGTGTAGATTTCAGAAATTTAAACAAATCATCTCTCAAGGATAATTATCAATTACCTAAAATGGATCACGTATTGGAAAAAGTGGTCGAAACAAATATAATGTCTATGATTGATGGCTTCTTAGGCTATAATCAAATTGAAGTCCATGAGGATGATAAGGAAAAAAACTGTGTTCACCACCCCATGGGGTACCTTCATGTATGACAAAATTCCATTCAGAATGATGAACGTAGGAGCCACGTTCCAACGAGCTATGGGAATCACCTTTGTTGATGAAAGAGATAAGTTCATAGTGATCTATATTGATGATCTAACACTATTTTCTAAATCTAATGCAGAGCACCTAGTGCACCTCAAATAGACGTTTGAGAAATGTTGAAAGTTTGGTTTGTCTCTAAATGCCAATAAATCTCATTTTGTTGTGTAGGAAGGTAAACTCTTGGGCCACATAGTATCTAGCGATGGAATTAAAATCGACCCGAAAAGGGTTGAAGCTATAGATACAATAAATATTCCTAGGAATAGAAAAGAGATTCAATCATTTTTAGGAAAAAATAATTTTAAGAAGATTTATCCCAACCTTCGCTGAAATTGTAAAATTGATTATAGATATGCTCAAGAAGGAAAACGAAGTTAAATGGAAAACCGAAGCCAAAGATTCATTCGAATGTATTAAGAAAGTTATAGGTGAAGCACCAGTGTTGGCCAATCCCGATTATACAAAGGAATTCTTGATTTTCTCATTTTCCTCCGAACACACTATCACGGTCATGCTCTTACAAAAGAATGATGAAGGTTTTGAGCAACCAATAACATTATTTAGTAAAAGTCTCAGAGATTTTGAACTGATATATGATATATTATAAAAACAAGCATACGCAATGGTGAAAGCTCTCAAATCTTTCAGAATTTATGTGCTCCATTCTAAGGTAATC
The DNA here is from genome assembly GCA_009831015.1 of Picea engelmannii. Taxonomy (NCBI): domain Eukaryota; kingdom Viridiplantae; phylum Streptophyta; class Pinopsida; order Pinales; family Pinaceae; genus Picea; species Picea engelmannii. Next base: position 1,280,303 of record ML781835.1, read on the forward strand.
GCCTATGTACCAATCAGTGTTGTTAAGGAAATATTGGTTCAACTAGATAGTGATGAAAAAAGAGGCAGATGGTTAGCCAAGATTCAATAATTTGACCTAGAAGTAAAATCAGCCAAACTGGTCAAAGGTTAGGGTTTGGCTAAATTACTAGCCAAATCAAATTTCCGGGCACTTGGGATAAATCATTTACAATCCTATGAAGATTTTCTAGATATCGAAGAGTTAGATGACCAGATACCTATGACTCAAATCTAAGATAAATTTTCTTCTTCGACTTGGTATAAAGACATAGTTTCCTACCTTCTCAATTTGTAATGTCCAAGCGGTATGACTCTTTCCAAAGATAGAACGTTGAAGTTGCACGTAGAAAAATATTGTATCATGTAAAATCAACTATATTGGAAGGATCCTCTTGGTTTCTTACTATGTTGTCTGGTAGAATCCAAAATGGAGAGGGTAGTAAACAAATTCCATGAAGGAGTGTGTGGAGGGAATCATGCATGGATATAAACGACATATAAAATCCTAAGAGATGGATATTATTAGCCAAAACTATTTATTGATGTGAATGCTAAAGTCAGAGCCTGTAACCTTTGTCAACTATTTTCAGGAAAGCAAAAGATTCCCACATTACCTTTGGTCCCAGTCAAAACATAATCTTTGTTTCAACAATGGGGTCTAGATTTCATCAGTGAAATACATCCACATAAGTGGATTTTGACCGCTACTGACTATTTCACCAAATGGGTAGAGGCTATTCTGACGTGAAATGCAACAGACACAATGGTGATTGGTTTATTGGAAGAAAACATTTTGTCGAGATTTGGTTGTCCTCAGAAGATAGTTACTGATTATGCCCAAGATTTCAAGTCCATGGATTTGGTAATTTTCTGTCAGAAGAACAACATCGTACTAGGGCATTCCACAACCTATTACCTCAAGGAAATGGGTTAGTCGAATCCTCAAACAACATTCTAATCACCATAATTAAAAAAATGCTTACTGAAAATAAGAAATCCTGGCATGTACATTTGAAATATTCTTTGTGGGCTAATCAGATAGGCATTAAGAGATTGATCAAAATGTCCCCTTTTCAAATGGTATACGGTACTGATGTTGTTCTCCCCATCAATCTTGCTCTGCCCATAATGAAACTCTGGAAAGATGCCAAGGAAGAGCCAAATCACATTACCAGGAGAATAAATCAATTGATTGAAGTCCAACAAAATAGGGCTGAAGTAGATGAGAACCTCCAGAAATATCAGGATAGCATGAAAGCCATGTTTGACCAAAAATCTAAAGATAGGGAATTCCTTCCTGGTGATTTGGTTTTAAATTGGGATGATAGGAAGGAAGACTCAGGAAAAAATGGAAAATTCGACTGTATATGGTGTGGACTAATGTAGGAGCATTATACATAGCCATTCAAGCGAGCATAAAGGCAGAAGATAGTTGGAAAAGCACCAACTCACACTTTGAAATGTTTTGAAAAATTAATGAATGGATATTAATGTAATATCTAGGGGAAGCGTACTTACATTTATATCTAGATATTGTAAACAGATCTTGAGCGTTGCTCTCATCTGTTGAATGTAGATGCATTTATGCCTAATGAATGCAAGTAGGTAGATTTAATTTAATAGATTAGACAGTTTAGAAGTGTAGGAGGGAAAATAGATATAGACACCCTCACCCTTGTATCATTGTAACTTTATGATCATTTAGAATTCATAAGTAGTAGAGTTGTAGTAGAGAGCTGTAGAGAAGAACCCATGTACATAAGCACTTGAGTTAATATATGAAGATTTGACTCAACTTTGATGGAGTTATGATGCTTATTGTTTACGTTTGTTGAATGGTATGTTTACAGTTGATTTGTTTCTCTGTTATGCATTTGTTTCAATGTTGTGTTGTGTGTATGATTTCATGTTGAATGTATGAAGTCTAAGAGAGAAGAAGAATGAGTTTCAATTGTTTCTCTTCTTGAGAATTTATGTAAGGAGTGTAGTGAATGTCCGCAAGGTGTGCATTGACGAGGGTCTAAGTTTTATCTCAGAAATCTCAGGAGAGATATCTCTGTTCTCATAACCAATAGAAGTGCAAGTGAGGCACAGAGTCGTGCAAGGTGTGTGCAGGATGGTTGAAGACTTACAACTTATCAACTAAGGTGAAGGTTGAAGGACTACTGTTGCAAGAGTGCACAGGGTCGAATAATCAACTAACCAGAGGTTATTTGAAGATTTGTTGTAAGGAGTGTGTGCAGGATCCTTTTGGGAAGCTTGTGTTTACAAGTGAAAGCTCAGGAAGGATAACACCTTTGACATGTTCAAAGGGAGATGGAGATCGAAATATTCTCATATAAGTCAAGTTCAGGAGGGAGAACACCGATTCATTTGAGCATAAGTCATTGAGGAGTGCATATTGTGGTCAGAATTCTCCGTGGAGAACTCGCGAAATCCCGAGGACAGTAGGATCTAGAGGAGATGTAAGGTGGTTAGGATTTGGACGAACCCACCACCCTGATATTCGACATTTCAACATTTTGGGGTTCGACATTTCGGAAACTCTGATGACAAGGAGTCGGGGCACTTTGCATTGAAAACCCTAAAGTCATGAAACGCGACATGTCTTTGGAGTGGAATTTTGACATTTTGGTATTTCGGGGTTCGGGAAGTAGAGGAGGAAGTGAATTTGGAATCAAGATTTTCAAACTCTTGGTACGCGGAATCTTGAAAAGGTCGTTATTTCAGAATTCAGGAATATGCATGACAAGTGATTTGGGGCCGAGAGTTTCAACCTCCCGGTACACAGAATCTCGAAAAGGGTCGCTATTTCAAAATTTGGGAATTGGTGTGACTAGTGATTTGGGGTTGAGAGTCGTGAACTCCCGGTACACAGAATCCCAAAAGGACGTCAATCTCGCCAAAGGATAAATTTCGTAATTCGAGGAATCATAAGGGAAAAGGAACGATTGTTGGTTGTTCGCTCAAATTCTCGAAAGCCCAAACTAGTGGGTAATAAGTGGCATGTGCTCATCGCTTTGGAGCGGTCAACCTCCATTGACAATTCACATTTTAGCATTTACTAAGAGCTGTGGAAATACATCGGGACTCTCCAACTCCCGAAATTCAAAGTCCTTTGTGGCAAAAAAAAAGGGTTTGATTAACCCTTGGTATGGTTTTAGTGAAGAT
>ML781835.1:1298806-1312196 GCA_009831015.1 Picea engelmannii
CTTCCCTTTAACTAGCCAATGGGATATATTATGTTCTTATTCTAAATTTCTTGTTTATTTTAAACCTTGAGCCAGTTTTCAACCACCTTATTCAAAAACCCAAACCATAAAAACCCTTAAAACACTTTTGCATTAACTCGATGATGCCCTAGATTTCCCTCTCATAGTCAAGTGAAAATTTAGGTGCTAACATATTTTGGCACCGTTGTCGGGGATGAAGGAAAAAATTTATTTTCCCTGGGGAAACAACAAAGATTAGATTCAAATCTTGATGGTGAACAAGATTTTGAACACTACATATGACTGTGATTATTCACCTAGTGATTCCTCTGTGGTAATTTTGGATCCTAAAAGAGAAGGGAAAGGACCTAAAACTCCTCCAACTTCTTCATCATCTTCTGAGAGACCAATAACAAAAAAAAATCTAGATCCTGAGCCTGTTGCAGCAGTACCAGATCCTGAAAAGCTACTAAGAAAACCTAAAGTTATTTCTAGATAGTCCTCTCTCTCAAAGGGAAAACTATCTTCATAAAGTTTTCAAGGACAATCCTCTGAAATCACTAAAACCTAATAAGATGAGAAGGTGATTCCAAAAAGTGAAGTCAAACCTATCATTGAGCCTGCTACAGTTTCATTTCCTTCAACTATCTTAGAATTAAATCTAGATCAGTGGAAGTTAGTTGCAGAACTCATTGAACAATAATATTCAAGCACTTTTCCTGGGGATGAAACGTTGAAAGATTACAACAAAGATATTAAGAGTGAACCATAAACACTCTATTCATATTTTGGATCTCTCTCCTCTGAAGAAATTAAATCACATTATTCCTCTTTTGAGAATCCTTTGTTTCTTGGCTCATCATTTGATTATAGTACATAAGAGAAACCTCTGTTTGCTAAAGATCAAGATTCATTTTCAGTACAGTTAATTTTTCATACATAAGGGACAATTTCACCTTCAACTTCACCAATCTTGCTTACTCCCAAAAATACAACACCAAAGATAGCAAATATGGTTGTAAACAGAATGGATGCAATTGTTGCAGAAAGGTATGCCCATTTAATCCTCCCACAAGTCATGTATGTCTTTCCACCAAATGATTATATGAAATATTTTCCCAGATTTAATGGAGAAGGAGGAGTTACTACTAAAGAGAATTTGAGTTCCTTTTATAGTTTTGCAGACAATTTCAATGTAGAGCATGCAGATGTGTGGATGAGATTGTTTATGAAGAGTTTAGATGGTGAAGAAAGAAAGTGGTTCAAGAATTTTTCACCTAATTCAATTGCTGGTATTAAAGCCTTGGATGACACTTTCCTTAGACACCGGGGAGACAAGAAAGACTTTTTATACTACATCACTGAATTTGGTGCTTTAAAAAGGAAACAAGGTGAATCAATACCTGATTTTACCAAAAGATTCAACAAAATGTATGGTAAAATTCTAGACGAGATTAAACCTTAAGAAACATCAGCTAAAATCACATTTTCCAATGCTTTCGATGTTGAATTTTCCTTTTTGCTAAGAGAAAGAAGGGCTGCTACCCTCAACCAGATGCAAGAAGATTCTATTGAGGTAGAATCAAACATATTAGAAGCAGACAAATTGAAGACTAGAGGTGATAGAGACAGAAAAATAAAAAAGAAGAGATGCATTCCTCTTCTAATGCAACATCCGATTCTAAGATAGATGAAATGGCTAAGATGCTGAAAGATTTGACATCTGAGATGGAAAGATTGAATATGGAAAAAAAAACAACCCAGTAGACCTACACAAGAGGGTGGATACAGAAATCAAAACCAGTTCAGAAGGCCAAACAATGCACCCCATATCTTACCAAGAGAAAGGAAAAATCAAGAAGACCAAAAAGTTTTTCCTCCTTTCCATAATAATGAAACAGATGAGGAAGGGGATGAATATGATACAAAAGATGACCCTGTAGTACATCTAAATGATTCTAAAACATCTTCTATGCATGTAACACAACATGATTACGAAGATACTTTGATTTCTAACCAGTTTGAAGAAGGGGATGCTGATGAGACTATTCAGAAGGAACCTAAAAGGAAGAAATATAATCTCAGATATAATTCAAATGCACCTAAAGTAGATACACTTATTTCCACAAAGAAGGTCAACAATCTAGTTAAAGAAGGAATCAATAAAGACAGTCACAAAATTTAGATTGATCAACTAGTGAAGCAACTTGCCAAGGTTAGTACTGTAGAGATAAATTAACTAGAAAAGAATGTTTCATCTTTTAGTCTAGAACATGAAATTAACAAAATTAAGATTTATGTGCCACTGCTAGAACTCATGAAAACAAATCCTTTTAGGAAAATTGTTCTCAAAGTATGGGATTATGTGGATAATTTCTTTTTGGCATTCAATATTACTTTTGTGCATAGAAGTTTAAATCAATAGGCTGACTCTTTGGCACTTGCAGCTAGCAACATTAAAACTCCAATGTTTCCTAATTTGAAATTTGAAGTTGAGGTTAGACATGGACCCTCAATACCAGAAAAAATAAAACATTTGCAGGTCTTTAAAGATGATGAGGAAATATTCTTGAAAACTACTGAAGAGTTTTCTAACATTTCAATAGATCGAGATGACGAAGATGGTGAGGCATAGGTACATGTTGCATATATTCTTCAAGACAATATTGTTGGGCACAAAATTATCGAACTAAAAACCAACCATTTGCCTAAAGGTTTGGTCCCACTAGAGAGGTTGTTTGATCACAATGATGTTTCCAGGAAGGTTGTTATTCAAATAGAAGAAACTGATGTAGTGGACTGTGACATCAACACTGATTCAAATCCCAGGTTGGTTAAAATATCTAGAAAACTATCACAAAAACATAAAGAAGCATATGATGAATTAATGAAGCAATATTCAAATATATTTTCCTGGTTTTATGAATATTTGAAGGTGTTTGATCCATAGACCATAAAACACAAAATTCCCCTGAAACCTGGATCAAAACCTTTTAAACAAAAGTCTAGGCATTTTAATCCTTTGTTGTTACCTGTAATAGAAAAGGAGATGAAAAAGGTTATTGGAAGCCAAAATCATAGTTCCACTGAGATAATCAGAGTGGGTGGCCAACCTTGTACCTGTCATAAAGAAGAGTGGAGAGATAAGGCTTTGTGTGGACTTCAGGAATTTGAACAGGTTCTCCTTGAAAGACAATTATCCATTACCAAAAATGGATCATATTTTACAGAGATTTGTAGGAGAAAAGAGGATCTCTATGCTTGATGGATACTCAAGGTACAATCAAATATTAGTAGTAGAGGATGAAAAAAATAAAACATCTTTTACCATTCCCTGGGAACTTTTATGTATGAAAAGATGCCCTTTGGATTGATGAATGCAAGGGCCACATCTCAAAGGGCTATGGACATTGATTTTATTGGTGAGAAAGACAGGTTTGTAGTTATTTATCTTGATGACATAACTGTATTTTCAGCATCTGACAAAGAACATTTACAACACTTGAAGCATACTTTTGAGAAATGTAGGAGGTACAGTATATCACTCAATCCTAAAAAATCACACTTTTCCATGGAGGAAGGAAACATTTTAGGACATATTGTTTCACCTGAAGGTATTAAAATAGATCCTAAAAGAGTAAAGGCTATCCAACAAATAGACATCTCGAGAAACAAAAAGTCTATTCAGTCCTTCATTGGAAAAATTATTTTTTTAAGGAGGTTTATACCAAATTTTGTAGAGATTATCAAGTACATTATTCACATGTTGAAAAAGGATGTGGAGATTAAGTGGATACTAGAAGCTAAAGAATCTTTTGAAAATATCAAACAAGCTCTTGTTCAGGCCCCTATTCTCATTAGTCCAAATTACTCCAAAGAATTCATGATTTTCTTTTTTGCCTCAGAAAATACCATAGTTGTTGTTCTTCTGCAAAGAAATGAGCAAAGATATGAGTAGCCCATATCCTTCTTTAGAAAAACTCTCAGAGATTCTGAATTGAAGTATGATATAGTGGAGAAACATGCTTATGCCCTGGTAAAGGCTATGAAATACTTTAGAGTATATTTTATTCAATATGAGATCATGGCTTATGTCCTAAGCACTGTAGTCAAAGAAATCTTAGTTCAACCTGATTGTGAAGGAAAGAGAGGAAAATGGATAACAAAAATCCTGGAATATAACCTCACTATAAATCTTACTCAGCTGATAAAATGTCGAGTTCTTTTCAAATTAATGATAGAATCTAATTGCAAATAAATTGGGTTGTACCATCTTTCAGGTAAGACACAGAACTCTTCATTCTAGATTGAAGAAACAAATTCACAGGTAAACAACAAGTATGTTTCTTCACCATGGTACAAAGATATCGTATTTTTTATTCTGATTTTTCAATCTCCTCCAGAATTGGATAAATTGAAGTTTAGATCATTAAAATTAAGATAAGTAAAATATCACATTATTGATCAGATCTTATTCTGGAAAGATCCTCATGGAATTTTGTTGAGGTGTGTAGATGAAAAAGAGGCCAAACAATTTTTTTGTGATCTACATCATGGTGTTTGGGGAGGCCATCACCATTGGAAAGCTACTTCCTTCAAAATTCTAAGGGCAGACTATTACTGGCCAATTCTATTCTGAGATATTTTTTCTTAGGTCAGGGCATGTGAACCCTGATAGAAATTTGCTGGAAAGAAGAAACTTATGCCTCTGCCTCTAAAACCAATTATCACTCATGGACCATTTCAAAAATGGGGCTTGGATTTCATAGAGGAGATCAATCCTTCATCCTTGGGGAAACACAGATGGATTCTTACAACCACATATTACTTTACAAAGTGGATCAAAGCAATTCCAACTTGGAATGCAACAGACAAGGTAATCATGGATTTTCTTGAAAGATATATCTTTTCCAGGTTTGGTTGTCCTAAAAAACTAGTCATTGATAATGCACAAGCTTTTAAATCCAATTCCATGATTGATTTCTGCAATAAGTATAGTATTAAATTTTTCCACTCTACTCCCTACTACCCCCAAGGGAATGGGTTAGCAGAGTCCTACAATAAAAGATTGATAAGGATTATCAAAAAACTACTGGTAGAAAATAAAAATCATGGGATTCCAAGTTAAATTTTTCCCTATGGGATGATTGTATCAGTAACAAAAAGTCTATTGGGACCTCTCCTTTCCATATGGTATATGGGACAGAAGCTATTCTTTCGACTCAATTATTCCTATCAGTTTTAAAGTTTTTACAAGAAGAGTTAGAAGAACCCAATGATCTCCAAAGGAGAATTTTTCAGATGATTGAGGTTCAGCAGGTCAGAGAATAGATGAATTGGAAAGTTGTTGCTCATCAGAGAAAATTCAAGGCCAAATTTGATAAAGGAACTAAGAAAGATTTTTGTAATGAAGGAGATTTGGTGTTAAGGTGGGATGCTAGGAGAGAGGATAAAGAAAAACATGGTAAGTTTGATAACCTATGGTATGGTCCTTTCATAATAGCCAAGGTAATGTACAATAACACTTTTCTTTTGCATAATCTAGATGATACAGAAACTTTTGGAGGCCCAGTGAATGGGAGGTTCTTGAAACACTATTTTCTTTAAATACTTATCAGGTTTCCAGCTTGTACAATAGGCTTTCCTTTCAATAAAGACTCCATATACCTAATGGATTTGTGTTCTACAATTGTATTGTGAATAAAGACTGACAGATGCGGGGAGATTAGTGAATCATAAATAAAGGAAAAGGAATTGGTCTGCAGTTCTTGGAGTTTTCCTTCAAAACGCTATCCCCAGAAGGAGCCAGTGTTAGTCTCTATTTTTGCTTTTGATTTAGTGAGAAACTCTAATTCTAAATTCCTCCCTACCTGTACTTCATTGTTTTCTTTCATTTGATTTTTATCTTTGTTTTGAGTTTGTTATGTTTCACATTTTAGATTTTTGAATAATTTTCTTAAGTTTGGGGTTTAAGACATGATTTTAGGAGAATTATCATATCATATGCCTATTTGAATCTTGAAAATTCAAATTTTTGCCAAATATATTAATAGCGCTACTAGGATAATGTTATTCTCATAGTGCTAATGTAATCATGTCATGATAAGTGCCAACCACCCTAATTTTGTTATGATTACATAAATCGTGGACTGATAATCTGCATGTGTCTCACGATATGTTTTAAATTATTATACAGCTCAAACCATTACATGATGGCATCATTTTGTACCTGCAAAGACCCTCTTCAAATCTTCATATTTCCAAACATCATTTTATGATCCTGTCACTTGTCATTCTAATTTGTTGAATTATAAGCACATGTATTTTTTCAGAAGAAAATGTTATATGCTAACAGTCGCAGGTTGTAAATTCCACTTCCAAATAGTGCCGAGTTGCAACATCGTGTTAGTGATATGGAACCTAAAATAAGTGGGAAAGTTTTCATATTAGAACCTGAGGGCATTGAGCTTCTCGAAGCATATCCACAAATGGTGTAGAGATTTAAACATGTTGGTTGGTTGAAATTCCTCACCACCTTCCAAGGTTATGAAGCACGGGTATCTATGGTGTTTTCTCATCACTTTGATGGTTTCAAAGTGGATATCAGAAAATTGTTGATGTCAGTGATAGAACAATCTATTTCCAAATCTTGCATATTGGTAGTTAGAGGAGAACGATGGTGGAAGAACGAACATCTAGTCACAAAGTTTGTGAATCAATTTTTTCTACCAGATAATAAAAAATTGGATTGGATAAAGGGAGTCCCTCACAGTTGGATTAGATAGGAATGGAACACTTATTTAATCATCATCCATAGGTATATCACCTGCGAAGGAATATTTTCACTGATGTACATCTACCACATTAGGTTTTTAATGCATCTAAATGGAGATTATCCTTTAAATTTGCCTTACTTTCTACTCAAAAGCCTGGAAAAGATGTCAAAAAGAGTGTAGTTGCACCCTGCCACTACAAAGAGTAGCTTGTTTCATCAAGTCTTAATTAAGACTCTAGTTGTTTCTGATCTAAGGGAGGTACAGAAACCCTGGAGCTGGTTGATCCAATCCCCTAAATCCTGATCCACAACCCAACAAACAGAAAAAGGGAAAACGGAAAAGGGTTGTTACATAGAAATAGAGTATTCCAATTGATGAAACCCCGGTTAAAGAGGAAATCTCCAACATCAGGGTGACAAGATCCAACAGAGGTAAGAGACCCAAATTGGATACAAAAACCAAAGAGTTTCCTGAGGAAGATGTAAAAATGGAAGCAGATTCTGATGAAGATTATGATGTTAAAACTACAGTCAAGAATAAAGCGCCAAAAACTAGTTAGAAAGATGTTGTAGTCAAAAGGAAAAATAAGAAATATGTGACTGTATCTCAAAACCCTAGGAGGAATTATACTAGAATTACCAATAAATACAGGCTAAGGTTCAAAGCTATGTTCGATCCCTCAATCAAAAAAGAAGATGTCATAGTTATAGAGGATCATTCTGAGGATGCTAAATAAGATATCAAACAAAATATAGGAAAAACCCCATTACATAAATAACTAGCAAAAAGAGGTAAGCAGACTGTTCCATTCCCTATAGGAACTGTAACAAGAGTTGCTACTAAATTTTCAAGAGCTAAAGCATTTGCTAAATTTTTAAGTAGGGTTCCTGAAAATAAAGAAAGTAACCTTATAGATTCAGACCATATATCAAACATGCTTGAAGCCATGGATTCAGCTAGTTCATATGAAGAGTGTTGTGCTACTTATATGATTAGTATAATGCACTCATTAATTATCAATCCTGGATTCATAATCAAAAGAGTTACAAGACACCAGTAAGAAAGGTAATTATAATGTCATGAGGATATAACTATTCTAAATTATGCATGCTGGAAACAAAGCAAGTTAGCAAACCAATGTTGATACTGAGAGGGGGGTGAATCGGTTTCAAGTACAATTTAAAACCTTTTTCAACTTATACTTAAACCATTCAACTATATCCAATGAGCAATGAATAATAGTATAAGAGTTACACCAATACATCACAATACACCATGCACAATATATGAGAAATAATCAATAGTTATTGTTCAAGGGAAATAATGACTTCCAAAGGTATCTACAACTTCCAAAGGTAAAGGGAGGGATAAACCTCCAAGAGGAAGATATAATAATCCAATATCAAGAGAGATTTGAACTCTCCATCCTTTCCCCTTCCTTCCACCCAATAATATATGAGAGATAATAAAATTTTACATTAAATCATCACCATCAACCAATCATCACATAGAACCTGATAATGCTTCCTGAGACTTCTTCAATTTCTGCAATTCTTCAATTCTTGGAGTACTCTAATCCTGTAGATAATATTACTCAATTTATTCTCTGAAACTCCTCCAATTTTCACTCCTTGAATCCTCCCCAAAAAGAGGTTATAGAAAGAATGGTAGACTTTATTCAATTATGGTCTATTAAGGAGAGTGAACTTGCATAGAATTCTCCACGCTCAATAATTAACATCCGATTCTAAAACTTGCACACAAGAAACTACAGTCTATACTCTTTCCAATGAAAATTTTACCACTTCATTTGGATTCTCAATGAATAATTTACGACTGTTTTACCCAGAATACCTGTTTATTGACTAACTTCAAGACTGGTCACAAACCCTCTCTTCCACAGAGTGTATCTCCATAATTATAGAGAATCAAGACCTAAATGTTTTACTATAGGTACCTTGATATGTATACTCAATACCATAGCGATTTCACCATATGAATCATTCTAGAAAAAATGTTATAGAAAAAATGGTAAGATGACCTGAAAATAACATACCTTAGAACACATCACCAAAAGACTTCATCCTCCCTTGAAGTCTGGCCTTCTTTTCTTCTTATTTCCTATGAAATTTGAATTGTATCAAATGAATGTATAATGATGTTTATTTATACCATTTATGTCACTTCCTTTTAACATTAGGGCCTACCTGACACTTTCTTATTTTGTAATTATTTTCTTTAATTATCTTCAGGGCCTACATGTACTTCCTTCTTCAATTCACTTTGTCATCTTCAAAAATTCATTTCTCCTCAACCATAAGGATCCACATGACATGCCACATACCACTGGAAACAACATGATTTATACTATCCATCCATGGGTGTTGTATCTACATGTGCATTTTCCTTCATGTCCAAATACCTTCATCAATCTTGCAGTTCAAAACCCATGACTAGGGTTGACATCAATGACAACAACCAATCTTCCAACAATATCCCCCTTTTTCATTGATTAAAACACTCATGCTCCCCCTATCATCATGATACCAATTTCTCTCCCCCCTTTGACATCAATGGAAAAGGGTATGGCTTCTCCCCCTGATTTTAATGGAAAAAGGTAACCTTCTATCTTCTCTCTCTTCTTCATGTCTAGTATGTATATGTTGTTCGGTCTTCTTTTTGTAGTTGCAACCAATCTTCTTGAGTTATTTTATCTTATTTTACATTTTCAGGAGTCAAATGTAAGAGTGTATCCTTCATCACATATTTTGCTGACACTGAGGAGATTATGCTTCAAATATTCAACCAATAGTACTTTTCCTGCTTTTACATTTTCACTTCCAAGATTTACAATTCCTTTTCCAAGTATTTTGGTAGATGAGTCATCTCCAAATGCAACATTTCCACTCTTTTTCTTCAAGCTGACAAATTTTCTTTGATCTTTGGTCATATGAGATGAGAACCCACTATCTATGAACCATTCATCTTCTTCTTTGAATTCTTTAGCGACTATTACTATTCGATAATTTTCATTGTGTGGAATTTCTTTCCTTTTCCATGATGTAGTTGGTATGCAGACATTTGGCATATGATTATCTTCCTTCATCTCTTTGCAATCTCGTGCTTTGGGACCAAGATTATTGCACTTGTAACATACAATATTTTGATCCGTTAATGGGTCAAATGGATTATAATTTCGGTTGAAAGGTCTACAAAATTTTTCATATCTACTATTTTCACCATTCATGTAGCTTGCATAGTTATTCCTTTCATTGATTCTACAATTGATTGCCTTGTGTCCAAAATTTTCACAAGTATAACAATGTCCAAGAAACAAATTTTGATACCTAGTTGTAAGTGATCTTCTTTGTGGTGTGGTCCATCTGGGTTCACGATCTATTCTTTTGTAGTTTCCTTCATAATGATTTCTTTCATACCTGATGGGAGAGGATATTCTTGATGTCTCATTCCTTCTGAATTCTAGTTTTCTACCTTGTTGTTCAACTTGTTCTAGAGTGTTGGTTTCATCATTTTCAACTTCCTTCTCTTGTTTTGTTGTCTTCAAACTGTCATTGTATCCTAGTCCTATCTTGTCATTTGGAGATCTTTGACTGCTAAGGATCTCATCTAATTTTTCAATGTTTTTTTCGAACTTCTTCAACCTTTTTGTTGTCAATAGTAGCTCCCCTTTTGTGTGATCCAATTCTTCTTTCAATTTCTCATAATATTCTATTTGTTCCTTCAAGCTATTAATGGTCTTTTCAAGATTGTAATTCTCTTCTTCACAACTACTCAATTCACCTTTTAGTATTATGTTTGTGTTTCTAAGCTTTCTATTTTCAGTTTCAACATGCTTCAACTTTTCAATATTCTCATCTTCTTGTTCACTCTATGCATTGTCTTTGTATCCCCAAAAGGAATCAAGGTTGGTTTCTTCATCTGAATATTCTTCACAAATGATTTCTTCTTCTTTAGAATTATTATGATCATCATCCTGGGTTTCTTGGGTTATGAAGAGGACTTCTCCTCCATCATTATCTTCTTCATCACTCTCATCTGAGGAGATGTCATCATCCTTGGAGTAGAATCTCTTTTTATTGTTGAGACTTCTCTTTTTATAGTAACAAATTTCAACAATATGTCATATTCTACCACAATTAAATCATTTGAGAGGAGACTTACCTTTGTATCTTCCACTTGCTTTCTGGAACCTTCTTACGAAATTTGTTATTTCTTCATCAAGGTCGTTATCCTTGTCTTTTGTCTTCTTTATGGATTTAAAGGCTGCTTCATTGTTTGTCTGGTCACTTTCTATACCTATTCTCATTTCATATGCCATAAGAGTCCCATGTAATTCATCCATTATCATTTTGGTCAAGTCCCTAGTTTCTTCAATGGCGGATACCTTAGCATCATACTTCAAGAGAAGTGATCTCAACACTTTTTGTACAACCAGTGATTCATCGATATCTTCACCTAATCCTCTGATAGAATTAAAATCCTCATCAAATATAAGAATACAGGTTGCAATATCTTCCTTTTCATTCATCTTCAAATTTTCAGATTTTGCTCGATGCCATTGAAGCTTGACCTACTTAACTTTTGGATCACCTTTGTATATATTCTTGAGTTTGTCCCATACCTCTTTTGTTGATACTGAGAGGGGGGTGAATCAGTATCAAGTACAATTTAAAACTTTTTTCAACTTATACTTAAACCATTCAACTATATCCAATGAGAAATGAAAAATAATATAAGAGTTACACCAATACACCACAATACACCATGCACAATGTATGAGAAATAATCAATAGTTATTGTTCAAGGGAAGTAATGACTTCCAAAGGTAGCTACAACTTCCAAATGTAAAGGGAGCGATAAAAATCCAAGAGGAAGATACAATATTCCAATATCAAGAGAGATTTGAACTCTCCATCCTTGACCCTTCCTTCCACCCAAGGATATATGAGAGATAATAAAACTTTACATTAAATCATCACCATCAACCAATCATCAAATAGAACTTGATAATGCTTCCTAAAACTTCTTCAATTTATGAAATTCTTCAATTATTAGAGTACTCTGATCCTATATATAATATTACTCAATGTATTCTCTGAAACTCCTCCAATTTTCACTCCTTGAATCCTCCCCAAAAATAAGTTATAGAAAGAATGGTAGACTTTATTCAATTTTGGTCTATTCAGGATACCGAAATTGTACAGAATGCCCCATGCTCAATATTTAACATATGATTATGAAACTCACACACAAGAAACTAAAGTATGTACTCTTTCTAATGAAATTTGTCCCACATCATTTGTATTCTCGATGAATAAGTTATGACTTTTTTACCCATAACACTTGTTTATTGACTAGCTTCAAGACTGGTCACAAACCCTATCTTCCACAGAGTGTATCTCCATAATTATAGAGAATCAAGAGCTGAAATTTTTACCATATATACCTTGATATGTCTTCTCAATACCATAGTGATTTCACCATCTGAATCGTTCCATAAAAATAGTTTTAGAAAAAATGGTAAGATGACCTGAAAATAACATACCTTAGAACACATCACCAAAAGACTTCATCCTCCCTTGAAATCCGACCTTCTTTACTTCTTATTTCCTCTGAAATTTGACTTGTATCAAAATGAATGTATAATGATGTTTATGTATACCATTTATGTCACTTCATTTTAACATTAGGGCCGACCTGACACTTTCTTATTTTGTAATTCTTTTATTTAATTATCTTCAAGACCTACATGTACTTCCTTCTTCAATTCACTTTGTCATCTTCAAAAATTCATTTCTCCTCAACCATGAGGATCCACGTGATGTTCCACATGCCACTAGAAACAACATGATGTATACTATCCATTCATGGGTGTTGTATATGCATGTGCATTTTCCTTCATGTCCAAATATCTTTATCAATCTTTCAATCCAAAACCCATGACTAGGGTTGACATCAATGACAACAACCAATCTTCCAACAATCTCCCCCTCTGTCATTGATGGCAACACTCATGCTCCCCCTATCATCATGATCCCAATTTTTCTCCCCCTTTGATATCAATGGCAAAGTTTAGGGATGCTCCCCCTAAGTTTAATGTAAAAATGTAACTCTCTTCTTTGGGGTTGCTCCCCCTAAACATGTGGCACTCAATAATACTTCATCCTTATTTTTGGTCTTTGGGACTTTTTCTTCCTTCGAATTCTTCTATGGGGATTTTGTCTTCTCTCTCTTCTTCATGTTTAGGATGTATATGTTGTTTAATCTTCTTGTTGCAGTTGCAACCAATCTTCCTAAGTTATTTTCTCTGATTTTACATTTTTGGGAATCAAATATAAGAGTGTATCCTTGATCACACATTTTACTAACACCGAGTAGATTATGATTCAAGTCTTCAACCAATAGAACATTCTTTGCTTTTACATTTTTTCTTCCAAGCTCTACTACACCTTGTCCAAGTATTTCGGCAGATGAGTCATCTCCAAATGCAACATTGCCACCCTTTCTCTTCAAGATGATGAATTTGTCTTGATCCCCGGTCATGTGTGAAGAACATCCACTATCTATGTTCCATTCATCTTCTTCTTTACATT
>ML781835.1:1312296-1369351 GCA_009831015.1 Picea engelmannii
CTCTTAAGAAGTTTTCTTCTTAGGTAATGTAGGCTTTAGATGTCAGACCGGTAAAGTTGACTTAGGGTAATTCTCAAATGGAAATTTGCTTGTAGTAATTATCTTGTTTGTTAATCTGGAGTTTGTATCTCATTGATGCAGGAACATCGCCAACAACAAGCGAGCGTGGGACAAACACCAACGCATTTTGGCACATGATGAATTGTTTGAAATGTTTTGAAGTTGGATGTGCCAAACTTAAATGTAATAGTTAAGAAAGGGCGTACTTGTAGATTGTAATCAGACCTTGAGCGTCCCGCTCTAGTCTGAAGGACTAAGAGGCATTTATGCTAGTAAATGTAAGTAGGTAGCTTTGAATTCTTAGATTAGACAGTTTTAGGAGTCGGAGGGAAAATGGATATAGACACCCTCACTTGTATCATTGTAATATTAAAAGCATAATCAATCAAGGGAGCATAGAGAAGAAGAAGTAGAAAAATATGTAGAAGAGCCCATGTACAGAAGTTCTGAGATTAATATATGAAGCTTTGATTCAGACTCATGGTGTTCAAATACTTTCTGTGTATGCATGATTGAATGTTATGCTCATGATTGATTACTCTATGTTGTTCATTTGCTTTGATGTGTGAATGTATGATTTCATATTTAATGTCTGAAATCTGAAGAGAGGGAGAGTAAGGAATGAGTTTCAATTGTTTCTCTGTCTGAGCAAGAGTTTTCTTGCAAGGAGTGCAGTGAAATTGTTCGCAAGGTGTGCATTGACAGAAGTCAGAGTTCATCTATGCAAGCTTAGGAGGGATAACATTGTTATCATTCTCTCAGAAGTGAAAGTTAGGCACAGAATCCGTGCAAGGAGTGCGAACACCGAGTGAAGTCTCAGAGTTACAACCTGAGCGAAATTGTTGAGAGACTGCTACTACAAAGAGAGTGCACAGAGTCTAAGAATTCAAATACTTGGATTGTATTTGAAGAAGTGCTGCAAGGAGTGCGCGCAGGAAATTTTCCCAAAGGACTTGAGGATTTTTCAATCAAGCTCAGGAGGGATAAAGTCTTTGAAGTTTTCGAAGAGAAGCTCAAGAGGGCTAGTGCCTTGAATTATTGTAAGAAGGCATAGCGACGTTGTTTTTCTGGTGGACAAGTTTCATGAAGGCATACTTGTTCATTTTGCAGGAGCAGTTAAGGAGGCACTGGACGGTCAAAATTCTCCGTGGAGAATTCGCAAAGTCCCGAGAGCCGTCAAATCTTGCAGAGGAGAAAGAAGGGTTACAGAGCATGTCTTTCTAAGTTGAAGCTCAGAAGAAATAGGGCCATGGGATCTGATCCAATAGGGGTCGTTGGATCATTCACGAAAATATCATTTCTGGGTTTCGTGGGTTGAAGAGCCAAAGCTTAGCATCAAGATTCACGAAGTTGCGAAGTCCGAAACTCCAAAAAGGTGGGAAGTTTTGTTGTGGGAATCACATTGACGGCGTGTTGGAATTTCAGCATTTCGGTGTATTGGTGGATAGGAAGTCGATACTTTTATCCTGAAATTCTCTAAGTCATGAAAGGTGAAGTCGCGAAACCGTGAAAGAATCCGAGCGATCTGTTAGAAGGAGGACACGTGTTGCGACATCACCCATATCAGGGATTCAAACATCAGAGGTTAGAAAGGGAATTCCTTCGACTTCATGAGTGGTGAAGTCACGAGAGAATAATAGCTGTCCATCAGAGGAGGACAGGTGGCAGAGATCAAGGGATCTCACAAGCTTGGAGGTTCGTAAGGTGAGAGCCTAGGAGTTGGGTGCTCCAAGTTGCGAGTGGTGAAATTGTGAGGAGAAAGGATAGCCATTGGATCTAGGTCATGGGAGGACCGTTGGATCAGGAACCCCATCGCATATCGCACATTCGAGGTTCAAAGGTTGAAAGGAGTTGCTTTCGACATCAGAAGTTGTGAAGTGTCGAGAGCAGAGGCATGAAGGAAATACGTGGCAAAACCACAAGGTGGGCTCAGGAAATAGACATGCGAACATGCGTCTTCTAGTGGAAGGAGTCAACACTCCGTTGATTTTCTTGTGTCTCGGGGATTTATGAGATAAGAGCGTGAGAGCTTGACATTGAAACTTCCAAAGTCACGAGTAGCGAGAACGCGAGGATAAAAGTCAACATCGCTTCTCGGGGTTTCGTGAAAGGAAGGTGTCAAGGTTGGACGTTGAAACTCATGAAGCGATGAGTAGCGAGAGGAGCTAGAATTAATCCTAGCCGATGGTCATGCGCAGAAGGCGCTGATAAAGGAAGAGATATACCCATTTCTTGATCTCAGGTATCGCAGGATTGAGAAGGAAGAGTTTGGAGTCACGACTCACAAACTCCTGAGTGGAAAGTTGCGACAAGCACCTTTGGAATTGGGCCTTGGTCATAGTGTTGTGATCACACAGAGAAGGCAGAGCTCGTGCCTAGTGTTTTTCGCACAGGGGAGCTTCCCGAAGGACCTGTGGATCGATAATTCATGATTCCATCAGGGAATCGAAAGAGCCGATTAGGCTCGAATGAAGATAAAGAACGATCCTGTAAGTGGATCTCGGCCCAAGGGACGATAGGTCTACATCAAGTGGTATCAGAGCTTGACTGTGTTTGTATACTTTAGATAGGGAAAGTGAGAAAGAAATCTCAGCCATGCCGCCGAGAAGAATAGATAGACAAACACCCGATCCACTAGAGGAAAGAGAAATGCCAAGAGGAAGGGATAGGCAGGTGCCAAATCCAGCCATGGAAAGAGTGATGCGTGATATACGCGCCAGACTCGTGGACATGGAGACAACACAGAGGCACACAACCATTGTTAGAGATTTCATTGAATTTGAAAGTGAATATGAAGTTGGACATGAAGGAGAAGAAGTTGCAGCAAAATATGTAGCAAATGAACGCCTACTCAGGGTTGTTGCAAGAATGGGTGCTAGGGAAAAAATGGATATTCTAGTATATGAAGGAAACCTGGATGTTGAAGAGATTCTAGACTGGATTAGAGCTCTGGACACATATTTTGACTATGAATATGTCGAGGAAGACAAAAAAGTCAAACATATTGTCACAAGACTTAAAGGACATGCAACATTGTGGTGGGATGAGCTACAAGCTGACAGACGCTGCAAAGGAAAGCAAAAGATCAAGAGTTGGGATAGGATAATCGCGAAGATGAAGGCGAAATTTAGTCCCGGGGATTACCAAATTAATTTGTTTCGAAGAATGAAAAATTTGAGACAGAATTTTATGTCAGTAAAGGAGTACACCAAAGAATTCTACAAGCTGAACATCAGGGCAGGTCATCGCGAAAGTGATGATGAAAAAGTTTTCAAGTATATGAATGGACTGAGATATGATATTCAGGATGATATGAGCATGATGACCATCAGAATGGTGGAAGATGATTATCATATGGCTCTAAAGGCTGAAGAGAAGTTGAGCCGAAAACAAGGTCAAAGAGGCCGAGGAAAAATTCAAGCCAGAGGCAAATCAGTTGCCTAGGATAGAAGTCAGAAACCCAAGGAAGACTGGAAGAAACCTCAAACTCAGAATGAGAGAGGTGGAAGCTCACAGAGAGGGAAGCATGCCAAACAGAGAGGTCAGTATGTTGATGGAAACATTTTTCCTCGTACCAGAGGTAGAGGAAGAGGAAGAGGTGGAGTAGTGTTACATATAATTTTGGTCATCATGATGATGTATTGATAATGGTATACTCAAGCTCTTCATTAGAACTTTCTCCTGAGAAAAGTTACCTTCATCTATTTCCAGAAATCACAGTTTTGAGGAAGGTTCGTAGGCTGTCAATACATTTGCCTACGAGAATGTATCATTCTCGCAGGCTTCCTTAAGCCAGGGTGTGAGAAGTTCGCATTGTGCCTAACTATTAGGGTGCAAACACTTTCTAAAGAAGAGAAAAGGATGAATTCTCGAAGCTTCTAGAAGGGAATCTTCTAGAAGGATGAGATGGAATTAGAATGGTTATCTAAGTACTGGCTTTCTTGATATTTTGGGATTATTCCTATCCAAGTAACTAATTCATTCTCTCCTATATATTGAGGGGATTCTCATGGAAAAAGTTAGAATCAAACTAGCAAGAGATTTATCGGAGAAGTAGTGAAAGACTGTGTGAAGGACTGATGCTACAGCAACTAAGAACTCCAACAAAGTTATCAAAAGTGGTTGATCTTCTTCATACAAGTGAGCAATTGTGTTTGTCAGAACTAGGAGCCATCGAAAGGAGGTTTGCAACATCAAGGCTCAGGTTGTAAGCTTTTCTTTCTATTAATTTAATACAGTAATATGTCTCTTTCCCATAAAGCAAATGTCACTTTATTGTATAAATCCTTGGTCATATACTTAGATTGATTATTGAATATGTTGAGTTGTCTTCACTTTGATTGGTTTGTATTGTTGTGGTCTTGGCATCGCAAGAGCATTGGAGTAAAGTTGGAACAGCAAAGACCCAAGGAAGCGATCACAAGGTACGTTCATAATTCTTGCCTCCTAGTTCATTCAATAGTCTAAATCTAGGGAAAGAGTATTATTCTGTCCTTCTTTGTTCTAGATCTAAGTGGATCTAGGGAGATCGGTTTGTGTCCGCACTTATGGATTAATCCTAAAACAAAATCGATGACTCCACTGGGGAACAATCCCATTTTCTTGGTGGCTTTTTGTGTTTTTCTGTGGCCATTTTCTCTGGTTTCATTTTTCTCCTGTCTTATCAGTCTTTGAGTCTTCAGGATATCCTAATAGACCTTCTAAGTCCGGAATATTTTTGCAATTTTACTTCATTTTTCAAATTTTTGGATATGTTCAGGAATTCTTTCACTATGTTCCATTGCAACCTGCAAGAACTGGTCAGGTTCTCACCCTGTTCATAGGGTTCAATGCGAGGTTCTCGCACCTTCCTCAAAGGTTACCTGCGAGAATCAAAGATTCTCGCACTATGTTATATAGCTTGCCTGCGAACAGTCTTTTTCAAATTTTTGAATTTGAGGTTTGGTCTTTCTGACTACCTAGAATAGTTGGAATACCTCTGATAGGTTTCTTGGATCATTGATTGATATATATCTTGCTTTAGTTTGCATGCTTGAATAGTTTTAGGGTTTTAAGACTTTTCTTGTCCTTTGTGACTTGACTTTCGTTTCTCGACTCTTCTGGCAACACCATTCTCTCTGACTTCAAATTATGAATGTGTTTGATTTGTTGGGATCCAGTGATTGGTTGAAAGTTAAGTTTGCTTGGTTTTCTTATTTTCTTATGAGTTTGAAAGAACATTTTCATTTTCATTGAGAAGACTCATTGGTTTGCTCTTTATTTTTGCTTTCATTGAAAGAGATCATTGGGTTGTTATTTGCTTGTTCATTGATTTGATTTTTTGTGTTCTCATTGGTATAGTGAGATTTCTTTTTGGAAAGTGAACAACAAGCTTTTCTTTCAAAAAATTGTTTTTGTCTTTAGAAAACATTGGAAAAATCAAATTTTTGAGTTTGTTGACGTATTGAAAAAGACACATAGAGAAGTTTCATTTAATTACTGATTGTTTGCGTTGACATTTGAAAGGAAATTATGCATTATAGTTTAGGGTTGATTTGGAAAACTTTCTCTCTCTCTCTCCCATACATAGGATTCATTGAACAGAAAGTGTTATTTTTCATTTTCATTCTTGCATTGTTTGGGTCAGAGTCATATACACATGAGTTTCATTTTCGTTACCTTTGCCTAAACAACAGCTCTTAAAAACATTGTGTAATCTTAAAATTTATCTAGTAAACTCTTTTCTAGGGCTCTTTTACACCAACATTTAGTTAGGCTAGTGCTTTGGAGTAGGAAGAGAGATACACTCTCCAAAATCTTGAAACACACAATAGCATCTTGAGTTAGGGAGTGTTAAATTCCATTTGCAACATATTGTACTGGGAAGCCCTTCTAACACAAGGGTCAAGCACAAGGTCACATTGGTGTTGGTAGAGTTACTCACCCTGCTTTGTTGACATCAGTGTAGAGGTTGCATGTATTACGGGGGTCACTCGGAGGTATACCCACAATGATGAGTGGAAGCCTTCTGAGTTGATTTCAGGCTAGATACCCTGCCCTTGCATGTGGATCGGACTATCGACTATTCCCCCAGGTTGTACCATTGTTTGTGGTGACCTTAGTGGCCTATCCCTCTAGGTTCTTACCCGAGGTTACTGTGGAGGGGAAAGTCTTCACGGTACCTGGAATTGACGTTGATCAAACTCACTCGGGCTCCTTCAAGGGTATACCCATGATTATATGTGGGAGATTGCACCAGGGTGTAATTCTGTTAAGCAGGTCGTCAACGTAAATTTTCCATCCTAGCCCCGCCCCTTCTTGTCTCGTTGTTGCGACGTTAGATTTCATCACCAACTAGTGGCTTCGATATTAGAAGGTCTTGTTTTTCTAGTGATTGCTTCCTAGAGTTTGTTTACTAGTGTGTTTTGTCTGTTTAACGAAGTTGACCATAAGATTTTCTTCGCGGAGCTTGTCACTTGTTTACAATTTCTCCCCCACGGCGTTCCCGTAGAATGCAAGGTTTATCTCCAGAGCATCAGGACGATTCTCAACCCTCGCCTACCGGTACACCTGAGGGTTCTCCCCATCAGACGGAAGTCCCAGTGGTTACTCCACCACACGGGAAAACAAGTGACGTTCCAGTTGTCACCACACCAAAAGTAGAATGAACTGACTCTCTAGAACCTTTTCGAATTACCAATACTAGAGAGGACTATCGCATTCGTCATGGTGAACGACCTTTTGTGCGATTAAATTCTTCTGACGAAGATGTTGTTACATCTTCTGAATCAACCGTTGGGCCTTCCTTCTCCCGGTGTAGTAGGCCAAGATCCTTTTTGGTCAGGTGATTTCCAACGAGTCCTTTTTGGTACTGAGTCACCTACAGTCTACGGAATTAACCCTCTAGTGTTTTTTGAGACTGAAACTACACCAGTGACTACCACTTATCACTTTGTTATCCCTCCCGAGATGACCCATCTCATGAATACTACGAGTGTCCAAACCGGAATTACTGTAGCTACTCTTGCTCCTATCAATACCTAGCGAATGCATTATGTCAACCCAACATTACCACCCGGTTATCATGCGTTGAATTCTTTTTTGAATGCTTCCAATCCAACACCTCCGCAAACCCCTGCCAGTTCTCCAAGTCCTAGACACCCTATTCCCAGTTTTATTCCGACACTCCCTCAATTTCCTTCTGGCAATCCTAATCCTAGTGGCACTATACCGTCCGTTGCACCAAACGTGCATATTCCCATTGGTGGACAAGGTGGTACAATTCCTTTTCCTCTTACCGGACATAATCCACTTGCTACACAATTTCCGGTTGGAACAAAATCTACGATCGGAGGACCAACCTCACCTTTTGGACAAAATATACCTCCTGAATTGGCCCAGTATTGGAATCGGATTCTACAAAATGTTCCTCAAAATGTTGGGGGGCAACAAACTGTCCCTACTATGGGACAACCTTATCTAGGTATACCTAATCCTATTTGGGTTCAGAGTCCCAATCCTTAAACTCAAGCCCCTACTCAAACTCAGGTCCCTACTCAAACTCAAGGATACCACCCTTGGAATTATTATCCTCTCCAACCGACACTGAATCAGCCAGGGTCTTCCCAATATGGGCAAACTGCATATAGTCCTACCGGTTTTCCAATAGGGCTTCCACCCCAAAGTCACCAGTACCCACAGGTGAATAGACAGTTACCTTTTCTTGCTACTTTGGATTTTCCAGATTTGTCTCGGATTCTAAATGATCTTATTCGTCACTCTCCCCAATGGCCTGTTATTCCAACCAAGATTCCCTCGGACATTCTGAAATTCGATGGAAAAGTGGGAGAGGACCCGAACAATCACATTATGAGTTTTCATCTGTGGTGTTCATCCAACTCGTTGATGGATGATTCTATTCGTCTGCGTCTTTTTCAACGAACCCTCATAGGTTCCGCTGCGAAGTGGTATATTGAATTGACACGAGGTTTCTTCTCTGATTTTAACACCCTAGCTATGGATTTTCTTACACATTATCAGTTACTGATCCATTATGATACTGGACTGAGATTTTGACTTCATTCAAACAGACTAAAGGCACTCATATATCGGATCATATCCATGAGTGGCAAAGGAGACGACGTCTCATCAAACTTGAACTCCCTGATCAGTTACTGGCTGAATGGTTTACAAAGTCATTTGTGAATGAAATCAGTAAGGACATTTCCATGGGTGGCATTGTCACAGAAGAGTAGGCTATCAGTCGTGCTCAATATCTTGATCTCATTTATTTGCAAACGGGAACACTTTACGATTTTCTACTTGAAGTACCTCATCCTGGTACTTCCAGTGCTTCAACTGCTCCAGCTGCCTCACATGCAGCTGATGGTGTGATTGGTACTACCCATACCCACTCACATTCTGTTTCAAGTACAACCCCTAAATCTACATCTTCTAATGTTCAAAATGCTCTATCTCCTGCTACTCCCTCCTGTAAAACTTCTGAGGTGAACGTCGTTCAATCTACCCCAACTGGTAAAAATAAATCTAAAAAGGGGAGAGGCAAGAATAAGGAAGGTAAAAATAATAATAAAATAGAGAAAACTAAAAATCCTCCTGTTGAAGATCGGAATAAGCGCAAACCACGATACCCTTGCCTTATCTGTGGTGACGATCACTACATGAAGGATTGTCCACGACGAGCCGAAGTTACTAAGTTCCTTCAAGGAACACCCAAACCATCTACGCCGGCTATCTTGTCCCAACCCTTCCTGTCTCAACAACAGGCTCAGTTGGTCATCCATGATCAACCATATACTTCTACGACATCATACATTTTGATGTGTACCAGTGATTCTAAGAAGAATAACGTGGCAATCACCACTAGAGCCAAAGATTATTCTCCATCTAAGGAGAAGGTTGATGATTTACCTCTCACTTTGGTACAACCCTCTCCATCGGCTCCGCCTACAAATGATCCTCTTCATCTCGAACGACCAAGCTTTGATACAGTCGTGTGACCCCCTAAGGGTGTTGTTCGGAAATCGGCTTTCAATCGTCATGCTCGTGTGGCCCAGAACTATAGTATTGTCGAAGATCTGGCCCAAGCACCTTCAACGATGTCTACCCTTGAAGTCCTTCAGTCTTGTCCTTCACAATGGAGGGCTCTGTTGAAATCTATAGGTGGAATTGATCCAACCGATACGAATTTAATAGTCTTTGACTTGGAAGATCACATTCCAAGGTTACCCCCTCAGCTTGCATTTCAAATTCAAGTTGTTGTCTCTGACAAGAATATTTGCTAAACTGTTATAGATGAGGGTGCCTCTACGTGTGTAATGTCTCTTACTTTTTGGAAAGCCATTGGCTCTCCTCCTTTAAATGAATCAAAAAATACTTTGAAAGCCTTAAATGGCTCTAGTTTTAAGCCTTACATTGTTCTTCCATCGTTTTCCGTTACTCTAGAAGGTAAAACAGTCCAAGTTGAAGTGGAATTCTTTGATGCTCCCCTCGATTATAATCTTCTGCTTGGTCGTAGTTTGATAGATTCCATGCACGTTGTTGTGTCAACACTTTTCCATGTAGTACGTTTTCCTCATCAAGGAAAGGTTGTTATGGTTGCCCAACTTGCCTTCTTTAATTTCGATACTCATACTGGCAACGTGTCATTTATAGCTAAAACCCTGCCGGGTTACAAGAATGTCGGTGTAGGCCTTTTAAAAGACTCTTCATTAATGGGTACTTTTCCCATTCCACCGCTTGATGTTCCACACCCGTCCATTTCTTCTATCAATATGATCTTCGTTGTACCTCATGAACTTCCTGTGTCTTCCAACCCTTGGATAGTCCCTGACCCTAGAGATCACACTCGTTTCAGCGATGTCATGTCGTTAAGTCTGGTTGAGTCTGCTTATCACACCATTCAATCGGCAACACCTTCTATCCTTTCTCTTGATGAGTTGTCTCCTGATCCTTTTCATGTCATTTTTTCGACTGACGAGATGATCATGTCCGTCATGGATGACACCCCTTGGGACGATGGACATCATCATTCCATACTCTTTTTGGAACAACACACTCTTGAAAACTACCAATGGATTTTGACTCCGTCGACCATTGTTTTCATATCGACTGTTCTCGGATCTTCACATGATGTGTTTGCCGAAGGGAATCTCAGTAATATCTCTCCCATGATTCCCATTGATATATCCGTTAAACCTGGGATAGTTGAAAATGTTCATATTGGAGCTTCGTGTTCTTCTGACGAGATCATCACTTATACTTCCCTGTTTAAATAATTTCGTGATATTTTCACCTGGAGTTATGAAGAGATGCCAGGTATCGACCCTGCTATTGTTTTTCATGAGATCAAGACATACCCCGGAGATAAACCTGTCTAGCAGAGCCTACATCCAGTACACCCACGTAAAGCGGCGGCTATCAAGCTTGAGGTTGAAAAACTTCTCAAAGCCGGCTTTATTTATCCCATGGCTCTGACAGAATGGGTTTCCAACACTGTACCGACTGATAAGAAAGGAGGCAGTATTTGTGTATGTGTTGATTATATGGACATTAACAAAGCCTATCCAAAAGATAATTTCCCAACCCCTTTTGTCGACCAAATTGTCGATGACTGTGCTGGAAGTGAAATCTTCTCTCTCATGGATGGTTTCTCTGGCTATAATCAAATTAACATCGTTCTTGAGGACCAACATAAAACTACTTTTATTTGTCCTTGGGGTACTTTTTCTTATAGGAAACTTCCCTTCGGTCTTAAGAACGTTGGCGCAACATTCCAATGTGCTATGTCTTATGCTTTTCACGATATAAATCATATCGTTCAACCCTATTTGGACGATTTACCAGCTCATTCTATGCGCTGAGTCGATCACCCTACACATCTCCGTGCCATTTTTATTCGCTATCGATTCTATCGCATCCGTTTAAATCCTCATAAATGCATTTTTTGTGTAGAATCCGACCATCTTCTCGTTTTCATCATTTCACGTCAAGGGATCCGGGTGGATCCTATTAAGGTTGAGGTGATACTTAATCTCCCTCCTCCTTCTACACTGCGCCAGTTGCAAAGTTTGCAGAGGAAAGAAAACTTTCTTCGTCGTTTCATTCCTAATTACATCGAGATCACTTGTGGTTTTACACAGCTATTAAAGAAATATTATGAGTTCGTTTGGGATACCGTGGCCAACAATGCTTTTGAGGCTTTGAAGTTATCCCTCACGCGAGCTCCACTTCTCTTTCATCCTGATTATAGTTGTGATTATTTCCTTTATCTTGCAGCCTCAGAGTACACTATTGGCATGGTCCTCATCCAAGAGGATGATGCGCACAATGAACATGTTGTTTATTACTTGAGTCGAAGTCTCACACCCACTGAAATCAAGTATCAACATGTTTAAAAACTGTCTTTGGCTGCCGTTCAAGCTGTTCAATGCTTTCGGCATTATATTCTCTCAAGGAAAACTAGAGTGATTTCGCATTACAACCCTATGAAACATATTTTGACACGTCAATTGCTAGAGGGAAATTACTCCAAGTGGATTGTCATACTCCAGGAGTTTGACTTGGAATTCGATTGCGCCAAGTCTAAGAAATCCTTAGTTTTCGCTGAGTTGATATGTGATTTTCCTCACTCTGCCACGGAAAATGTAGCAGTAGATTCATTACCTGATGAATCTCTTTTCCTTATAAGCACTGACGATATTTGGTATGGAGATATTATTATATATCTCCAAACCCATACTTTCTAGCCTACTTTGTCTAGCAATGAATGATGTCGTATCCACTATCAAGCACGTCAATACATTATCCTCGGGGACACTCTTTACCATCGGGGAATTGACTCTGTTTTTTTATGTTGTCTGACTTTTGACGAAGCCAAGAAAGCTCTGAATGAATGCCATTATGGAGCATGTGGTGGTCATATGTATGGGTATGCTACTGCCCAGAAGATCTTATGCACAGGATATTTTTGGCCTTCCTTGTTCAATGACTGCATTACTGCTGTTCAGAAGTGCCATGCCTGCCAAACCTACAATCAGAAAATTCGGTCACATCCTGCTCCTCTTCATCCTGTGGTCTCAGTTGGTCCTTTTGCAAAATGGGGCATTGATTTCATGACATGTCACCCTCACTCAGCCAAGGGGCATGGTTACATCATTGTAGCAGTTGATTATTTTACTAAATGGGCCGAGGCGATGCCGACATTCGATAACACTGGAAAGAATGTAGCTTTATTTATTTTTAACCATGTCATAGATCGTTTTGGTGTTCCCTAAGCTATCGTTACTAATCACAGTAGTCATTTTATTAATTTTATGATGTCTGAACTTACAGAAAATTTGGGTCTTCATCATGATAACTCAACACCCTATTATCCACAAGCTAATGGCCAGGTCGAAGCAATCAACGAAGTTCTTATAAATATGCTTCGATGGATGATAGGAATTCACAAAACAAGCTGGCACACGATTTTGTTTTCAGCATTATGGGCATATTGAACATCTGTCAAAGACGCTATGGGGTTTATGCCTTTTCGATTAGTCTATGGTGTGGAAGCCATTCTTCCTATAGAATGTGAGATACCTTCTCTGAAGCTAGCTGTCGAACTCTTACCCAATACTTCTGCTGAAGAAGAATGTCTTTTGTATCTTATGCGATTAGACAAAACTCGACGTGATGCCACTCTAGTAATAGAATCCTAGAAGAAACGTGTCAAGGCACGGTATGACAAGCATGTCAAGCCTCGCGTTTTCTTTGAAGGTGATCTTGTTATTCTCTATGAACAGGATCGAGATGTATTAGGAGCTAGGAAATTCAAACCAATGTGGCGAGGTCCTTATATTGTTCTCCGAGTTTTGGAAAAAGGAGCATATGAGCTGGTTGATTATGATGGTTTCCCTTTGAGTGAACCCAGAAATGGGTTGTACTTGAAGAAATACTATGCATAAATCATTTGTGCACAAGTATTTGTATTTTATGTATCATACTTTGTGTGTGTTACTTTACTTTGCTTTTGACGTTATCTGGTCTCTACCCTTATGTGACGTTGTGTTTGATTGCCAGATGTCAGAGTCTTCGCTACCATATATTGGCTTCGCTGATGGTGCTAGCCATAGTACTCGAAACCTAGCCTCCGCTGCGTGGGTGATCTATGCCCCAACAAACGATCTTATATCTTTACGAGGTGTATATCTTGGTTGTGCAACTAATAACATCGCAGAGTATAGCACCGTTATTGAATTATTGGTTGATTCTATCTCACTCGGAATTCGTCATTTGGTTGTGCGACTTGATTCGTAGCTTGTAGTACTACAACTAAGTAATATCTACTCCATTCGAAGTCCTACTTTGTTACGGGTGTATTTGCGAATTCACCTCTTGGAACGATATTTTGATCACATTGAATATCAACATATTCCTAGATGTCTTAATACATTAATAGATGCATTGGCTAATTATGTATTGGACAGACATTTAAATCATTTATAAATCAAACACATTAAAATCCACACAATATAAAGTAAACCGGTAGATGCCATCTGTATATATAACGATCAAAAGAGTTTTTTTTTTACAAAATGTTTGTCCGAAGACCAAAATATAAAAAATGGAAGTTTATAGCTTCTACAATGTGACGTCATGGATGACGTTCATGGTAACAAATAACTACCCTAGCAACCCTACGGAGCAGTCGACCCATAGCTACTGAAACTCCTACAGTGTGACGTTGATCACGTCGTGGAATCTCTTCCAGGGTCATATCTGGAATGTCTGCTGTCAGACCCTCTACATTCTACTCCACAACCTAATAATCTTTGGCATACTGTTGTACTGCTACTGCTACCTCTCCTCGTCGCTAGATAGGAGAGGTGTCAGGAGGTCTATATGGTCCAACATCTGTGTTATCAACAAACATTTTGTGTTAGTCTTCTGATAAATACATAAAAAAAAAACATTTAAATATGATTAAAATTCAAAAACATTTAAAAAAGAGAGAATGCGTGTACTTCTTACTGAGGTATCCCCACTGAGTGTCCTCAGGCAGTGCTAGATCCAGATATCCTCAGAAGTCCAACTCGGCATAGGCGTAGTCATCGACCATCAGCATATGGTTTTGGAGCCAGTCAAAGAAAATATTGTCATACTTGACGATTGGTCCTGCCACGTGCCGGGCCATGAGCCGACACCACCTCAACATCCTTGGATCCCTAGGACCCAGTAGGTTCCATTCGACCTATAGTCGAAATACGGGGACCCTCTCAAGGAATAAGGACACTAGTAAATATCCATACCCAAATTGTTTTAATTCACCGTGCCTTCATTTGGTTAGTTTCCTTTTGATACTGCGAAGCACAGCATCCACCCCATTAAATACTCGGGCCTCAGTACACTCGATGGCATACTGGAAGTAGCTCTGTAATGCCATATGCAGAGCAGCACTCCTGGCCATCCAAGCTATAGTAAAGAGGATCACGTGGAGGTTCAAGTCTTGTACCCCCCAGATAGAAACTTTCCCCTTTTTCCGCTCAACCTCAGGTACACAATATTGGTTGCAGTATTCACTCATTGTTAATCCACCACCTCTACTACCAGTCAGGATGACATGATACCCGCGCCTGGATAATCCGGTCAAGAAATATATGTCCTCAATGTCGATGGACAATGTATGAGCTCCTACATTGAAAACTTGTTGATCTGGATCCCACATACGGATCAAGAACTCCAGTAGTCTGACTTGGGCTCTCATGCCTGGGATGCGAAAGTATTTTAAGAGCCCACAATCTCTTAATGAAGCTATAGTGGGAGGATGATTCTCGGCATTTGCATTATCTTCCTCATGTTCTCGTTCTCGCCACTCAAGCACCATGTTTGTGGCTATTTATCTGCACAATGAACATACAAGGAGGATTAATGATTTTGATCATGATCTAAAACTTTTTCATTGGCTAAATATTTAGAAAATTTTTGAGTTCTACACTGCTCACAGGTGCCTTATTATACACAGTGTGAACACCTCACAGGTGGCTCAAGGATCACCTATGAGAACACATCATTCTCGTAGGTCCTGTATGGGCTGCCTGCGAGAATACTTATGCGCATGTAGGGTTCAAAAAACCACTTGAAAATGAGAAACTAACCAATGAAATTTAAAATTTAAACCATGAAAATGTCAAGAATGGATGGATTACCTTAATGCTGCAGACGGCTCGTCAAATGTMTCTTGTAGCTCCTGGAAATCAACACCGAATTCGGAGGGTAAAAAGGGGGTTTTGAAACTCAATACTGAAAATATGAAATGATATGGTAAAAATGTGTATTTACTCATTTAAATTACTTTTTACTATGTTATTTTTGGGTTTTTATGCTTATCTATTGTTTAAACCTAATCCCTATTATTTAGATGAGTGTAATGACTTGCAGGTGTGATAAAGTTGATAACTCAACAAGGGTATGGACATATTTTTTCTTTGTTATGGCGTGTTTATGATTGTTTTTAGGGTTTTTACATAAAACCTTGAGCATCATTTTTATTCGTTCTTATGCTCGTCAACATAAGAGAATGTGATCGAGCATAGTTTTATCACTTTTTCAGGCTCATAAGGTTATACAAAAAAGGAACCCCCCTGGAGTCCTCTTTAATCTCTTTTTAGACTCTCTAAACATGAAAAGACCGTCGAGAGACCTTGCTATTTTCACGCTCGCTAAATTATTTGAAGTATGCATCTGGTGAGCGATAGTTTATCTCTTTTTCGGTCTCGTCCAGACTGTTTTACGAAAAATGAACTGAGAGAGTTCTCTTTTAAGTGTTTTTCCAAACTCTATAATCTTGAAAAGCCTTCGAGTTTACTATGTCTGGACTCGTTAAACAAACATTGACAGACCCGTGATGGGACCGAACCACTCCTTCTTAGGGTTCGTTAAAAATACTCCGAGGGACTCGTCTGAAGGATGAGCTTATATCAACAAGCATATGTGATCCTCTTCAAGCTTACGTAAAAATAAAGAGGTACTTGCCAGAAATGGTGGGGGAAAATTTGGGAAAGGGATATGTTTTCGTATTGATTGGCAGTAAGTGTCGCTCTTGAACATGACACCCCCTATTCATCATTTGAAGCTGGTTTGGGAAATCCATTTGTCTCTATTTCGATGAATTACAAGGTCATTCCATGTGTCATCTTTGGGTCAATGTTTCCAAATCATTGGTTGTGTCATTCATATGTTCAAGAGAAGTCCATCTGAAAACTATATTGAGTCTGCCATATGGAGTTATCCATTCTCTCTGTGTTGGCCTTCCCTGTATCTAGTCCAATTGCAACATGCTCTGTTTCACTTTCAAACTCAGTTACTCATTTCGTGTCATTGATGGGGGATACATCAAGGCCCTCTTGTGACGAGTCTTGTTCTATCGACTTCAGCTCATTATCCGGAATCAAGACTTAGAAATTATTTAGTACCTTGGAGCTTGCATGCCTCAATGGCAAGTGTCCTCGCCTTCGATAGTGGGTTTACATCATTGACCCCTGATCGAAAGATTCCATCTAATGTTCGACATCAACTCATTTATTCACAGTCGATGGATTGTACTATGGTACCTTGGGAGTCATTGACATCAATGGTGATTTCCCTTGCACTTGTTAACGGTTACATCAATGACCAATAATCAAGTGGTTTCTACCATGTTTGACTTCAACACATGTAATCACATGGTTAGATTCATACTTTGGGCGACGATATTGAAGACCCTGGATTTTATCTTTGAGGTATAGGTTGCGATGGAGTATGTATACTTTACGATACATATATCCACTGTGTATGTTTCGTGGCTATGTCATCTTGATTTGAAAATTTTTTCATAGATACACAGTGTATTCAGGTGGCTATGCTATATGTTGATGGCATGGATCCATAGTGTATGATTGGTAGCCATGGCCCATGTCTATAATGTCATCAATCTGTGATCTGAGTATGGGAATTCCTACCTCATAATTGGTATATATGATATTTTGCAGATGCTTGGTTGTTCGTAGGTTTCCGATTAGATGTGTTCCTGGTTCTCGACACACGCATGTAGCTTACAAAGTATATCGACTGTCACTAGTTCCAACATCATACTTTGGGGGGCATTCTGTTACCTATAATTTTGGTCGTCATGATGATGTATTGATAATGGTATACTCAGGCTCTTCATTAGAACTTTCTCCTGAGAAAATTTACCTTCATCTCTTTTCAAAAATCACAGTTTTGAGGAAGGTTCGTAGGCTGTCAATACATTTGCCTGTGAGAATGTATCATTCTTGCAGGCTGCCTTAAGCCAAGGTGCGAGAAGTTCACATTGTGCCTAACTATTAGGGTGTGAACACTTTCTAAAGAAGGGAAAAGGATGAATTCTCGAAGCTTCTAGAAGGGAATCTTCTAGAAGGATGAGATGGCATTCGAATGGTTATCTAAGTACTAGCTTTCCTGATATTTTGGGATCATTCCTATCCAAGTAACTAATTCATTCTCTCCTATATATTGAGGGGATTCTCATGGAAAAAGTTACAATCAAACTAGCAAGAGATTTTATAGAGAAGTAGTGAAAGACTGTGTGAAGGAATGATGCTACAGCAGCTAAGAACTCCAGCAAAGTTATCAAAAGTGGTTGATCTTCTTCATACAAGTGAGCAATTGTGTGTGTCAGAACCAAGATCCATCGAAAGGAGGTTTGCAAMATCAAGGATCAAGTTGTAAGATTTTCTTTCTATCAATTTAATACAGTAATATGTCTCTTTCCCATAAAGCAAATGTCACTTTATTGTATAACTCCTTGATCATATACTTAGATTGATTATTGAATATGTTGAGTTGTCTTCACTTCGATTGGTTTGTATTGTTGTGGTCTTGATAGCACAAGAGCATTGGAGTAAAGCTGGAACAACAAAGACCCAAGGAAGCGATCACAAGGTACGTTCATGATTCTTTCCTCCTAGTTCATTCAATAGTCTAAATCTAGGGAAAGAGTATTATTCTGTCCTTCTTTGTTCTAGATCCAGGTGGATCTAGGGAGATCGGTTTGTGACCGCACTTACAGATTAATCCTAAAACAAGTAGTGAAATTATTCACATGTGGAAAGGTTAGACATAAATCTTATGAGTGTCTAGACAAAAAGAAAGAAGGTGGTGAGACTCACATTGCCAAAGCAAAAAGGCGGAATGTTGAGGAAAAATATGCTGAAGGTGGAAGATCAATGATGATGCGAAAAGTTCTCTTAACACTAGAGAAGGAGGTGGAGAGTTCAGTCCAAAGGAACAGACTTTTTCAGACCGCTTTCAAGACCAAAGACTGGGCATGCAAAGTCATCGTGGATAGTGGTATCACAGATAATCTCATTTCTACAAAGATGGTAGAAAATCTTGAGTTGGAGACGATTGAACATCCGAGCCCATATATAGTTTCGTGGCTACAAAAAGGACATCAGGTAAATGTCACTAAACAATGTTTAGTTGAATTTAAGATAGGAGGGTATAAAGATGAAATACTCTTTGATGTTATTCCCATGGATGTTTGTCATCTATTGTTGGGTAGACCATGGCAATATGACAGAAACATGATTCATGATGGGAGATAGAACACATACACCCTAGAGAAGAATGGGAGAGCTCACATGTTGTTGCCGATTAAGGACAAAGAGGTGAAACCTGAAGTCAGCAACACTGTACTTCTCATGAGTGGGAAGGAACTTCTTACAGAGGTTAAGAAGAAGGAGGAACCATAATTCATTGTGGTTAGGAAGCCTAAAATTGTTTTAACTAGTACAAGGGTAGATGATTTACCGGAAGAGGTTCAGGAGTTGTTGGAAGATTTTGCTGACATAGTAGTGGATGAACTACCTCGTTCGTTGCCACCGATCAGAAGTGTGAGTCATCATATTGATCTCATACCTGGAGCTAGTTTTCCAAATAAAAAAACATACAGATTGACACCGCAGGAGAATGAAGAGGTCAAAAGACAGGTCCAGGATTTAATGGACAAAGGATTGGTTAGAGAAATCTTGAGTCTGTGTGTTGTTCCGACAGTGCTTAGTCCAAATAAAGACGGAGGCTGGAGGATGTGTACTGACTCAAGAGAAATTAACAAGATTACCATTAGGTATAGATTCTCATTGCCAATAATGGATGATTTGATAGATTGCTTGAGTGGGGCCAATTTTTTTTCAAAGAATGATTTGAAAAGTGGATATCACCAAATTTGTATGAGGGAAGGAGATGAATGGAAGACAACCTTCAAGACTAACGAAGGGTTGTATGAAGGGCTTGTTATGTTGTTTGGCTTAATGAACATGCCAAGTACCTTCATGAGGTTGATGAATGAAGTCCTGAAGGATTTCATTGGAAAATTTATCATTGTGTATCTGGATGACATACTAATTTTTAGTAAAACAGAGGTAGAGTATATGAAACATTTGGCTACAGTGACGTGGAGGCTACAACAAGAGAAGCTTCTAATAAATATGAAGAAATCCTCATTCATGAAAACATAGCTCACTTATTTGGGGTTTGTTATTTCTGCAAACAAGTTGAAGATGGACCCAGATAAGGTGAAGGTAATTAAGAATTGGCCATCACAGAAGAGTATATTTGAGGTGAGAAGTTTTCATGGATTGGCTAGTTTCTACATGAAGTTCATTAGGAATTTTAGTGGAATTAGTGCACCGATTATGGACACAATGAAGAAGAGACACAAGTATTTTCACTGGACAGAAGAGGCTGAGAAAAGTTTTAATTTTCTAAAAAGGAAAATCACGGAACAACCAATTTTGGTGTTGTCAGATTTTAAAAAGACATTTCAGGTAAAATGTGATGCAAGTGGATTTGCAATAGGGGCAGTCTTGAGTGAAGAATACAAGCCAATAACATACTTCAGCGAGAAGTTGAATGAAGAAAAAGTGAAATACTCCACATATGACAAGGAGTTCTATGCTATTATTCAGGCATTGAAGAAATGGAGACACTATTTGATTCCTAAAGAGTTTGTCTTATACAGTGACAATCATGCTTTGCACTTTGTGACTCAACAGGAGAATGATTTGCAATTTGTGACTCAACAGGAGAAGTTGAATCGAAGGCATGTTCAATGGGTTGAATACATGAAGAACTTTACTTTTGTAACTAAGCATATTTCTGTAACTGCTAACAAAGTTGTTGATGCTTTGAGCAGGAAATGTTTGTTGTTGCAGGAGTTCAGAGTCAAAACACTGGGTTTTGATGATCTCAGGGACATGTACATAGATGATCCAGATTTTAAGGAGGTATATGAAGCAACTGAGAATCCAATTCTCAGGGACAGAAGCCAATGGACAGAGTACATGATCCAGGATGGATTTCTATTCAAGGGTAATCAACTTTGTATTCCAAAATGCTCCATGAGGGAGAAATTTTTGAAGGAGAAACATAGTGGAGGATTGGCCAGACATTTCGGTCATGAAAAGACGTTCTCAAAGTTAAACGAGTCATATTTTTGGCCAGGAATGAGAGCAGACGTCAAAATATTCATGGACAGATGAAAAATTTGTCAGCATTCAAAAGGGAAGAGGCAGAATGCAGGCTTATATCAACCGGTACCCATACCTGAGAGGTTGTGGGATGCGGTAATCATGGACTTCATATTGGGGTTGCCAAGAACACAAAGAGGATTCGACTCGATCTTTGTAGTGGAAGACATATTTTCTAAGATGGAACACTTCATACCATTTCAGAAAACCAGTGACGCAACTCACATTGCGGATCTGTTTTTCAAAGAAGTCATTCGACTTCATGGCTTACCAAGGAGCATAGTTTCGGATAGAGACACCAAGTTTGTGGGACACTTATGGAGAAACTTATGGAAAAATCTAGGAATGAACTTGTCGTCAGTTCAGCTTATCATCCTCAGATGGATGGACAGACAGAAGTTGTGAACAAAATTTTGGGAGACTTGCTGAGGATCTTGGTGACAGAACACCACAGTTAGTGGGACAACATTCTGCCACAAGCGGAATTTTCTTATAATGATTCAATCAACAGAAGCACAGGGCAGAGTCCGTTCCAAATTGTTTATGGGACATAGACAAGAGGAGTATCTGAACTGAGGGATTTAAAACAGGATGAGATAAGAAGTGATAGTGCAGAAGATTTTTCCAAAGAAAGGAAGGAAATTCATAGCCAAGTGAAGGAGCGATTGCAAAAATCAAGCCAAGAGGATAAGCGCAGAGCAGATCAACACAAGAGAAAACTTCAATTTGAGGTTGGTGATTTGATTTTGGCACATATGAGAAAGGAAAGGTTCCCGAAGGGGACATATAACAAACTGAAGATGAAGAAGATCAGACCATGTAAGGTCTTGAATAAAATTGGGACAAATGCTTATGAAAGTGAATTACCCATTGGGATCAGAATTTCTCTGATATTCAACATCTCAGATTTGTACCCTTATAAAGCTGAGGAAGCAGAAGCATGTAGTGAAAAACTAGAGGTTTAGTGGAATAAACAGATTCCATTTGCAGAGAAGCCACAGATGGAAAGCATACTGGACAAAAGAGTTAGCAAAAGGACCAGAAGAAGGGAATATTTTGAATACTTGGTCAAGTGGAAGGGACATCCAGTTGAAGATGTCAACTGGGAGAATGGAGTAGAGATCTAGAAGCATGGATAGACCATGCAAGAGCTCATGGATAGGAGCCCATGAATTTTTTCAAGTGAGGGAGTATGATGCAGGAGCATCGCCAATAACAAGAGAGCATGGGACAAATGCTAACGCATTTTGGCACATGATGAATTGTTTGAAATGTTTTGAAGTTGGATGTGCCAAACTTAAATGTAATAGTTAAGAAATGGCATACTTGTAGATTGTAATCAGACCTTGAGCGTCTCTCTCTCGTCTGAAGGACTAAGATGCATTTATGCTAGTAACTGTAAGTAGGTAGCTTTGAATTCTTAGATTAGACAGTTTTAGGAGCCAGAGGTAAAATGGATATAGACACCCTCACTTGTATCATTGTAATATTAACAGCATAATCAATCAAGGGAGCATAGAGAAGAAGAAGTAGAAAGTTGTGTCCATGTACAGAAGTTCTGAGATTAATATATGAAGCTTTGATCCAGACTCATGGTGTTCAAATACTTTCTGTGTATGCATGATTGAATGTTATGCTCATGATTGTTTACTCTCTGTTGTGAATTTTATTTGATGTGTGAATGCATGATTTCATATTTAATTTCTAAAATATGAAGAGAGGCAGAGTAAGGAATGAGTTTCAATTGTTTCTCTATCTGAGTAAGAGTTTTCCTGCAAGGAGTGCAGTGAAATTGTCCGCAAGGTGTGCATTGACAGAAGTCAGAGTTCATCTCTGTAAGCTCAGGAGGGATAACATTGTTCTCATTCTTGCAGAAGTGAAAGTTAGGCACATAAGCTGTGCAAGGAGTGCACAGGCCGAGTGAAGTCTCAGAGTTACAACCTGAGCGAAATTGTTGAGAGACTATTGCTGCAAAGAGAGTGCACAGAGTCTAAGAATTCAAATACTTAGAGCGTATTTGAAGAAGTGTCGCATGGAGTGCACGCAGGAAATTTTCCCAAAGGACTTGAGGATTTTTCAATCAAGCTCAGGAGGGATAGAGTCTTTGAAGTTGTCAAAGAGAAGCTCAAGAGGGCTAGTGCCTTGAAGTATTGTAAGAAGTCGCAGCGACGTTGTTTTGTTGGTGGACAAGTTTCATGAAGGCATACTTTTTCATTTCGCAGGAGCTCTTAAGGAGGCATTAGATGGTTGGAATTCTCTGTAGAGAATTTGCGAAGTCCTAAGAGTCATCAGATCTTGTAGAGGAGAAAGAAGGGTTATGGAGCATGTATTTTTAAATTGAAGCTCAGAAGAAATAGCGTCATAGGATTTGAGCCAACAGGGATCATTTGATCATTCACGAAAATCTCATTTAGGGGTTTCATGGGTTGAAGAGCCAAATATTAGCATCAAGATTCACAAAGTCATGAAGTCTGAAACTCCAAAAAGGCAGGAAGTTCTGTTGTGGGACCCATGTTGACGACATGTCAGAATTTCAGCATTTCGGCATATCAGTGGATAGGAAGTCAAGACTTTTGTCCCGAAAGTCCCAAAGTCCTCAAAGGCAAAGTCGCAAAACCACGAAAGAATATGAGTCGTCCATTATAAGGAGGACACGTGTTGCAAGATCATGCATATTGGTGATTCATACATTGAAGGTCAGAAAGGGAAGTCCTTTGACTTTGCGAGTGGCGAATTCGTGAGAGAATTGCAGCCATCCATTGGAGGAGGACAAATGGCAGAGATCAAGGGATCTCGCGAGATTGGAGGTTAGCAAGGTGAGAGCCCAGGAGTTGGGTGCTCCAAGTCGCGAGTGGAGAAATCACGAGGAGCGAGGATAACCATTGGATCCAGGTCATGGAAGGATCGTTGGATCAGGAACCCCATCGCATATCGCACATTCGGGGTTTGGAGGTTGAAAGGAGTCACTTTCGACATCAGAAGTTGCAAGGTGTCGAGAGCTGAGGCATGAAGGAAACACGTGGTAGAACCATAAGGTGGGCCTGAGAAATAGACAGGTGGACATGTGTCTTCTAGCGGAAGGAGTCAACACTCCATTGATTTTCTCACGTCTCAGGGATTCACGAGAGCTCGACATTGAAACTTGTGAAGTCGCGAGTAGCGAGATTGGGAGGAGAAAAGTCAACATCGCTTCTCGGGGTTTCGTGAAAGGAAGGTGTCAAGTTTGGACGTTGAAACTCGTGAAGCAGCGAGTAGCGAGAGGAGCTAGTGTTAATCCTAGCTAATGGTCATGTGCAGAAGGAACTAATAAAGGAAGAACTATACCCATTTCCTGATCTCGGGTATCGCAAGATTGAGAAGGAAGAGTCGAGAGTCATGACTCATGAACTCGTGAGTGG
Source organism: Picea engelmannii (assembly GCA_009831015.1). Classification (NCBI taxonomy): domain Eukaryota; kingdom Viridiplantae; phylum Streptophyta; class Pinopsida; order Pinales; family Pinaceae; genus Picea; species Picea engelmannii. The sequence continues at coordinate 1,336,286 of ML781835.1, forward strand.
CGAGTTGCGACAAGCACCTTTGGAATTGGGCCTTGGTCATAGAATTGTGGTCGCAGAGAGAAGGAAGAGCTCACGCCTAGTGTTGTTCGCACAGGGGAGCTTCCCGAAGGACCTGTGGATCGATAATTCATGATTCCAGTAGGGAATCGGAAGAGCCAATTCGGATCGAAAGAAGATAAATAACGATCCTGTGAGTGGATCTTGGCCTGAGGGCCGATAGGTCTGTGTCACTCATAAATGTCAACAGTGACCTTTGTTAGTAGTGTTCATTTGTTTTTAGATGACAAAAGTGAATTTTTCAATCAGACAAATATAGATGAGACATTTCTCAACTAGAACCCACTGCCATCAAGCATGTTCAGTACTCTAGTGGGGTAGTTGTGATAATTAGTGAGAGACATCCTTTCCCCAGGAAAAATGCCCCATTGCCAACAGGCATGTTCAGTACCATGATATGTTTGCCTAGTCATACCACAGATCGGTACCTGCTACCAGCATACCTATTCAACATCCCGGTGGGTTAGTCTCTTAAACCCTTTTTCCATTAGAGGCTTCTTGTCCATAGTCACCTATTTCAATTTTTATTAAAGAGTTCTTTTGCATGGTGAAAGGGGAGGCTCGTATGAAAACCTTTTTATAGGCTAGGATGGTATTGGGTTAGAAGGTGTATTCTCTTATTTGAATGTCTTTAAATATTTGTATGAAGGAAAAATAAACTTATGTATGCATATTATTTCTTTAGAGCGATCCAAATGTATAATTTTGTCTGAGTTTGTCCATAAGAGAATGACCTAAAGTTACCTTAGGGTACTGATACATCCTCTTCCATAAAAGTTTTCCTAGTGTACTCATGACAAAGAGTGTTCATATACTCATATGTGAAACTTTAGTAAAGATAATCCAATGAATACTATTGTAGTTTAGTTAGGGTGAGATATTTACTTGTAGGCTAATATATTTTTTTATCCCTTCAATCATGATGAAATACTGGATAAAGGAAACCTCTAGACTTTGAAGAAGATTATGCATGGTTCTTTTAGGAATCATAGGTAAGGATTATGTCTTCTTTATCAAGTAAAATAAACAAAAGAAATTAAAATACTTCCTTCTAGCCAGCAACAGAACCAGAAGAAACTAAGAAATCTTACTTTTAGCTAGCGACAGAACCAAAAGAAATTAAAGATTATTCCTTTTAGCTAGCAACAGAACCAAAAGAAATTAAAGATACTTCCCTTTAGTCAACAACAGAAACAAAAAAAATTGTTTCTTTATAAGGGCTTCCATTTGATGTTGCATTCGACTTCTTGGTTCCATCTTAAGTGGTTACTGCATGGCTTCATACTTCATATTAATTTTCATAAGATTTTGAAATATGTGTAGCATTCCTTTGTCAATTAGATGATGTTTCCTAATAGTATCGTATAAGTACCAGACTTCTAGTACCAGACTTCGGGTACTGTACTTCTGGTACCGCACCAGCACAGAACTGCTGGTACCAGACTAGAACAGAGTATTGTTGATTCTTGCAAACTGATGTTTAGCAAGTTCATGAAGGATAAAATAAATTATAGAAATCTACTTACAAAGATCAAATGCGAAAGTAAAACAAAAGGAGGTAAGAATTCATTGTTACCTTCATCTTATTAGCAAAACACAATCCACACCTATGTACAAAAGTTTTTAAAAGTAAACCAATCAATCAATATGGATCAGTAGGAAGGTCTCCTTCTTTACTGATCACCTGCATATCTAAATTTTGTAGTATAAAAGTCAGAAATTCCTCTTTTGACAAGGGTTTGTTATAAATTCTCAACCGATGACCATTCATAAGTAGTGGATTCTAATGTTCGTCAATTGTCTTTATCCTGATTGAAACATTATCATAGACACTGTCAATTTCGTAAGGTCCCATCCAACGAGTAGTTAACTTACCTTTAAAGTTCTTGAATCTACTGTCATACAATAGGGCCCAATCTCCTTGTTGAAAACTTTTCTTTTTGAGATACTTGTCATGCCATTTTTTTCTTTGCTCTTGAATGAGGGTGATTATTTGAAGTGCTTCCTGCCTAATTTTGTCCAGCTCATTAAGCTATAAGAGTCTTTGTTGTTGGGCTTCATCCAAGTTCATTCCAACTTGTACTGCAGTCCTGAAGGTTTTGATCTGGAATTATATGGGGAGAAGCACCTGCTTCCCATATACCAACTTGTAAGGTGTATGTCCTGTTGTATTCCTCTAGGTGATTCTATAAGCCCATAAGGATTCTAGTAATCTGTCAACCCAATCCTTGTGGTGTAGTTGTACTGTTTTGGTGAGAATGGACTCAATAACTTTGTTGGTAGATTCTACTTCTCCATTTTCCTATGGATGGTAGGGTGTAGATTTCATGTGTTTGATTTGGTACTATTCTATAACATCTTTGACTAGATTAGAGGTAATTTGAGTCCCCTGATTAGTCAGAATTTCTCAAGGTACACCAAATCTAGTAAAGATGTCATTAAAAAGGAAATCTACCACTGATTGTTCACTTGCAGCTGGTAAAGATTTTGCTTCAACCCACTTAGTACCCACTTAGTCACATAGTCAGTACACACAAGCATATACTTTTTCTTTTTATATGCAGGGTTAATGGGCCCTACAAAATCTAATGCCCATTTCTTGAAAGGCTCAATGACTACTTGAGATTGAAGTGGAATTTGGTCTCGTGTAGTAGGCTTACCCATTCGTTGGCATTCATCACAATTGGATACATATGTTTTAGCATCTTTGAAAATATGAGGCCAATAATAACCAGATTGCATAACTTTATAAGCAGTCATTTTGTCTGTGAAGTGTTCTCCACAAGGACCATCATGGAAATATTGAAAAATATCATGAATTTCATCTTCCCTTACACATCTCTTGATTACCAAATCTGGTCCTGTTTTGTAGAGACAATCATCGTGCCACATGTAGTTTTCAGTTAGCTGAATTACTTTATGTTTTTCTCTAGGAGACAATTTCTGAGGCATCTTCCCTATCACAAGATAGTTAGCTACATCAACATACCAAGGGATGAATTTAGAAATACCAAACAAATTTTCATCAAGGAAGTTATCATCTACTGGTGCGTTATCTCCCAGATGAATCATTCTAGATAAGAAATCATCCACAAGATTATCCTTACCTGGTCTATCAATAATATTGATATTAAACTCTTGTAATAATAACAACCATTTTGTAACTCTAGGGTTTGATATAGGTTTTTTCATTAATAATTTGATGGTTGAATGATCAGTATGTACAAAATCTTGATATCATGTAATATAGTGTCTAAATTTATTCATAGCATGAACTAGAACTAACAATTCTTTTTCTATGACCGTGTAATTAACTTCTGTTGGGGACAGATTTTTATTGACAAAGTAAATAACATAAGGCATTTGATTTTCCCTTTGTCCAAGAACTGCTCCAAGGGTTGTTTCTGAGGCATCAGTACAGATATGAAAAGGAAGGGACCAATTTGGTTCTCTTAATAGAGGGGTAGTTGACAATTTCTATTTCAGAATCTCAATAGATACTTGGCATTCATCATCCCAATTAAATTCAGCTTATTTAGATAATAACTTGAATAAAGAGGTAGCTAAGCTTGTGAAATTGGGAATGAATCTTCTATAGTAGCCAACATTCCCTAAAAAGCTGCGAACTTCCTTTTGTGAGGAAGGTATTTTGATTTGTGTGATAATATGAATTTTCGCAGGATCAATTCTCATTCCAAATCCAAAGATGTGATGTCCCAAAACAATACCTTCAGTGAGCATCATTTTTTATTTTTTATTACTTAGAGAAAGATTAGTTTCCTTACACCTAATCAAGACTTTTTTCAGACTTGTCAAAGCTCCCTGGAAGTCATTTCCATGGACTGTAAAGTCGTCCATGTAGACTTCTACGCAAACGTTGGTCAAGTCAGAGAAAATGGCTAGGAACAAACTTTGAAAAGTAGTTGGGGCATTGCAAAGTCCAAAAGGAAGGACCCTATAAGCATAGGTTCCCCATGGGAAGGTAAAAGTGATCTTCTCTTGGTCTTCAGGTGCTATTTGTATTTGGTTATAACCACTAAACCCATCTAGGAATGAAAAATACTTCTTTCCGGACATGGTATCCAACACATGATCAATAAATGGTAGGGGAAAATAATTCCAATGGGTGGGTTTGTTTAATTCCCTGAAGTCTACACATATTCTCCACTTACCATTTTTATTGGGAACTATGACAAGTGGAGATACCCATTGACTATCTGAAATGGGATATATGAGATTGGCTTTTAGGAGTTTTTGCAATTCTTCTTTTACAATATCTTTGAGGGATGGATTCATCCTTCGCTAAGGCTGTCTAACTGGTCTAATTTGGTCATTAGTGTAAATACGATGTGTGCATGTGTCAGGGTGAATTCCTTTCATGTCTGCATAATCCCATGCAAAGGAATCAAATTGTCTTTGGAGCATTTCAATTACTTGTGTCTTTTGTTCTGGTTCCAAACTAGAGTTGATATAAAAAGTTTTTCCTGGGCTAATATCAATAAGTTCAGTACTTTCTTCCTTCACTAAGGAAGCTGGTGATAAAGTGTATAATTGAGTGATATCAGGGTGCCAAGTTTGTTGAAATTCGGAACTGAATATCTGTGACAATTCTGCAAAGGACCTAGGATATTCAATGTAGTTTGTATCAGCAAAAAATAAACTTAAGACTTGTTCATCTGATTGTTCTTGCATTCCTCTTACTTGTTCAAGTGTTAACAGGGGTCTGATGCAATCTTCCTCTCCATAAGGGTTTTCTATCCAAATAGGTATTTCTTGTGTCGACTGGGAAGGAGGGAAGAGAACAAGTTTTTGGCTATGTGTGCCATTGGATATAGTCATATCGTCGGACCGACAGTTGATAAAGGCATCTGTTGTGGCCAGTTTGGGGCGGCCAAGAACCACAGGGTGTATTATTTTGGAGGATGATTTAGAGTAGATGAATATAAAGTCTATTGGGTATTCCCAAGAAGCTAGAGTGATTGTGATATCATCTAAACTTTCTGCAGGGCTAATGAATGACTTATCTGTCAATTATATCATGGTTTAGGTTGGTCTCAACTGGTTGATTTGCATTTTTTGCATAGTGTCAAAAGGCATTACATTAATTGTTTCACCCAAATCAATGAGTGTGTTTGGTAAGGAAATACCATTAATTTCAACAGTGACTACTGGATTCCTAGGGTCATTATATTTATATGGCATTTTAGAAATAAATTCAAATAATTGTCCTACTACCTGAACAAGGGGAGGTTCCTTCTTCTTCCTTCCTGGTTTCTTAATACAAATATCCCTTATTATTTTGGCATATATGGGGATGTCTTTGATGGCTTGAAACATAGGTATTTTTATACATACATTTCGTAATTCATCCTCTATATCTTTGTGCAAGGGTGGGTTAAGTTTTTTTTACTAATAGTCTTTCAGGGTAGGGTGGAAGATTAACTTGTTGAGGTACTCCTACGGACTGAGAAGTGATTGGAATAGGAGGAGAAGTCTCTTCTTTTATAGGGGTGGTTTGAGTGTTTTCTTCCTCAGAATGTTTATCATTTTCTTCCTGAATTACTACTCTAGGATTTGATTGATTTATAGGCTTCCCTGATCATAGTTGAATTTCATAGGTGGGAAAGGTTTGAAATTTTGCATTCTGCACAGGGTGGGTGGGTTGATTATTGGGGTTAGGTATTGGCTGGGCAGGGATTGTTGTTAGTATAGGAGGTTTGTGGGCAGATTGGTTTTGTGGCTATTGATTGGAATTTATAGGTACTTGTTACTGTTGGTTAGGGTTTTGCTGCTGTATAGGAGGTGGAAGTAAAGCTTGTATCTGTGGTGGGTTAAATCCAAGTAGTAATTGGGAAATGTTTGCAGGATACTATGGATATCTAGGGTAAGAGGGATTACCATACACAAGTCCCCTCCAACCTTGTTGCGAAGGTTGAGTTTGAGCTTGCTGAGGTGTCCATTGTGGATAGGAAATTGGGGAAGGACCCCATTGTTGTTGTTGATACTGTGCATTGGGGTCATAAAATGCATTGGGGTTTTGTGCTCTCCAAGGTCTTCTGGAAGGATATGATTGTTTTTTTGAGATTCCTCCTCCCCTATACATGGATTGTAGCTTAAGCAAAGTTGGAAACTCAGATGTGGGGTGCTCTAGAGTACACATGCCATAGATTTCTATGACATTTAATGGGCATTATTTCTCACCGTGCTTCTTTCAACATCTAGGACAAAAAATTGCTAAAACAACCTCTTCTTCTTATTTCTTTTTCAGTTTTAGGGTATCTAACTGGTTTTTGATTGTGCTCAAGATGTCTATTTTAAAGTTCTCCAGTAAGTTTCCTAACTCAATTCTACTGACAGACCCTGAGCTTTGTCTTGTATTTCTGCTAAAAGAATCTCTTGGTGCTTTGCCTGTTTTAGCTAGTTCTCTTGAGTATCTTCTATAGTAATCTGCAATCTCTGAAAAAGGATTTTGGTGCACATATCCTGAACTTAGCAAGTTTAAAAATTCTATGCATTCATCTCTAATGCCTTTCAAAAATACAGTTCTTACTGCAGCTGGGTCTGTGGTGAATAATTTTGATTTCTGGTAGTTGTATAAGAACCTTTGTAAGTAGTCTTCAGGGATTTCATATTCTATTTGTTACATTTTAAAAATGTCATTTTTAGAATTATCCTTACAATAGTCTTGGTATTTCCATAAGAATGTATTTTTCATATGATCCCAAGAGAAAATTGTATTTTCTCCTAAGCTCATGAGCCATCTTAAGGCTGAATCTTTCATTGTGGCAGGGAAGAGCTTAAGTTTTTGGGCATCATCTGAGTAGTTCTATCTTCTACATAATATGTCAAAATCGAATAAAAATAAGTCTAGATCTTCATTTGACATACCTTTGAAAGTGGGTAACGATGATAGTGGGATGTTTTTCATGCTGATGTTTATGGAAATATCCAAGATTGGAAACCCAAAGGTCTCAGTTTCAGTGGCTTCATTTCCTTCTTCTTCTACCATTTCACTAGGTGTTCCTCCTCCACTGATGGATGGTTCATAAATTGGGTTTTGTGTGTCTCCTTCAGTAGACTCACGTTATGTTTGCCCCAATACCGATTCTTCTGTTTTAGGTTCTTATTTTGGAGCCTCACTGTCTCCCCTTGAACTTTCTCCTGTTGGAATTTTTCCTGCACCAGTGTTAGTTGGATTAGTGGGGGGGGGGGTTGTTTTTGAATATTTAGAGCTTACAAATCTACCTTTATTATCTCTATATCTATGCATAAAATGGAAATTTGATTCTTAACTGAATTGAAAGTCCTAATTCTATCTAGAAAGTAAGAAGGTGACTTGGCTTCGGAGAACCCCACTCTAGTGGCCGCATGGCTCTTCTCTTATGTCTTAAATGTTTTATCCTCCTCCCTCAAGCAGCCTTTAAAATCATTCAAAAACTATGTGAACAATCTAAGCTAAAAAATCACTTCCTACCATTTGCAACTCCCCAACAACAACGCCAAAATGTTGTGCTACTTATATGATTAGTATAATGCACTCATTAATTATCAATCTAGGATTCGTAATCAATAGAGTTACAAGACACCAATAAGAAAGGTAATTCTAATGTCATGAGCATAGAACTATTCTAAATTATGCATGATGGAAATAAAGCAAGCTAGAAAACCAAAACACACTTTGGTTGTCTTTCACAGAGAGGCTATCTACTCCATTATGGCACATGCAAGTATGAGATGGATTTCTTTTGAAAAATCAACTCTGCTATCTGACCTAGAAAGTTAACTATGAAATTGAACTTCTGAAAGGGAAATCACACATCAATCATCAAGACATAGAATGGATAGTTCAATAGTCAATATATAGAGTATGATATGGTTCACAATGTGTTGTTGTGAACTTCACTAGCTCTCCTTCACAGTAAACTTGCTTTCAATCCACACATTACTCTTACTCAAACTTCAAAACATAGAATCAAACTATGCTAACAACTCAACTCACATTCATTCATAAAYGATCAAGACATGGAGATAAATGACGTCCTTCTATTAAAMTTCAACTCAAAATATGGCCTACAATATGTAACGCTRCTTCATATGGTGTGTTATGCTAATTCTGTACTACCTCCACCATCCTTGCCATGACTATTTAAACAGTCTTAGTCATGAAACACAAGGAGGTGAAATATTTAGCAGATCAGTCAATTGCCAAATTTACATATTTGGTTACATATTTTAAGCTTCATCCTCATGACACAAAGTGTATGAGGATGAAGTAAAACCAAACTAGCTTAGTATAGCCTTGTTCTACTTTTAACGATTCAACAAACATCCAACAATTATCTTGGTCACGATCTGGAGCTAAACTTGGTATATTTTGCTTCTTGTATTGGTATCGGATCATGACAAGTGAGATTCGGTAAATGGTATCGAATATGAACAATAAACAAGTGGTTGGTACTGGACTAGAATAGTCTACGGACGTTGGTATCAGATCGTGACATTGAATAATTTGGTACCAGATCTGAATGGAAGTTTCACTTGGTACCAGATTCGAACAATGAAAATCTGGTGCATAAGTACTGGATGGTTGAGCTAACACATACATGTTGGACTCATCTAGAGGTCAAAGGTTACACATGGAAATTTAAAACATTAGTACATGAAACATTCAGTCTCCTAGCTCAATAAACCACAAAATGCATGAATTCAATTATACTTTACCCTATGACCTCATCAATGGCTAGGGTAGTGGGGATGTCAATTTAGAGGCTCAACAAAGAGCACAACTCAGGATTGGTTTCTAGATACCATATTAAACTAAGATAGACTAAGGCTGCCATAGATCTGAATGAGTCTTCATATGAGTTCCCCGAGTTCAAAGTTAAAGTCAGAATTGACAAAGAAAATATCAGAGAACTCCAGAAGATGGTAAAACAACTGAAGAAAGAGAAGGCTCATGTAGAACAATGGAGTGCCAGGCAGCAAGAAAGGATTCAGGGTTTCAAGAGGAAGAAAAGAGAGAAAAGATCATTTCTCAAAGAACTCAGAGAAATAAATTTCAAACTCTATTGGCATAACATCGTACTTACCACAAATCTCAAACAAAAGACTGCCAAGGCTACTACTGTTATCATACCCTAAAAGCTTTATGGATATTTTGTCACATTCTCAATTTTGATGTTTACCAGGGAACACAAAAATATTTACTTTTTTTGTCTTATGAAAGGAAAATACCTCGAAAGGATTGACTAGATCAAACCTATTCCTATTTTGTAGGATCGAATGTATTGTTGAAAGGATCATTCAATATTAAGTTGTTGAGAGAATATCTATTGTTGTAATGCAAATTCTCTTTTTGAGATAACCTCCCTAGTAGATAGATGAAATCAGATCTTATCATTAATAGCATACTAGAAATTAGGACCTGATATAGTTTGGATAGTTTAAGTAAACAGAGGAAAGGATCTGTTATGGTCGAAAAATTGGAGATACGGGGGAACTGTTTTGAAATTCCTTGTAAATACATTCCTGTTCTATTTGATACTTAATAGCAAAGGCATATGGATGGTTAGATTATCTTTTCTACTCTATTCTTCTATATTCATGTTTGAGTTCATTATTCAAATTGCAATGCATTTGTTTTCTTGACCATCAATTGATACAGTAAAGAATTTGTTGTGGTGATAATTTTCAAGTTTTGATTTCAAATTGATGTTCTTGTTTCTAGATGATATTTTGAGATAAGAATTTATTGTGAGGTTGATAAATTGAAAACTTCACTTTCTCTTTTCCTGATTTGTCTAGTACATCTATGTGCCTACCCTTTAACCAGTCAATGGGATATATTTTGTTCTCATTCTAAATTTCTTATTTATTTTAAACCTTGAGCCAGTTTTAAACCACCTTCTTCAAAAAACCAAACCATAAAAACCCTTAAAAAACTTTTTCAATAACTCGATGATTCCCTAGATTTCCCTCTCACATTCAAGTGAAACTTTAGGGACTAACACAACTAACGGAAGAAAAAACACCTTTAAAACCAAATTTCCTTAATTCCTGATGCCTGACATTATTCTTTGAGCCTTAAGTTTAATCTCAGGAACAATAGGCCTATAATACCATCCATCAATGCATCAACCTTCTCTACCTGTTACAACTTCACTATAGACGCTTGCAAGGTGTCTCTGTAAGTAGCTACGAGTATCATGCAACACCTAGAAATGTCATAGGATCTTGTGGATCCAGTAGTGATTGAACTTCCTGATTGAATAAATGACTTTCTTTATGATTGCGTGAATACTCATACTGAATCCTATGCTACTAGTGAGAATCGGTCAATTGAATATGATACTTAATCTGAATCTACTCAGGCAACTGGAATTGGAACTGTAACCAATAGCTTTGCAACAAGATCCTGCCACCTATACATCTATCTCTTATGCTAACTTTACATCTGTTTCTGGTGGTTAACAAGCAATTGGTTCAAGTAAGAAGCACCACGTGCACTAGTTTCATGCGTTAAACCATAACCAATACCAGAAGATGTATTTGATTGAGTTACATATTCATAAGTGGGGGCAGGAGTTGTAGTTTACCCAGCACCAATAGCATACCTAGATCCATTAGCAGAGACAAAGGCAGAGGTAGCTAGAGTAGAAGAAAAGGTAGAGGAATAATGGGGTAGGGAAGACCACTCTATTGCATACCAACAAAGATTGAGGAAGATGGAGTAATTAAAAGATCATGCATGCATGGTTTCCCATTGTTTTGATAGATAACTCATCTTTGATATTCATTAAAGCATGATCCAATAGTTTCTATCGCCTAGAAGGAACCAAATGAGAGGAGAAGGGGTCATTTAATGAAGATGAACACCAAGGAAGAAAGGGTTGGAAGCTACAAAGGAGATAAACCTACATATTTACACAAACCCTTTCTATTGTTACTATCATTGTCAAACCTGTTTCTGGAGGAGTATCTTATCTATGTCTTAACCACTATTCTAAATCAGGATTTATTCTCTAATTGACTTCAATGTTTTTCTAATTCCACGGTCTCTAGATCAGTACATTCTTCAGTGGGGGAAGGAAATACTATTACAGATGGGAGGAATGGCGGAAGAGAAATAGACACTACTAGATACTATCTCTCACCAACTATTATTGTCTCTTTTCAAGAAGGATATGCTTTTGATGGAGAAGGCACTGGCCTCACCTTTCCAAACAAATCTTCCCTCTCACCCTTTTCTATATATGTTGGAAATATTGTTTCTTGAGGCCCGTGGAGTTAGAGGAAGAGGCATGCATAAAATCTCTTTTGTCATTCTTCCCCTCCATACAGATAGGAGAGATAAGGAGGTCCAGTCCAAAATTTATTGACAGGTTTACCTTATCGGGGATTGAACAATCAAGATAGGGCCGTCTTGTTCTTCCTTCTTAAGTTCTAGCCTAGGCAATACCCAGCCAAGTCACTAGAGTCTGTATCTCCCACTACATGCCCTTAGATAAGAGGATAAATAAGTGAATGGGAAAGAGAGTAAGGTGGGGACGAAGTGAAATTTGTTGGTGTTTAATACTCCCATATCTCATCCAAGAATTTTTCATCCTTTGTATATCCTTGGATTCAATTCCTAATACACAAATAGGGTAGGGGGATTCGACATGGTGCATACTGAACCTCCAAAACTTCTAAATGATCGAGTCTATCTTGGTCATAGGGAACAACAACACAGAGAGGGAAGTTGGGAGAACTGGGGGCTCATTCTGGGGATCCCTATCCCTCAACAACTTGATTGATAGGTTGAGAAAACATCATTATAACATATGTAATATGAATCGATTGATCCTCTCCACTGGAGTGGGTTAGCCTTTTCCTATTTTGCAAGCTTTATTTCATCCATGAAAAAGATGGAATAACGTACATAAGGGAATTTAGGCATTCATATTTAATCAAGGGCATTCATTTATGTGCTCATACTTTTAAAGCTCTCTCTATATAGTCTTAAGAGGGAGATATATTTTYGATGAGCACTCTCCTGGGTGAGATGGGAGAGAACTCAACCTCCCTCTTTCAAATTTTAAGCAGTTGAGGGTTGAGTGCTTATATAAGCCATCATCATATTACGTCTATAATATTGGTTCAACAGGTTCAATGCCATAAATGATTCATATAGTTCAATGCCACTTTAAGGTTCAATGCCAACTAGAAATGGGAGAGATCACCCCTAAATAAGTAGTAGGGCGATAGAAAGCCCCAAGCTGTGGTTCTTTCAACATACATAATGGTGTCACTCAATTGAGTAGATGAAATGCCTTCATCCTTCCTTCCAGAGCACTTGCACTTTACTTTAGAAGATCTCCCTTGAATTCCATGTTTCTCAAGGGGCGAGGTGAAACTTCTTTTTGAAAGTGGGTCGGACTGGACTAAAAGTCACTCGACATAAGGCTGGTCAATATAGCGACAAAATGACCTGTATTCCCCTTTTCCTCCGGAGGTAGTTGCTTCACATATGATAAATATAGCTTTTGAACGCCTAAGGCATCTACTCCAAAGATCCGGTCGACGGAGGTCTTTTCATTTATGCACCTATTGAAATGTCATCTTCCTCCACAATAATTAATAGGTGATTTGGTTCTACGTCTTAAGTTTTTCTTGGTCGAGTCCACCCCTCTAGGAATAACTAGCCAAATAATTGGGAAGGCACATTGTCTTCACTCGACCTCAATCAATGCACTATTAGAAAGGAGATAACTTCAATGCATGACTCAATCGCTTAGGGAGAGGAGATGTTCTCGATCTTTATTCCACACAATTCGATGCGGCACCGCCCCTTCCCACCATGATAGAATCCCTCATAAATGGAAATTATGAGAATCAAACATGCTACTACCATCAATATAACATTATATGGTAGGGGAAGAAAAGCAAAGGAAAGGTGAGGTCTAAGTGTCAATTTTATATCCACCCGATCAATCTCAGATCATGGATGGATAAAAAAATAAAATCTGATCGAACATAGAAGAAGCAATAGATAGGGGTAAAGGCACATGGATCAGTAGAGGGAAGACATTGTTTGGAACACACATTGGTTTCTTACTCATACAAAGGTAGGTTATGGATTTCTTGAACGCAGGGCAAAGATGTATGGGAACATAATGAAAGCTTGGGAAGTTTGGGAGCGTAATTCAAACTTGGAAAAGGGAAATATGTCGATTTTATTAAATAGTTCCCCAACTACCATGTTACGACTTCGAAAAGCAGCTAAATTATTAGGTGGAAACAGTCAAAATATCAGGTTAGCTCATAGTCTATCAGCGAAATCAAATGGGACCAGGGAGGGAAATGTGCATATTCCTATATATACGAAAACCCATAGCATCAGGCTCTTACTCTTGCTCTTTAAGGTTTGAATCTGGATCAAGGAATAGATCTAATTTTTCACCAATATGCTTGAACTAGTCAAACTAGTAGGTATGAAATTGGATCAAGATAAACTAGGAATGAAACGAATCTTGGAACTGGCTCAACTACCCTTTCCCCTGTCTTTTATCCTGGTGCTCCCAATGATGGATATTATTCAACTTCACTTGGAATGTATATGTATTAGGTGCTGGAGCGGATAGGTAAACAAATGGAATAATGACATCTTCTGTTATGCTCCCTCCAATGGTAATTATTTATACCAATCTCTTACGGTGGTTGGCTCTAGATATGGACGGTCTAAGTGGATATTTTCTCTACATTGATGCGGTGGGTCGCTGCGGGGTAGGGTTAGCACATTTACTTCTTATGGAACTATGGATACCTCTAGCTAATATAGTACTCAACAAGATCACTGGTAGAAGTATTCCCAGTCATTGTTCTGCTAGTGTAGCATGGATCCGTACCCTTTTCCATGTCAAAATGAAGCAATGGTAAAGATCTCGTCCTAATAAACACATAGACCAGACATATGTTCTGCCCGAAAATGAATGACCCTAAGAATATAAGGTATTTGGTATCTCTCGTACTTTCCCTCATTGATTGTTCGTATTGTTGCTATATTTCCCTTGTTCCTTCCCTTACCAGAGAGGCCCCCCGCACTCCCCTATTGCTTAACTGATGAAATAATTGATAAGCCCCTACAAAAAAAATCAATAGGATAAATTGCCTCTATCTTTGATGCCTCTATCTCTATGTGAACCTCTGCTATTGGTCCTAGATCTCCATTGTAACGAAAACACAACACCTGGAAATTGCACACCTCAACATTTTCCACCCAGCCTGGACCTATATATTCATCCTAAGGTGTAGTGCCAGTTGTTGACTTTTATTCAGTTGAATCAACAGTTGAATTTGATCCAGTTGACTGAGAAAAAGAATCACCCATAAGGGCATAAAAGGCATTTTATCACCCAACATATTCCACCACCAGATAATCAAAAGCATGAAGCTCACAGAGTGAGAGCTTCACGACATCCACTTGTCGTGTGTGAATGAATCTAGGTATATCCAGGTGTTATCCTTCAATTCAATATCAAGACCTAGTAGTTGTCTAGGTTGATTCATACCTTGTTCCAAAATAAAGGACAGTTTACCAGGGATCATTGGTAGAGGCGTTTTGAAAGCTAGGGGTAATGAGTTAAAGTAGCAGTTGCCTAATAAGTAGCACTCAAAATAGTAGTTTACCCGAAACCAACAACATCACCAAGAGTTGAATTTGAATCATCAATGAATGATCTAGTTGCCTGACTGATTTAGACTAGAGTTTACCCCATTGATTTAGTTGAATATCCAATAGTGGATCCTCCAGTTACAGATCCCATTTATTCAGATCGCGTGTTAGTTGATGACCTTGAATTCGTTTCAATTCCAGACAGTGATCCAAAACATGTTGCAATTAAACAATTACATATAAAAGAATAGATTGCTCATGATTATACCATTAAACTCCATTTACTTTCTCTTTTTCATTGATTCCTTAGATTGGGAGGTAGCGATATTCGACTCAGTGAATATTTCCATTTTTAGAGCGAGCATCACAGTTAGAAGAGAGGGCAAAAGAACCACCCATTGAATAAGATATTGAATTGTTTGGTACTTTATTCCTACTTGTTTGCCTAAAGCAGCGGACTAATAAGTTGATGGACCACCAGCTTCCCCACCACCAGCAAGACCCATAACAATACCATAGACAGGGGAAAAGGTATCATCTAGAGAGCACCTTGTTTAATGAGTTGCAATTGTAGAGTCCTTAGCAGATCCATCAAATAATATTCAGGTTTAGTACCATTGGGACCCAAATAAGCTTACTGGAGGGCTTCCAACAACATATCCGACCCAACGAGATGCAGAAGCAGATCATTCGATTGACCAAAATCCAATGATTGACTCTGTATCGAAGGCATATCCTATGTTAATATACAAATCCATTCTCGGCCCAATGGATCAAGTTTCAAATCTAGATCTGGAACTATAGCCTGTTGGAGCCTTCCCACCCACCTCTGCACCCCTTTACTTATTTCTCTGTAACTAGGACTCATATTTCTTCAATGGGTTTTGGGTCAATGTATCAAACTGGTGCTTTTCCTGGGCCTCTATCTCTATTATATCAATCTGCTCGAACTCAATCTTGAAAAGGATATTGACTATGTTCTGGCATGGGTTTTCCATCTTGATCTACTCCTGGAACTACTAGGTCATCAATTGTCAGTTAAACTTCTTCTCTATCTAGCTCAAATGCGAGCTTGGATGCATCTGCTTTAACTATAACTAGACCTTGATCTGGGTAATGAACTCCTGCCTATTCCTTTGGTGTTGGTGGATTAATAAGATACAGATCAACCAGTGAATAATTTGTATCTGTCTCTGCCCTCGCTATAGGGTTAAATGGATCCCCTCGGTAAAATGCAACTATGGGGTTTGCATTTGGATTGAGAACTTACTATGGAACGAGATAAAAGGCCATTTCGTATAAAGAAGAACCTATGTTTCACCTAGTTTATGGGTCACTCATACCTACTATTTAGGCCTAAAATGAGCTGAGTGGCCATTATGTAGGTTAGCACTTACCTAAACATAGTGAGGGTAAGGAATAAAAAAATGTTTTTCTTAAGGGAATGCATATATGGTTGTGCTTTCTTCTATGTTGTTTTTAGCTCTGCTCTTGAAGTTGTTGGTGCTACTCAAACTGATACTACTTCTCGAATTGGAATGTAAGAACTGAACAAAGTGATGCCTCTACCCCGGATCTATCCTCCTTCCCCGCTTCTTTCTATATTACTTCTACTTATAGAATGGCATTTATGTGATCACTGTGCTAATGATGCTATGAGTCACTGAGGGATGAGTAACGAAAGGGGATAATATGCGTAAAAGAATGGGGAGGTGGAAATTATGGAGAGCATGAAAGTGTTTGATAGATGTTCCTACACCTAGATTACCTTCTCACCATCAATAGGTTCTTGGATAAGAAACATCTATTCGGTGAAGCTCTTGGCTTACTGTAGCATCTGAGGTGGAATCAATGGACTGGTGTATATAGTGACTGAACCTACCCTATGACGCTTACCGATGGAACAACTTTCTATCATGACCCCTACACTTTTGTCTCACCTCCCCTACAATGGAGGATCACTCCCTATACGATAAATTCATTGGCTATACGGCTTACATGTTTTATTTTTATGTATGATTTGTTCGACGTCCAACATTTTTCGGATAGTCCAGTGTCTCCCTTCCTTAATCCAAGAACATTTGGATTGATGTGAGAGAGGATCGCCATCGACTTATCTCCTTCACAAAATAATGGGTTTAAATTGAATGGTGTTGGTATGGATTGAGAGACGACTCCTCATATTCACCTTTCAATCAAGAAGAAGGCCGTAATTTTGAAGTATTTTCCTAGGGTTTATATTACAACTCGGTAACTAATTTGGCTCATTCTGTCATAAGCTCCACATTCTCAAATCAATGATTTTTTTGCTTATATCTTCATTTGACACAGTAGTTATTTCCTCATGAAGGTAGAATAAGTTGTCGATCCTTTTCCGTTTCAAAGGGGGTTCATAAATAGTTGGGCTAAAATATGCATAGACTTTGAGAGGGTGGTGTCTTCTCTTATCTCTCTAGTTACTTTATTATACGTAATTATGTATATAATAGCAGAAATGCATAATTCCATATATAATAGTAGCATTGTCGAAGGTTAGGTTATCACTTACCTGAGTGAGCTATGCGAAGGGTTATCACTTACTTACCTTCAGAAAGGTTGAGGGGAAGAAAAGAGAAGTAAGACTTGAGCTATCTATAAGGAAGGTAAGGTTCTCCCTTATGCTATGATCACTCTTTGAGGTGAAGAAAATAGATGTATGGTAAGAAACATCTATGGAGTTGTGTTTGTATTTTTTAAAGCGTAATTACATATTATAAGAAAGAAAGTGTAATTTCTATATATAATTCATGACCGGAAGAACAAATAAGAACAAAGAAATCTCAATTGAGTGACTTATTGGGTGGGGATCAATTCTTTTCTCAATTCTTCGATTATGTAATTACATATATAATAATATGTAATATCTCAAGAATGACTAATGGATACAAAATTCAAGGGGAAAGTCAAAGTGCTTGGTTAGTGAACACGCCTCCCAAAGTACTTCTACGTGAAGTCAGTCACCGGTGTGTTACTACTTGGCTACGGAGCTTGAAAACTTTGACCTTTAGTTATGTATTGGGCCAAACAAATTGAGAGATTGAGTTACTTATTGAGCCAAAAAAATTGAGAGATTATTCGAGGTTTGGCTCGCCTGACATGAGGAGAGTGTTTAGCTCATCTTGACCAAAGTAATTAAGTGGGGCGAGGAAGAATGGCTCATCCATATCATGGACGAGGAGATCATAATTACGTATATAATTCACGACTGGAAGAACTGCATTTGAAGCATTCGAAAGGGTGTTTTATGCTCAAAATAGCATCATACTAAAAAATAAGAGTTTGATCCTGGCTCAAAATGAACGCTAGTTATATGCTTAACAAATGCAAGTCGAACGTAGCTTGCTTCCCCATACATCCATGTGGGGGCAGAAGGGAAAGTGGAATGACCCCCTCCTAGCACGTGCTCACTCACTCAAATGATATGCAAGTGGTGTGTCGGGCATGGGGAACAACAAGAAAAGTGGTGAACGGGTGTGTAACGCATGGGAATCTACCAAACAGTTCACTCCAAATCCTAAATAATTCATAAAGCAAGCTAATTTGCATTTTTTGATGAGCCCGCGTAGTATCAAGTAGTTTGTTAGGTAAAGGATGAACAATCCAATGATGCTTAGTTGGTCTTTTTGGATGATCAACCACATTGTGACTGAGACATGACCTATACTCCCTTGGGGGGAAGCAGTGGGGAATATTGGACAATGGGCTCACGCCCGATCCAACAATATCGCGTGGGTGAATAAGGGCATTGTTGCTTGTCAAGATATTTCGTCAAGTTTCGATCATGACAGGACTCGAGGAAGAAGCTTCAGCTAACTTTGTGCCAACAACCATGATAAGATAGGGGGGTGAGTTTTATTCGAAGTGACTGGGTGTAAAGGGCGTGTAGGCAGTGAAAAGGGTGGAAAGTGAAAGTCACCAAAGCACTCGCGGTGTACTTTCTTTACCATTTCACTTGAGTGAGATAGGGAAGACTGGAATTTCATTTGGATGGATCAAATACTAAGATATACAAAGGAACACCAACCATGAAGGCATCTCTTTGGGTCCCCACTGACATTGGGGTGTAAAAGCATAGGGAGAAAACATGATCAGATAACCTGGTAGTCTATACCATAAGCGTTGAGTGTTCATCCTTGGTATACTTACCTACTAGGTAGGATTAGGATCAGGGGCCCAGCTAACGCATGAAACACTTCACCTGGGGAGTACGGTCGCAAGACTGAAACTCAAAGGAATTGATGGGGGCCTGCACAAGCAGTGGAGCATGTTGTTTAATTTGATACAACGTGTAGAACCTTACCAGCCCTTGACATATGAACAAGTGTGCATGTCCCTAATGGGATGGTGTGAAAATTCATACATGTGTTGCATGGCTATCATCATCTCGTGTCGTGAGATGTTTGGTTAAGTCCTATAATGAGAAAACCCCTCATTTTTTGTTGTTGAGACATGTGCCGACAGATCAATGTCATCACCCATTCTCAATGAATCAATAGGGCGAGGCAAGTACCTCTTTTTTATTGATGACACTCTTATGAAGGAAGGTGCGTGCTGCACTCACAAGAGACTGCCAGTGATATGTTGGAGGAAGGTGGGGATGATGTTAAGTCTGCATGGCCCTTATGGGTTGGCCCACACATGTGCTACAATGGAAATGAAAATGGGAAGAAAGGTCGTAAGGCAGAGTGAATCCAGAAATATTGCCTCAGTTCGGATTGTTCTCTGCAACTCGAGAACATGAAGTTGGAATCACTAGTAATCGCAGATCAGCATGCCATGGTGAATATTTACCCGGGCTCTGTACACACCACCCGTCACACCCTGGGAGTTGATTTCACCTGAATCATCAAACCAATGATCACCCTATCTATATATGTTCCACTAGTGTGGCCCACGGAGGTTGGGGTGGTATTATTGGTGCATACCACGGTGGGGTATTCGACTGGGGTGAATTCATAACAAGGTAGTCATAGAGGAACCCATGGCTGGATTGAATCCCTTCTTTTCCTTACTAACAAGGTAGTCATAGGGGAACCTACGACTGGATCAAAATGAACAAAATCGATATTTCAAAATCACATAATTACAAAATTCCTCAAGATATATTGATTGAACATCACCCAATTCCCCATTTGAGGAGAGAAATTTCCCATTCTTTTCTTAGATCTCTATCAGTTAGCAGTATATGATGGTTACCCAAACTTACAGTCACTTAACTTAACTTCATGAGGAACTAAACTCTATTTCACACGGTTTCAGTTTCTAAGATTCCTTCAATAGTTACCACAAACTAATACCGAATCCCACACATGCATATCCTTACAGCCATGCATGTGAGGCACTCCTCCCCAACAAGGGATGTTATCCTTCCTACCATTGGATTGAATCCCATTGGTGAGATCAAATAAGGAAGTAAGGCCTCCCCATCCAAGCTTACTAGCTACTGAGACAATGCTTTCTACCTAACAGGGGTTTCATTACCTCTCCTACCACGGGTCAAATCCTTCCAACCAACCTAGGACTTCCTATGCTATGACTGGGGAGGCTATGCAGACAGACAKACATGCAAGGAAATCCATCCTCAACAACAGGAGATCACATCCATAAGAGACAACAGGTAGGAAGGGTCCACATCCACACAAGCAGGGCATTGAATGATAATCATACAGACATTGGATTGAATCCAGATCTGGGGGGGGGGGGGATAAACCCCTCCCTACCCCATTGGATGGAGGATATAGCCTTCCTCCCTTCCCAAGACATGAAATTCACCCTGCCAATGGATGTTATCCATATGACCAACCAAGCATCAAATGATTTACAGATCTGAGGGACAAGCCACCCATACCCATTGGATTGAGTCCATCCTCCCAGTGTAGGGAATGCTGACACTCAACTAACAACAGACAGAATGCTATCAAACTTACAAGGCAACCATGCAAACAAGAAGACCGAGACTTTCTTCCTACTATTGGATTCAATGCATGCACTACACACACAGGGAATGCGATCTACCCGAACATGTAAGGGAATTCTATGCTCTTCCACGGGACATATTCTATCCAGAAATACATCTAAGGAAATGAAGAGAGACTGTAAAGCAAGGTTGGCTACACAGCAGCGGATCAAGACAGACTAACCAGCAGGGTTGGAAATGCATCACACCTACCATCTAATTGATTCACATATACTACCAGCGGAGGGAATGACATACATAAAGGGATGGATGGAACGAATACCATCAATGTTCTCAAGGAATGGATACACTGGATTGATAGACTACCATGGAAGGGATACATTGTACGATTGAGATGCTACCAAGGGAAGGAACAAGGAAGGGATACTATCAGCTATAACATTGTTTGTGCGTCTCTTCTTTACAATACTTATTGCGGAGTGAGTGACATCCTCACCTTCGGAAGGTGAGCCTCCCTCCGAGATCGAGCAGAGTCTGTAAGAGAGGAAGTTAGATATAACTAGTATCCACACGGTTCAGAAAGAAATTGTTTAAGCTAACACCGATTGGGTTGGGGTTGTTAGAAAGAGATAGAATCAGCCTACCCCTTGTGCACGATATTAATGTTGAAGATCTTCATAGTATACTGAAAACCTATTCTATTTCGGCACTGGGGAGTATTTGAATGAGTGTTAATGGTGAATGTTGAGGAAGTAAGAGAGTGGTTTATGGGTGAGGGACACATCCCCTCATTAAGGAACTCAAACATAGTGAGAACAATATCCCTGGTTGTTTGAATCAACCCATATCTTACTACCAGTGAGAGAAACAATGACCTCCTCTGGTGTTCTCCTCATTGGGAAGAGTTAATCATAATATAATATTATATCATATTATATTATATGCTCGATTTCTATATTTGATCAAAGAGATAAATCATCATCGATTATGGGGATTCAATAGGATTCCAAATAAATAAAGTCCAATCTAAAGGAGGATAGGAGATAAAAACCAATTGATGAGTGTTTCTCAGTCACATCGATTTGGAGAGGAGAAGTGAATGAAAGGAAGTTGAATATCAACATGGTAGCAAGAGGAGATATCCCATAGAATAAGGTTATTCATTTCTCTTTTCTCATTGTGGTGAATTCAATAAGGTCATTTTTCTTGGATTTGAGTGTTCAGATAAACTCACAAGGCAGAGGAACGAGAAATAGGAGTTGAAAGTGCACTTAGCAAAATGTGAAGGAAAAGTGGATGCTGCACCTAAATGAGGAGAGAATCTGATGAGAAGTCAAGTCGATGATGTAGCACCGAAAGAGGATGGTTGGTTTTGGGGTATGTGGGGGTAAATCAATATCTCTATCTTTATATACATAAATATATATGCTTGGTGGGGTGGGTAGGTGGATTATGGTGATTGGTTTTCAGAACGCGATGTCAAGCAGGAGTCTAATGTGGTTCATTGCTTCTTGATAGTGACAGTATGATAAAAACACATGGTTTCCCACGATATGGAATGGAAGTGTTTAGTCCAGTTCCCCCCAAACCCCCAAAAGCCCACCTACCCCATATGGCAACTAGGCCTAATCAGAATCCCTACTAGATTCATTGGATTTAGAAAGGTGATTTGTCTCAGGTTAATATAAAATTTGGTTTAGTGACCTTTTATATGGGATATTATCATGATGCAGTTTTGTTTGTGTGATGGAATTCCTACCCACCCGCGAAAAGAATATTCAAATGTACAGGAGAGAGGGAGTTTTTTTTGTGTGAAGAATAATCATGCACCGAAAGCCCTTGGATGAAGTGTTGAACTATTTGGATGGACCCATTTGGATAGAGAGGGAACCAACTAATGCTTTGTTGAAGATAGAGAGAAGAATTGTTTTTTTGAAGAAGAGAGAAGAATAATGATGGAAGAACATGACATTTTGATTGCCAATTTTGGGTCATGTCTAATCGATCTACACGGAGTGAAATGGAAAAGTATCGAACATATTTCAAGACCCCTTTCTCCCTACCTTCCTACATATATCCCTACCTTTCTATATATGGATGAAAGGGACTGACCCTCTTAATTTTTCTTCTCTTTTCCAAACAGAAGGAATTCATTAGAAATAACCCAACCTGACATTCCTTCAATCTACAAAAAAACTCCATCCAATGAAAGAGTAAGAGTAGCAGTGAAGTAGTTGTCCAATTGACAGTGAATTGATTAGATGAGAGGGAGCTGGGGATAGATCATGTGGAAAATAAGATTGGTATTTCTCCCTAGCCCATTCATTGTTGGAAATGGTTAAGCATGCACTCGACCTTCCTTTTTGATTTAAAGTTGTATAGGGCAGTAAAGAGATTGTGTTTTGGAAATTATGGGGCTAGCTTATTGGCTAGCATCAATTCATCATTCCACTTTCAGGGCCTACATGTACCCCAGCAAGAGAAATGACTTGGATGCAACAAGACCCTTCAATATCGGAGAAAAGGATATTTTACTTGTCCGGGCAACCCAAAAATAAATAGGGTGTGGTCGGGTTGCATTTTCTTCTGCAATCGACCAACCTACTCTTTAATGCACTTCCCCTATACCAACTATATGAAATATACTCAAGAGAAATAGGGAGGTTTTGGGACTCGACCTTGTATCAGCTTCAATGTTGAAAGTTGTTACCAAACTTCTTTCCTTTCAAAGAAGTGCCTAACAACTCCGATGTTGTTGGATACAACTTCAGAAGGCTTGTTGGAAAGAGCGGTCGGATATAGCTGACAGAGGGAGAAAGGGTTGTGGGATGCAATATCATACCTTTCTCATGATTACTTATTGAGAGGCCCCAAGAGTGACTGGGAAGTCCCTAAGGTGACTCATTGGGGTAGTTATTCCCTACCAGTTGTTTCACTATGGTGGATAGGAAACGTAGTGAAAGCGGGGTCTTTATCCAGTCAGTCTGCCTCCATGCAACAGTACAGTATCCTGTTTCTAATCAACAGTATCCCAAACTATTCACTCGTCCATTCACCCTATCTCTCTGTTTCTCTAACAAGTAAGAGAGAGAAAGTTGTAAGTCTATGGAAGAGCTAGAATAAGTCGGGGAAGCACCAACTGATGTTTTACCATGAATAGCAGAGGCATCATCTTCTTAAGCACCTAGTGTCTCTATCCCAACCCAGTATACCCACCAACCTTAGCCTTTTCCCTTACTTTTGGATTTGGATTTGCTACTTCATATGTATTTGCTAATGGATGTGCATGCATTATGCTCCTATGTAGTAGATTCCTATTCCCAGGTAAACTAAGCCAACTGGCTCTGGTACTCGAATTTCAACTCCAACTCTATAGATTTTATGAGAGTATTCAATGTGCATGGGTATCTTTTGGATGTCACATCATGTGAATCTACGCTCAGTGATTGATGCAATGTTCCCATGCTACTGCTCTCTTTACCATAGCAGGTCCAGTCAAGTGTTCTCTATGCATGTATTACCAACTTAGCTTCCTAAGCGTGATCTCTCTACCGCAACCAGGTCTACTACTGGACATTGAACAATTGAATCTATAAATCCACTTCTCTTAACTCCCTATGTGCTTGGTTTTTACTCTATAAGTGTACTAGTCAATTTCGATCTCGAACCATGATAAGAGGCTAAACACACACTAGCATAAGGTAAGGCTTAACCCTCTGATCGACATAAAGAGGAACCGTAATGAGGAGTAAACCTCGTTGATTAGCAAATGGAACCAAGGATAGGTGTTATGGTTTCGATCGAAGGTAAGTTGGTTCTTCAATTGACTCCACCTCTCTCACTTATACTGATGTTGCCTCCTCTCCTATGGAGCCTCTGCCCTTGGTGCCTTTGCTTTATCTCATGCTACTTAAATTGGTTATGCCACTGGAGGATCTGAAATAATTGGCCTTGGAATTTTCTATGTTCCAGTCTCCACCCTCCTTATGAGTGCTTCCTTTTCCCCTCTGCTACGAGTTCTTTTGCTTGGTCAACTGGATTTCGAACAGGCTTTGCTCTAGCTCCCATATCGAGGTTTCCATCTTAAACTTTCACTAAAGGATCTGGAAAAGGCTATGTTGTGTTTTGAACAGGAAGGGTGGGAAAAGGTCTTTAATACCTTAATATACCCTAATATGTCTACTACCTTAATATTCCCATGCTACCTCACTCGGTCAAGTGTTTCCGGGTAAACCACAGGTGATGCCTCTACCTCCTCAATGGGTGGAACTCAATTTCAACTTACCACTATAGGGGTTGTTCCTGGATATGAAGCAATTGAACGCCCCTACAATTGATTTCTCAATTGAAATTTATAAAGGGCCAACCCAACCCCACCGGGAATATGCCTCTCGACTAAGAAGGGATGTTGCAGACTTTGTTTGGACCTCTCATATGAGGGCAGTCCATCATCTCTCTTTAAGGTGAAGGTCCATCGAGGATGCGTGTGTGTAACGCTTTCTTATGGAGGTTTGTCTGGGTGGAATGCACTTGGATTGATTAGTTGGTGAGTGATTAGCTTTTGTCTGACCAGACACTTTTAAATATTGATATTCTAGCGTGCTCCCCTATGAATGATCTTTCTTCCTGGGTTGCGTTGTCCAGAGCATTGCCTCATATAAGCCCTTGTGCATTCCTTATGATATCAAGGTTGATCGAGTCACTGATTGATCATCCTGAACCAATGGATCCATTCACAACGCTAGTTTAATATCTTCCTGTTCGAGATGAAAATTTAGTTTCCCGAGTTGCACCCATTTATCTACTAGTATTCCCACTTGTTCTCGTTCATTCCCCAATAATAAAGATATATATACAATATTACAAGCACACACCTACCTTGGATGTTGGTTATTAATTAATTGGTTCATATGCAATTGGATATAAAACTACAGGTGTTTCTTAACCCAAGATAGATACTTCTTCATCCACCTTTGTTGTGTGCCTTTCTACTAGCTCAAATGCTTTTTGTGCCTCTATTGCTCGATCTCGATTCCAATATTCTGGGGAAATTTCTAATGCTATTGGTGGTTTAACAACTCGCTATGGGACTAAATATGAAATGGTTGCTACTTAATCCCTTTCCTTTACTACTATTGGTGGTGCTATCCATACCATCCCAACTTCCCCTTCCTTTGTCTCTATAAAATATCTTAGTGCTACTAATGATGCTTGGGTGGATAAATTGCTTCCACAATGGGTATTAGCAGAGTAATGGTGCAGGGTCATGGATGGATGTTGTTGGCTTTGACTCTTTTGATTAATAATATTTCATTTTTAGGGGGTCATAATATAACTGGGGCACTAAAAGTGGATTTTCTCTTTACTAAAATAGGCCATCTCATAAATGTTCCCCACATAGGGAAAGGGCCCCACATATACTTCCTATAGGGCATCCCCATAGAGGAAACCTACATTGCTGACTGAAGCGTCGATCATAGCCCCCTGCAAGACAGACATAGCAGCACCCACCAAGGTGGATATGGATATGGATTTGATGTAGATGTTTGATGTTCATTTTGATTGGCATTAGCGAGGGAAATTGAGATGGTGTTGGCAAGGGCAGAGAAAGAAAACACCTACTACACAATGGAACTATAGCTTACCCTAATGGAATACAGTTCCTATAGAGGCTTACCCATAAGCACCTTCAGAGACAGGGACAATTGGACTTACCAACATCAAGAACCCATGAACCATAGACAAGAGTTAGTTGTTACTGCCCACCAACTGCTCAATACCCATCCCAGTTCGACGTGCACATGATGGAAGTGATTCTATGTATGTTACTAGTTT
Source organism: Picea engelmannii (assembly GCA_009831015.1). Taxonomy (NCBI): domain Eukaryota; kingdom Viridiplantae; phylum Streptophyta; class Pinopsida; order Pinales; family Pinaceae; genus Picea; species Picea engelmannii. Next base: position 1,362,787 of record ML781835.1, read on the forward strand.
GATTTTAACATGTGCACAGGAGAGGATGGATGAGTTCATGCTTTAACAGTTGTAATACATGACTAGGATAGAAGTTATTCTACGTGTTGTTCTCAATTAACCATGCCCAGGAAGAAGGTTATTATATGTGTGTGAATTTTTCTCTTTCCCAAGTGCCCAGTGAGTGAGGTGAGTGAGGCACAAACAAAATGTCATTGTCAATAGTCGAGTCGATACAGGTGACAATGCACTCAATATCAGGCATTGTTGGGCTGGGCTACTTCTCTCTATTTGGCTTATTGGCTTGTTTAATTTTCTTGGCTTCTAGTTCAAGAAAACATTATCATTCACCATTCTAGTCAAATAAAATATCATCTTTAGGAGGTCCAAGAAAAGATATCATCGGGGCACCTAAATTGGATTTGATTCTTAATGGACTAGGCCTTTTTAGGAATTTTCTCTCTAATTTTTGAGATTGATTCATTGGCTTGTTGAGTGCCTTGATGTTGCTATAATGGTTGGTGAGAGGATAGAGACAGGGAAAGGGAAGATAGTTTGAGTCATTCACGTTGGTCATGCAATTTAATTTAGGGAAAGGGAGGTACTGGTTCTAATCCAAGTGATCCAGAGAGTTAGTCACGACCAGGTTGGGACCAGACAATAAGTTTCATTGGATCAGATTATTTAAAACCTTCCCATTTGCTTGTTTTTCCAAATATGATCTACTCTTTAGAAAGGGCCGAATCTATTATCGGGACATAATAATGGATTTTCTTCTTAATGAAACATGCCTTCTCAGAACAATTATCTATAATAGTTGGGATGAAATCATTTTCTTGTTGAGGATCAACAAAAAAATACATTGCTTGATGAAGAAACTATGTACAACAAATGACAGTTATGTATAATTTACAACGACTATTTACAACCATGGGACGTCGTGCACGCAATGAACCCATACACGGGCAGGGTTGACGCTTCAACTACGAGATGCCATGATTTGACTTAGAAATTGATGCTTATATATGTTACACCCTTATCTTACATTTTGTTACCAGTTCCAACGAATGAGGTAGGTTATTAAGTCCATGCGCTTCATGAGTAAGGGTGAATACATCCCATACTTTGTTTCATTCCATCAATGGTTTTTCCCTTCAAGTTCCATAGTTATCCCACCTGAACCTTCCTTTCTCTCATGTTCCTCCCTTTTCTATATTGAAGTAAGCATAAGGTTGTTCTTAGTAAATGGTCAATAGATTATAATAACTATCTAGGATTTATCATGCCCCACCAGCAACAGAACTAAAGGGATAATTATAAAGGGAGCTTCCTCTAATTACTCATTATCCTGTATATGTAGACCAATTATCCCCAGTTGTGGAGATGATGCATGCTCGATATTTAGATTAGGGTAGGTAAAGTAAGGTGAGGTTAGTGAAGTCCAAGGGCTCAAACAGTGAAATGGAAGAGAAGGGATAAGGAGTATATTGGTGTACTCAGTTATTTCTCTCGAAACAACAGTGGCCCACCGCATAGGTTACTATAGCACCCCCTCTTTCGTCAGCATAGACTTGACCCACCTACTACTCTTCTCACCAATATATTCCATATCCTAGTTTTCGAAAGGGTGGTTTCTTCCATTCATCTTCCTATTCGAGGCTATGAAAAGAAATCACTTTATCTAGATTATTGAAGGGAATCGATTTCAGAGGCATAAACTTGCACCCTTATATAAGTAGTAAGGAAAATGCGGCGAGCCTTATTATTGAATAGGCCGATGGATGGATGTGAAGTGATTTAAGTGCCTGCAGAGCTACACCCACCTTTAATTAGCTGCCTTGGATCATGAAATAAGCTTAGGGTGGTGGATTTCTCCATTTCATTTCCAATAGAAAAAGAAATCATTAGTCAAGCACCTATATTAGATAAAGCCTTAAGAAAGGTAGGGATGTGTAGTTTGCGAAGGAATAAAAATAGTTCCTTTGTACTGATTGAGGGATCCTTTATCTTGATCTATCTGGGTAAACAAAGAAATTAGATCAAGTATAGCCCGCCATAGATGGAAATTAGAAAGAAGAGGGAAAAATTACCCAAGGGAATTATCTTTATACCCCGTCCAAATCAAAATGAATAGTGACTGACTTATTTATGGATTATTCTTTACGCAGGTGTGGTAGCTTCCAGAGAAAGGGAGTCCCTTCACCCATGCGTTGAATATGATATACTGTGTGAGATTGGGAGACACATTCCATCCAATATTGACCTTATTCTATTTGAATTAGCCATTGGAAGCGTCTGATATGGAAGGACATTTTTATGTTCCTTGCTTCCCCAGGTGTCAGGACAAGATAGAATAAAGTTTTTGCTGAAATAGCGGGATTAATATATAGAGAATCACATTCCCTCCTTCAGTTGATTTTTCTTTCAAATTAGCAAAAGTCTGGTCTATCATAGGAAGGACTAGGGAATAGAACTGTCTCCACCCATCCTACCAATATTTATATAGAGTGAAAGACATTCATATTGATAGAATCAAAGGCCCTTCATCGAGTGGCTTGTGCTGAGGTAGTAGGTGAACCCTACTCGTTCCCAGCGAATGCTTATTTTGTATAGTAGTAGGAGTATACAATTCACTTTTGGTGCGTTTCTTCAATTAACATGAATAGGATTTTGAGAACAAAACTTTGAGCACCGGATCTGGATCTAGCATAAGCCAACCAAGACCCGCACTTCCTACACTTTTGACAAGAAAGACAGATCACCAGACCATATTTCAATTCATCTGGGGTCTGTTATCCCTCCCATGTATACCCCCTTAGGGTTTTCATCTGGAACCATTGGTGGTCTACTCATGTACTTGAAGGTATATTTGTCCCTCTTCCTTTATAGGAATTGATATCAGGGGTGGTTGAGCTCATATTGATAACCACAAATCACTTAATATAGAGCTAATTAAATTCAATAAAAAAGACATAGAGGTTGGTTGACATCAGTGATCTCATCATTCGAGTCACTAGACAAAGGTGTGAAATATCAATAAATTGTATTAGCAAAGGCAACTCCTCGATTCGACGATTCAGCTTTCTCCTTGATCTGGAACCATTTCTCACGTACTAACCAACATGATATAGATTGGTTGCCTTATATGTATGTTCTGTCCTAATTTATGACAGAAGCTAATCCACTACTGGATTGAATTGAATATGATCTATGAAGGAATGATGTACAACGAGACATGAAGTAAGTGGATAGAAGACCCCTACAACCTATTGGTTGTGGAGCCTGATTATCTTCCTAATTCAGAGGTCCTTGCTTTCAGCCATGTTTATACCCCATGAGGTATTTACACCCCAGAAGTATGTACACTCTTCCACGTGGGGGAGTGCAGAGGGGGGTACCCCCTCTGTGGGGTCCGGGGGGGCTATCCCCCCGGCTGGGGGGTCTGGGGGCAAGCGGGCCCCCAGTGGGGGTTAAGGGGCAACATCCCTTGATGGGGGTTCGGGGGTGAAGCCCCCGAAGGAAAAAGTTTCTTGTAAATGTATATTCTAATTTCATTGTAAATCTGGACCGTTCATTATAAGGTCGCAGATCTAACGGTAGAGATTATGTTAGGGTTTTTTTCCCTAGAAGGAAACCCTCTCTTATGAGGAAAATGTATTGTGGCTATGGTTGATGGTGAATATTGTATTCTGAGATAGGAGACTATGAGAGAAAGAAGAGGAAGTTACAGCGGGTTTGCTGTAGGTTGTATCCCTGCATACGCTGGATAATAATAAAGGAAGGACCTGGCAATTTCTCTGGTAGACGTAGCCCACACTGGGTAAACCACGTAAATCTATGTCTCTATTGTATTGTGTATCTTCTGTGTTTTGTTTCCGCATTTGTTTTATTATATTGCTCCATGGTCATGTTTTTCTAACAATTGGTATCAGAGTGAAAGGTAACTCACAAGAAAAGAGGGTTCCTGGTTCGAGTGGGAGAAATGTCGGAAGATGGAAAGTTTAGGGTCGAGAAATTTAATGGCCAAAACTACCAGTTATGGAAGATGCAGATGGAATATTATTTATATCAGAAGGATCTATTCCTACCATTGGGAGGAATAACAAAGAAGTCGACGACCATGAAGGATGAAGAATGGGAGATTCTTGACAGCAAGGCTCTAGGAATGATACAGTTGAGCCTGACAGCATCGACGGCTTTCAATATTTCCAAAGAAAAGACAACGAAGGGTTTGATGGACGCATTGGCCAAATTGTATGAAAAACCCTCGGCGTCCAATAAGGTATTTTTAATGAAGTGATTATTTAATATGAAGATGTCAGAAGGTGGGTCTGTTGTAGATCATTTAAATGAATTTAATACAGTTACTAATCAACTAAGTTATGTAAAAGTGGACTTTGATGATGAGGTCAGGGATCTTCTAATCTTGTGCTCATTGCCAGAAAGCTGAAACAACTTGGTCATGGCTATAAGTAACTCTGTCTCTGGTTCAAATACTTTAAAATTTGATGATGTTGTTGGTGTTATCTTTAGTGAGGAAATGCGACGGAAAAACACAGGTGAGACATCAGGTAATGCATTGAACATGGAGAACAGAGGAATACAAAGGGATAGAGGAAAGGGCTCAGGGAACCACGGGAATTCTAGGAAGGGTAGATCCAAATCCATACTAGGAAAGATAGAGTGTTGGAATTGTGGGAAGAAAGGACATCTAAAGAAATATTGCAGAGCTCCAAAGAAACAAAGAGATGGACAAAAGGAGAGAAATCAGGAAGAAAATGTAACAAGTGATGTGTTACAAGATGCTTTGATTCTTTCTGTAGATAATATTTATGAGTCTTGGGTAGTATATTTAGGAGATTCATTTAATGCCACACCCCATAGGAAACATTTTCTAGATTATGTTCAACGTGATTTTGGACAGGTTCATTTGGGTGATGATGCACCATGCAAAATTGTTGGAATGAGAAAGGTAAAAATAAAACAACGAAATGGAAACCAATGGTTGTTGAAAGAGGTAAGACATGTTTCAGATTTAAGGAAAAAATTAATTTCAACAGGGAAGTTGGCAAGTGAAGGTTGTATATCCATATTTACAGATAAGACGTGGAAGTTCATCAAAGGATCATTGGTGATAGCGAAAGGAGAGAATGTAGGTACATTGTATTTATGTACTAGTAATATTGACTCTTCTATCTCTTTAGCTTCTACAGGAGTGGATACAACACTATGGCATCATAGGCTTGGACACATGAGTGAGAAGGGTATGAATATACTTCACAAAATAAATTTGTTTCCAGATCTTAAACAAATTGATTTGGACTTCTGTGAGCATTGTGCTTATGGAAAAAAAAAAAGAGTCAGATTTCTCAGAGTCGGAAAATAAAAGAAGAATGAAAGGTTAGAGATTGTGCATACATATGTATGGGGACCATCTCAGGTATCATCTCTTGGTGGCTCTAATTATTATGTTACTTTTATTGATGATGCAACAAGAAAAACTTGGGTTTATTGCATTCGACAAAAATCTGATGTTTTTGATACTTTTAAGAAATGGAAAGCTTTGTTTGAGAATGAGACAGGAAAAAATTTGAAGTGTCTCGAATCAGATAATGGAGGTGAATATTGCAGCAAGGAGTTTGATGATTACTGTTCATACCATGGGATTCATAGAGAGAAGATAGTTCCAAGAACACCACAAGAAAATGGTGTGTTAGAAAGGATGAACAGGACAATCATGGAGCATGCAAGGAGTATGAGATTGCATGCCGGTTTTCCCTTACAGTTTTGGGTAGATGTTGTATATATTGTTGTTTACTTAATAAATAGAGGACCTTCAAGCTCTTTAGATGGTATAATTCCAGAGGAGGAATGGACAGGAAAAAAGGTAAACTATTATTTTTTGAAAACTTTCGGTTGGGAAGCATTTGTCCATATTGATAAAGAAAATAGAACAAAGCTTGAGGCAAAATCCAAGAAGTGTACATTTATTAGATATGGTGTTAATGATTTTGATTATCACTTATGGGATTATGAAAATAATAAAATCATTAGGAGTAGAGATGTCATGTTCAATGAGAAGGTCTTGTACAAAGATCAGTTGCAAGGAAAGAAACAGGAAAAAAAAAATAAGAATACACAGTGCTTGATGAGATCACTGAAAAAAAAAATTCCAAAGGAACCAGAAAATAAAAATGTAAAACAACAGGAGCAGCAGGTACCTCAAACACCTGCAAGTGTTGTTAGAAGATCTACCAGGTTAAGTATACCCCTAAACGATACTCTCCTTCATTGTATTATTTATTGTTGACTGATTCTGGTGAACCAGAATGTTATGAAGAGGTAATGCAGGTAGACACCAAAAATAAGTGGGAGCAAGGCATGGAAGAGGAAATGGATTCCTTGGAAAATAACCAGACTTGGGACTTGGTTCAGTTGCCTATGGGAAAAAGAGCATTACAGAATAAATGGGTTTACAAGTTGAAGGAAGAAGATGGAGGAGAAAAGCGGTACAAGGTTAGACTTGTTGTAAAGGGGTTTGCACAAAAGAAAGGTATAGATTTTGATGAAATATTTTCTCCTGTTG
>ML781835.1:1372723-1383470 GCA_009831015.1 Picea engelmannii
GCATCGAACCATGCATGATTGAAAGAATCCCACAATATGGGAATTTCCCACGTGGGTGGTAGTTTCCTTTTGTGTTATCTCTTCCAAAGTTTATTGTAAGTCTAAATCAATCTATCATCGTGAACAAGTCATCTCTAGTTAAGAAATCATTGAATTTCATATGGATTGGATATCATTGCCCCATATATTCATTTGGGAAAGGTTCTCCATCCATCATATATTTTTGTAGCAGCATAGAAAGATCTGTTCCATCTGGTTCAGTACATGTTTTTTGAACCCATTGGATGGTTTTGGGACCATCGCTTTTTGATTCCTATTTCTATCCCGGACTAGATACTCTCTTGTTTTGTTTGAAGTGGATCTCCCCTCTCCTTACATTTGGATGGGTTGGTCCCCACCCAATTAAATCCCGGTAGGGGCCTATACCTACTCTAAAGAGTCTACTAGAGCAAGATATCTCTTTTTTTGGGTACAAAGTAAAAACAATGCTCTGATATGAACCACAGGTGGGAAAAAGGATATTTGGTTAGCTTGAGAATAATAGACTAGTTTGATAATTGGGCATTCAAAAGTTGTCCCAAGGAAAATGGCAGGGAAGTATATCATTTCTATCATTCTTAGGTTCTCCCACTAGCAAGATCTACATCGTTCAATGTCACTCGACAAGCATCTCCTATACATACATGTGTGACAGATTTACCTTGATAGGTTTTTCTTGGGAAGCATCACTAAGAAATGGAAGTGCACGTTATTTGGTTGGCTCCACCGATATCCTTGATTGGGTGGGGCTACCTTATGTTTGAATGGGTTATGGGTTATATATGTGTGTGTGTGTGTTTAAAATGAATAGGGATATATTTGACTATCTTACTAATAATGAGGGGTCACCAAAATTGAAGGCAGGTACTCTATCCATGGCTTGATATGTGTCGAAAAGGAAAGTAACTCCATCATAGAGTTTTGGGATGACAACTAATAGGGAAGAAAGAGGAATCAAACCTATTCTTCTTGACTTGACTGTTTAAGAAAAGAAAAAGTGGAAACTACTCAAGCTGGGCCCATCATTCTATCAAATTCCCTATATCAAATATACAAGCCAGATAAAGGGCTAGTCCCTACCTAATGAATGATTACAATAATTCTCAGGTGTAAATATGCAAAAAAGGTTATATGCAACACCTTGTGGGATAGATACAAACTATTCTTTGTCTAGCTTGCCTAATCTAGTTTTAGATTTGTGCGAACCGAATTGATAAGTGTTTTCAATTTTTATTGCTTTGTTTCACGATTAGTAAAAGGGTTGAGTGAAAGAATTAACTAGATGTTCCTGGGACTCTTAGCTTGATGCATGCAAGTCAAATGAGGATTCATTCCATTTTATTACTTTTCTAACTAATTGATAGATGAGAAAAGGACCAACAACTTCTTTAGGAGGTTGAGTGTTGTCGTATCTGTATCATACCCTATGTTATAGGTATAAGTAGCTTATTAGGATGAGAAATTCTTGCTTGTAGTTGGAACCAATCAAGAAATTCTCGTTAGTCCACTCGGCACGAAATTTCCTCTATATATAGTAGCATAGGCCTTCTCTGAATCCTTTCACTTAGACAAGATAGTTTTTCCTTCTTGGAAACATGCTTCCATTCTTTATTCTTGGCGGCTTCATTCATGAGGCTTCATAAACCTCCAACCCTAACCTATTTCATTCTACATACATAATTGAATTGTTGCTTCCTTACTAGCCTAGCGGAATCCATCCACCTATTGTTTTGATCCTACATACCCCTGTTGTTTTATGTTAGTACGGGTGAGATAACACCTCTCTTTCTTGGGCTACACCTTTCATATTCTGTCACTTTGTACGATAACTTGTATAGATCTCCCGAAAACATGGAATGGAATAATCAATACATTAGAATGACCAATACTACCTAGAACTGGATAATACCAATACACTACATGAAAGATCCCTACCATGTTTGGCATAGATGGATATAAAGACACTAGCACGATCAATACCACCAATGAAATGGCACAGGGCAATACCAATACATGGAATCAATACACGTCCATATCGAAAGAGAATATCCCATGTACACTACTTTAACCATCACTTTCTTTCATACCAGTTTTAGGATTGGCATGTGCCACATCTCCCGCACCTACAAATTCACCTTAGTCTTTGATCCCATAAACATCCTCTACCAACCCATGGTTTATGATTGGGAGAGGCACCACCATTAAGGTCACGCAGTTTGTTCCTATGACCAGAGAGAGCCGAACATAACTATCTTTCACTCCATTTCTATAGCTAGTCATCTCCATTAGGATCTAGGTGGTAGACTAATCAATTAGTTCATAGTTGTTGCCAGCCCCCCCATATGTAAAAAAAAAAATCACTAGATGAAATAGCTTATTTATTCCTTTTAGTTCATTCAATTAGGGTATAAAATTATTTGATTTAGTTGTATTTATAACTCGCTTTCTATTCAATTTCAAGGAAGCTAGTAGATAGTCTAGATTGGGATGAGGATCTCATCATGCTTGGGCCTTTAAGTTCAAATCCTATCAAAAAAATGAAAAGAAGATATGAGATTTCACCGAAACAACACATTGTTATTAACAATGATGAGCTCACTGATACATAATTACCCCCAGGCATAGATCACAAGATAAGTAACGGATCCAACAAATCCAAGGCTAAATCCCCTTCGAAACCAAATCCCCTTACAAGCTCCAATAAAGAAAAAACCATTCTCACATAGCATAATACCTCCCCTTAGAAATATTGATCAATCAGATCCACTTGCACTCCAAATTTTTTTTTTTCTCACATCTAGAGTTGTCTAAATCATCCAGTCGTAGTTGGAAACTCATCCATCATTTCGAAAGAAAAATTCCCTCCTTATCCAATGTTGTTGAGATACTCCATAATTCTAGCTTTATAAGTTCATACCATAGATAGAACCAGATAGTTCTCGTCCAGGGATAGCATCACCCGGATAGTTTCCATCATCTTTAGACCTGCATTCAAATACCTTTCCTTACTTTCAATATTTCTTCTTTCTTATTTGGTAAGGCTTTTCAGGGGTTCTTTCCCTCCAGGATAAGGAAAAGTTGATTTATCTAACCCAGTAGTGGAACTCTATCACCTATATAGTCCCATAGTTGAACTCTCTCCCTCTCTCACTCACTCAAAGTAAGTAGTTTCCTCCATGCTTCTTCTTTCGGGCTCCGCAGGACACCTCAAGGTCCTATTCGTCCTGTAAACTCTTATCTTACTGAAGTTGCAGTGGAATAGTGATGTTCTAATTTCCCTTTCTTTCCATATTTAGAGAATCCATTCCTTCCTATAATCCATTCCTTACTACGGGGTGTGCTTCCCCTTATTTAGTATTCTTTAGTGCCCTTCAGGGAGAGGTTGGCTTTCCTTCCTAGTTCTGATGGGTCGATGAGTAAGAGACTTGCCTTCCAAATTCCATCCATTCATCCCAGAGAAAGAAACTGGATTGAAATGATGGGTTGGTAAATGACTACTCTCTATGAACTTGGCCTATCCTATTGGTTCTCAATTCTACACCTCTCCCGATGGTCGAGAAAGAAATTCCTTAAGACTGGTAAATGAATTCCTTGAAGTGGGGTTTAAAACCTGGCCTCGTGAGTGCTTAATTTACCGTTTAACCTAGAAAACAACCGGTAAATTCATTAGTGATAACTTGGCCTTATCTATTTCTTCTTTGGCTTGGTAGGCCACCTTTAAGTATTGAAATTCCCACTTAGAGGGGTTCTCAACTGAGGAATGGGCGGGGTACACCACCTTTAAGTACTGAAATTCCCATGATTGAAGGGCATGGTAAGGCTGGTCTTACTTGCTGGTATGGATGGGATCGCTAGGATCATTGTATTGTTGGGTGAGCTAGATGGGATAGATTGCTGGATGGGATGGAGTTATAGAGTAAATTCTCTAATAACTATGTTTTCATATTGTTAGGTTTTTTACCAGAGTTTATTAGAGAATTCTTAGTGCAACTTCGTTCAATTTTAGGGTCGAAATCAACCATCTCTTGGGCCACCTTTAATTAGTGAATTTCCTCGATTTAAAGGCATGGCTGGTCTAGAATCTTCGAATAGGATCGATGGGAGGGATGGATGGTATAAATTTCATTTGGGTTTGTTAGGATTTTTTGATTTGATGGCTCATGTAGTTTCATTCATCATCTCCTGTTCAATGGTCGGTCTATTTCCTTTTCTTTCCACCCTGTGAACTTTTTTTTATCTCAGGCATAGCGATAACCAACCATGTTGTGATGGGTTGTTTTTTTCCCACCCAACACATCATAAGTAAAAAGGGGGGTTGTTAAATAAGGCAAGGAAGGCTGTAACACAATACCTTGTATCCCAGGCCTGGGCATGCATAGAGTTTGTAAGCACCACCCCCATTAATCTCACAACTCATTACCCCAGATAGAATACCTAACGATACCCCAGAAAATGCAACAGAATGAAGTTTTATTTAAGAAATTTTTCATATTTGGGTTATCCTGAACACCCTCAATCCATCTTACCAGTATGATCACTCTTTTTTTATTCTAGGCATAGCGGTACAATTGTTCTGCAGCTATTGGAGAATTGAAGAAAATCTCAGCTCGAAGAAAGTAACAAGGGAGGAAAGTGGGCCAGTTAGAGAGAGGCTTAGATGGATTAAGGAAAACCAATTCTATGACCATTGACGCATGTTGTAGCCCCACTTTAACCCAAAGAAGGTCAGATTCACTTTGATCATTGATCTTTCTTTTTGGCTCTATCAAATTTATGAGTTAAAGAGAAATCTATCTCCTCCCTAGTGCTTTCTTTGTTTATGTTGTTGGATTGGGTGTCTGTCCCACTTAGAGAGCGACCAGTGGGGTGGGGACCAGATATCACAGTTCTAAGAACCCATTTCATCCTTTAATTTGGGGTTAAGGTGCCCACATCGATCATTCATGTAGTGTGGCTCCATTAGTAATAAGACCCACTTTTCAGGCTAGCATAGGCTCATCCGACAGTTGTGCTCATGCAAAGATGGTGGGAAAATAATCATAAGATTAAGCACAATAGCTTAGCCACTTTACAAAAAAATTGGTTTCTCAATTGATTCAAATGCAACATGTGTTGCTTCCACTCAGTTAATCAGTTAAAATCGATCTTGAACTCCAACTGCATATGTAATTGGCACATAATCAACTGAATCTTCAAGAGGAAAGGAAATGGATCCACCCGGGTCAACTTCCTTTGTAACAGACTATCCAATTCTTTTGGGGGATTTCAATTTCGATATGGATATCCACCTGGGTCGAGAACTATGAGTGTTGGAGGTAAGGTAAGTTAAGGTAAGGATCACTTACATTCTAAACTAATTGGTTCTCGATCAATTGCACCTAGAACGGGATCCAGAGAAACAGGGTAAACTGAGTTCACCAAATCAAAAGGTCAAACTGGATGACCCACATAAGCATTTGGATCTGAACAAAGGGAAGGAAGCTAGAAATTCAATTTCTCAGTCAACTAGTTCCACAGGATCTGATCGAGTTCCAACTAGATCTCGACAAAGTCAAGATGCAGGCCCAAATGCTCCCTCTCCTGCTGATGGTGGTAAGACAATTGGGTCTACGATGGATGCTTCAAATGGATTTGGATATTCCATTGATGGTGGTTAAAATATAATTGGTTATTCTTCTATCATCTCTTCTCCTAATGGGATTGATTAAACTTAGTCCACTAGTCCCTGATCAATTGCACCTAGATAGGCCTCTGTTATAACTACACCCACTACCTATAGCTTGAAAGTTAGATCTGTGCATGGAACTGAATTTGCTCACTATGAATCTATAAATAGATGGAGGATGTAAAACATAAACATGACCAAACACATCAATTATCATGGGATACAGATATTGATTAGATGTGCCCGGAGTTGTTGCTTTCTCTTACAGAAGTATATTATTCACCCACTGGTTAGCTTGTTCCTACTTTTCATACATTCTACCCTGTTCTGAAAACACGACATTACCTATATGTATTACCTACTACTACCCATACCTAGCCAAAAACATTAGCAGAAAAATTTGAGCTATCTATATAAGCAGTTGTTTCAGGTCCTCAATCAGTAGCACAGACAAAGGAAGGGAAGGAAGCTGCCAACACAGCCCTTGATGCAGCAGTCGTTGATCCTGTTGGTTCAGCAACAGTTGTTCATGTAGCTCCTGAAGTGGGATTGGTTCCAATGATGTGTAGTCCAATGATAGGGGTATACGAGGGTAGGTCAAGGTGCTTGTACCAACTAAGACCATAATACCTACTGCTAATATGGATACTACTATATATGGCCATCATTAATGTTGGATTTCCTTCATAGTAGTAGTGACCTGAATAGAGATGTGGTTTACTGGATGATGTTATGTCTATTGATTCTTTCACATATATAGGTTATGTTGTCTATGAAGAAAAATGTGATTCAGGTGATTTATCCACCAGTGAGTTAGTTTATGACTCTACTAATCCAATTGATTCAGTCGATTACCATGTTTATCCAGTAAAAATTCTAGTTCCTATTGAACCAGTTGAAGAACCAGTATATTATGTAGTTGGTTCAGTGGATGAAGCATGTGATTAAGAAAGTGATTAACCAACTTACTAGTTTTATCGAGCAATAAATGATATACCCAGAAGCATATCCAGTAGACCCATCCATATCTAGCAACAGATCCACTAGCGGAGACAGATGTGGGTTATGTTGTTGATTCTATTGATCCACTAGAATAGGTAGCACCAACAACTACAATGGAAAGAACATCTTCAGGACTAGGTGATGAAGTACCAAAAGCAGCAGAAGAGACAACACCCCCACCAGTTTCATATCCTTCAGTCCCATAACTAGTAGTTATAGCTCCTGATTGTTATCTAGATGCTTATTTTTGTGATGATCATGGTAGAGATTATGATGTTCAATATAGAGACCCAGTTTCTTACCTTTATGAGCAAGATTGATATTATGGTTTTTGAGAGCGAGATGCTTACCTTACTGTTGGTAAGATAAGTGTTTTCACCTGACGAACTTCATGCTCGAGATCCATATTTTGACTTTTCCTTTTAGTTTGATACAGGTGACTCAGTCCCAGTAGCACCAAGAACAAGGGTAGCTAGAAAAATGGAAAGGAAACACCATAGACAGGAGCAAAGGTAGGAACAAAGAGAGGTGCAACACTAATAGTGGTTGATTTAGTAGTTCCAATATCAGTGACAGAGGAAGCACCAATAGAAAATACAGAAGAAGAACCAGAAGAAGGACCTATCCATTAGAAAGCTAGCTGATGGTTAAGAAACCTGATCGTGAGGTAAAATGGACAGGTATGCTGAATCTTTGTGAGTCAATTTTGGTTACCTAGAAAAAGATTTGAATACACTTTACCTGCGATCGGTCCTAATGAAGACCTAGCCCCCTTTTTCTAAGGTGAATCAGATTTCAATAGGTCTTCTGAGGAGAAAACCTAGGGATCACACGAAAGAAGATCTCTTAATACTAGCCCTCAAAATCTAATAGATGCCCAGTCTCTAAGGTTCTTACRAGATCCTTATATTTATAAAGTATTGATAACAAGATCCCACTTCTTAGTCTTTCTGAGGTGATATCAACAAAGATAGGTCGAAGATGCTGGAATCCTTTTAGTACAACTCTCTATGATCTCTGAATATGAGAATATTTAGGTGGGTGATGGGGGGTCCTTCTCGCTTTGTCTTTAGGCTAAATGACATTGTATCCACCCCACAAACATATTATGTTACTCATGAATTTTTTTCTTCCTAAATTGACATAACACTGAGCCATGCCAGAGTGATGGTGATGAGTCTTTAGGGTAGGGCCAAGGAACACTTCTAATAGTGTGGTGAATAAGAACTAATAAGTCTCCATTTTCATTCCTAAAGAAGGGACACAAGTCCATGGCACCTCTCCTTATGAGATATCTTAATCGTATCTAAACTTAGCTAGTCCCTGGTGAGTGAGTGAGTCAGTCAACATGTCGACTATTGGACTTTACTCAGGCGGAAGGAAGATGGCATAAGTCATTTTCCGAAAGACTTCTAGACTGTTGATACTGAGAGGGGGGTGAATCGGTATCAAGTAAAATTTAAAACCTTTTTCAACTTATACTTAAACCATTCAACTATATCCAATGAGAACTAAACAATAGTATAAGAGTTACACCAATACACCATAATAAATCATGCACAATATATGAGAAATAATCAATAGTTTATTGTTCAAGGAAAGTAATGACTTCCAAAGGTAGCTACAAGTTCCAAATGTAGAGGGAGGGATAAACTTCCAATAGGAAGATATAATCCTCTAATATCAAGAGAGATTTGAACTCTCCATCCTTGCCCCTTCCTTCCACCCAATAATATATGAGAGATAATAATTTTTTACATTAAATCATCACCATCAACCAATCATCACATAAAACCTGATAATGCTTCCTGAAACCTCTTCAATTTCTGCAATTCTTCAATTCTTGGAGTAATCTGATCTGGTAGATAATATTACTCAATGTATTCTCTGAAACTCCAATTTTCACTCCTTGAATCCTCCCCAAAAAGAGGTTATAGAAAGAATGGTAGACTTTATTCAATTCTGGTCTGTTCAAAAGACCCAACTTGTATAGCATGCCCTGTGCTCAATATTTAACATCCGACTCTAAAACTCACACAAAAGAAACTATAGTCCATACTATTTCCAATGGAATTGGTCCCACTTCATTTGGATTCTATATGAAATCGTTATGACATTTTTACCCGGAACACCTGTTTATTGACTAGCTTCGGGACTGGTCACAAACCCTATCTTCCATAGAGTGTATCTCCATAATTATAGCGAATCAAGAGCTAAATTTTTTACCAGAGGTACCTTGATATGTATTCTCAATAACATAGTTGTTTCACCATCTGAATCATTCTAAAAAAAAAGGTATAGCAAAAATGGTAAGATGACCTGAAAATAACATACCTTAGAACACATCACCAAAAGACTTCATCCTCCCTTGAAATCCAACCTTCTTACCTTCTTATTACCTCTGAAATTTGACTTGTATCAAATGAATGTATAATGATGTTTATTTATACCATTTATGTCACTTCCTTTTAGCATTAGGTCTGACCTGACACTTTCTTATTTTGTAATTATTTTCTTTAATTATTTTCAGGGTCTACATGTACTTCCTTCTTCAATTCACTTTGTCATCTTCAAAAAATCATTTCTCCTCAACCATGAGGATCCACGTGATGTGCCACATGCCACCGGAAACAACATGATGTATACTATCCATTCATGGGTGTTGTATATTCATGTGAATTGTCCTTCATGTCCAAATACCTTTATCAATCTTGCAGTCCAAAACCCATGACTAGGGTTGACATCAATAACAATAACCAATCTTCTAACAATATCCCCCTTTGTCATTGATGGCAACACTCATTCTCCCCCTATCATCATGATCCCAATTTCTCTCCCCCTTTGACATCAATGGAAAAGGTTAGGGATGCTCCCCCTGAGTTTAATGGAAAAATGTAACTCTCTTCTTTGAGGTTTCTCCCCCTGAACATGTGGCACTCAATAATATTTCATCCTTATTTTTTGTCTTTGAGACATTGTCTTCCTTAGAATCCTTTTGTGTGGCTTATGTCGTCTCTCTCTTATTCATTTCTAGGATGTATATGTTGTTCAGTCTTCTTGTTGCAGTTGCAACCAATCTTCTTGAGTTATTTTCTCTGATTTTACATTTTTGGAAATCAAACGTAAGAGTGTATCCTTGATCACACATTTTACTAACACTGAGTAGATTATGATTCAAGTCTTCAACCAATAGAACATTCTTTTCTTTTACATTTTTTCTTCCAAGCTCTACTACACCTTCTCCAAGTATTTTGGCAGATGAGTCATCTCCAAATGCAACATTTCCACCCTTTCTCTTGAAGTTGATGAATTTATCTTGATCCCCGGTCATGTGTGAAGAACATCCACTGTCTATGTACCATTCATTTTCTTCTTTACATTCTTCAACGGTCAATGCTATTCGACAATCTTCATTGTTTGGAATCTCTTTCCTTCTCCATACTGTGGTTGGCATGGGGACATCTTCATTCATATATCTGCAATATCATGCTTTGTGACCAAGATAATTTCATTTGTAGCATACAATATTTTTTTCCATCAACGGATAAAATGAATTATAACTTATGTTGAAAAATCCATGATTATTTCCATATCTTCTGTTTACACCATTCATGTTTCTTGTGTATTTGTTCCTTTCATTGATTCTGCAATTAATTGCCTTATGTACAAAATTTTTGCAAGTATAACAATGACTAAGAAAGAAATTTTGATACCTTGGAGTAAGTGGGCTTCTTTGTGATGTAGTCCATCTGGGATTATGATCTATTCTTCTGTAGTTTCCTTCATACTGATTGAAGCTTCTTTGATTCCTGAAGGTAGGAGGTCTTCTTGGATATTCTTCTCTTTTGTAATTATTCCTTGTTTTTGGTATCCTGGTCCACTTCTCATCAACTCTCTGTGTAGCTCTTTCTTCAAACTTCTTGTTGGTATTTGCATCTTCTTTGTATGAAGTTTCACCCATGCATCCAAGATGTGTTAAGTCTTTTGGCACTTGAGATTTTCTTAAGCTCTTCCTCAATGAGACAACTTCTTGTTCAAGTT
>ML781835.1:1383918-1399770 GCA_009831015.1 Picea engelmannii
TGTCATCTCTTTCAATCATTGGATGAGGACATTCAAATTCAACATGTCCTACTCCTTCACAATTAAAGCAAAAGAACTGACCTCTATTTTCTTCTTTGAAATATGATATGTTGTAATCTTCTTCAACTTCTTCTTCTTCTTCTTTTGCTTCTTCCCTTTCATAAAGGTCTTGTAGCTTGTCCCAAATCTCTTTTGTTGATGCACATGATCCCACCTTGAATTTCACTGAATCTGTCAATCCATCCAGGATGGTATCTATTGCCAGTTTGTTGTTCTTTTTTGCTTCCTTCTGAGCTACAGTCTTTGGTTTCTTCAAAGCATTATATTCTGAAGCAACTGAGAACCAAACATCTGACCCAAGAGCTTTCAAGTAAGTTTCCATTCTATTTTTCCAGTATTCAAAATTTCTTCCTTCAAATGGTGGAATCCCATTTGGAATGTTGTCTTCCATTTCTGCATAGGATATTCCTTCCAGTGGTTAAACTGTATTGAAGGTAACCCGCTCTGATACCAATTGTTGATACTAAGAGGGGGGTGAATCAGTATCAAGTACAATTTAAAACCTTTTTCAACTTATACTTAAACCATTCAACTATATCCAATGAGCAATGAACAATAGTATAAGAGTTACACCAATACACCATAATACACAATGCACAATATATGATAAATAATCAATAGTTTATTGTTCAAGGGAAGTAATGACTTCCAAAGGTATCTATAGCTTCATGACTGGTCACAAACCCTATCTTCCATAGAGTGTATCTCCATAATTATAGTGAAACAAGAGCTAAATTTTTTACCAGAGGTACCTTGATATGTCTTCTCAATACCATAGCAATTTCACCATATGAATTATTCTAAAAAAAACGTTATAGAAAAAATGGTAAGATGACCTGAAAAATAACATACCTTATAACACATCACCAAAAGACTTCATCCTCCCTTGAAATCTGGCCTTCTTATCTTCTTATTACCTTTGAAATTTGACTTGTATAAAATGAATGTATAATGATGTTTATTTATACCATTTATGTCACTTCCTTTTAACATTAGGTTCGACTTGACAGTTTATTATTTTGTAATTCTTTTCTTTAATTATTTTCAGGGCCTACATGTACTTCCTTCTTCAATTCACTTTGTCATCTTCAAAAATGAATTTCTCCTCAACCATGAGGATCCATGTTGTTAGCGATATTTATTGTCTCAGGATCAGGTGTACCCATGTCTACACTTGGCGTGGGAAGTACCTGAGCATATCACGAGGTAATCCCATTTTTGTAACAGCAAGTCAAGCAAGCGAGCAGGCAAATTTTCGTCTTCAGCAATCGAGAACCATCCTCAAAG
The DNA here is from genome assembly GCA_009831015.1 of Picea engelmannii. Lineage (NCBI taxonomy): Eukaryota > Viridiplantae > Streptophyta > Pinopsida > Pinales > Pinaceae > Picea > Picea engelmannii. The sequence continues at coordinate 1,385,266 of ML781835.1, forward strand.
CAAATCGATGGTTAGAATCTTACAGGGGAGATCGGTGAAATCCCATCAACTGTTAGATCTCGAGAAGTTGCGCTGGGGTTAGCCCCTAGTGTGCAGAGAAGGAAAGTCGGGGTTCAGTTCATCGGAGAATCAGAGTTTTCGAGGGCAAGACACCCTTACATGACTGAATTGTGATACATGATTTCCCGACCTAATCAGAGCCGTCCGTCAGCAGAGGTACGTGGCGAGAGATCCTGCAAAGTCGAGGATCCCGAGAGCTAGAATATCATGTGTTTTAGAATCGCGACTCACAATTTCCCAATAGGCAGGAACAACTTTCAATAGTGGAAAAAAGGTGGCAGGATTTGCAACCAGGAGCGGACCGTTGACAAGTCAACAACCATGAACCATCGGGTTTCGGGGAATCGCCAGTCCCATGGACACAAACATCGTGTCGTCAAAAATGCTGAAGCCAGATGGGAAGTTTGACCATGGTCACACAGGGACAGGTCATATGGACTATGGTCTAGTTGGTAGGGGCTAGCTCCCAAGAGGCGGAGCTCATCGCACATCGAGATATCTGGGATCCCGGAGGCAAGGAACTCACACACTTCAAACTCACGAATCTTGAATCCTCGAAAGCCCAAATCCTCATCACACGCTTCCTTGCTGCCACGTCCATCCCCGTGTCATGCCAGCTCATATTCTCTTCCCTGCCCTGTGTCTTGTCCACCCGGCTCATACACTTCAAAGCTCGTGAATCCTGCCACGTATTTCTACCCTATCACTTTCCTTCTGCCCATTCATCCACATGGCCTCTCCTCATCCCATATCTACATCGAGTGTGTCCAGCTACCCCTACCTGGTCACCATCCGTCCATCATTTTGTGTCAAGTATCCCAGTCATCACAAACGCCTCCATGTCCTGTTGATACAGAGTCGGCCGGGTCTTTCCCGATCTCAGTGAAGCAGTGATTGTAGTAGTTAATGGTGGTTGAACATCATTTCCTCCATAAATGGAAAGCCCAAAAATGACTGTAAGCTTGTCAATTCATTCATAGGTCCTTTAGAATGCGATTTCATCTAACTGAAGTTCACGAACGTCCAGAGACTGCATGCGTAGTAAATGTGAAGATGTAATGCCTTCAATGTGATGTCTCGATTTAGCTTCCAGTGTTTTGTTCCAGGTATATGTAGGCATTTCTTCCATTTTGAAGGGATGGATGGTTGAGCAGAGCTCCCCATTGTAATGTTTAGTAGCTATTTCAGTTTCCAGCTTATGTATCTGTATATGAGATTTCTTGTTTTATGACAAACATTTCTTCTTTACCCGTCTAAGCTTTTCATCTTATTCTAGGAAGTTCGTGATTGACTGAGTCATGCGAATTGTTGCATTTCTGTTATGATAAATGATTTATCGTGGCATTATTGTATTTCTTGGTGCTCTGTATTCAAATGCAAGAATACCTTGTGTTGGGATGCTTTCTTCTACAGTCTATTAGGAACTTGTTGTTTATAACAGACCTTTGCACTCTTCTCCATAAGTCTTCCGCATGTTCACCCTTTACTACAGCTCACTGTCTGAAGTTTACGCAAGACCTCACTTGCTCATGCATTCCTGTCCTGTTTTCAGAGTTGGACACTACTGTTTAGAGTTTCCTTCCATTTGATCACCCATATATGAACAATCGTGACACAAAATTGATGGGCGTCGGGCTCTGCTCCTGATAGCAATCCAGGAGTGACTTCCGTCGCCAAAATTTCTGGCACCATTGCCGGGGATGAAGTTGAATATTTTCCCTGGGATAGAATGACAATGATTAGCTGATTCTGAAGGTGCATCAGATATCAGAACTATTGAGATTGTTTTTGTGCACCTGGCGACTCCATTGTGACGACTCCGCTGGGGAGAACCTGCTCTACTAATTGTGGCGTTCAGAGGCAGACACACGCGGTCTCATCCACATCTTCCCTTAGCTACACCTGAAAATGATCCAGAGGTGGTTCTCAGAAAAGGAAAGTCCCTTGAAGTAGAGGCTTCCACTGCCGAAACAGGTAATCCGCCATCTCCTTTTGTCAGAACTCTGTTTTCTCCTCCTCAGTTTCTTAATAGACCTTCTTCGGAGGTTTCCCGTTTCCTGAACTTTGGGAGTGTTCCTGCTGAGTTTTCCCCTCCTGGTCTGGGATTGTAGGGAGAAATCCTTGTCACTCCCCTCTCCTCTGAAGTTGTACCTTGGCATAGACCCACGACCATAGAGGATTTCCCCACTCCTGCACAAGGAGGAGCACCTACTGACTTGAGCTCGGTAGCCTGTTCCTTGCATCACCTCCTGTTTCCCACCCCACTCCGAGATTTATTCCCGGTAGCCCCTTCGCAAAATCCTTCACCTCCAAATTCTCCTCCACCTAATATTCCTATGGATGGTGCTAATCCCCCTCTAAATAGAATGGACGCCATAGTTGCCACTAGGTATGCTCCCTTGATCTTACCTCAGCCCACGAATCCTTTCCCTACTGGAGATTACTTGAAATATGTGCCCAGTTTCATCGGGGAAGGGGACATAACTGCGGAAGAGCACCTGGCTGCTTTCTATAGTTATGCAGACAACTTGAACATTGGAAATGAAGATGTATGGATGAGGGTTTTTTTCCAGAGCTTGGATGGTGAGGTGAGAAAATGGTTTAGAGGATTAGCTTTTGGATCCATTGCTGGAATTGACGCCCTGGATAATGCTTTCCTGAGGCAGTGGGAAGATAAGAAGGATTTCATGTATTACATGACAGAGTTTGGGTCATTGAAGAGAACGGAAGGAGAGTCATTCCTGACTTCTCCAAGAGGTTTAATAAAATGTACAATAGAATCCCTGTTGAGATAAAGCCCTCCGAAGCCTCTGCAATGATCACTTATTCCAGCGCTTTTGATCCTGATTTCTACCTACTCCCGAGAGAGAGAAGAGCTACTACTCTGGCCCATATGCAGGATGCGGTCGTGGAGGTAGAATCTAGCATATTGGCTGTCAACCAACTTAGAAACACAGGTGATATAAGTACGTCCAAGAACAGGCCTAAAGCTTCCTCATCTGGTTCCTCACCACTGCTCCAGCAGACAGATGAGACAGCTAGAGCGATAAAATCACTTGCTGCCAAGATAGAAAGATTGGAATTAGAAGGGAAACCCATGTACATAAGTTCCCTAAACAATGATAATAGAGGTTTTAGATGACCTGCTAACAATATGCCTCAGGCCTTCCTGAGGGAACAAAGGAGAAAGGACAGAGAAGATCAAAGGGTTCAAGCCCCCCTCCAAAATAACCTAGTTGATCATGAGCTGAGAGAAGAGATAGACGAGTTTGGCCCTGGAATTCACTGTATTGAGGAAGCTCCCCCTTTTCCTCATTTGACGCAGTCAACGTATGAAGAATCACTGATGAGCGCTCAAATTCATGAGTTGGGGAAAGAGCAGAAGACCGGTCACACTTATAACAAATATAATCTCAGATCGAGGAAGAAAGGAGACTTTGACAGCCTAGCCCAACCTCTCATAGCAGAAGAACCTACTAGAGCTGTAGCAACCACAACTAAAGAAAAGAATACTCAGAGTGTTTCACCAGCAACCAAAGAGCCTGTCACTGAGGTAAGAGAAGCTCCTAAGCCTACCCCCTCCTTCAATTTTGAAAATGAGATTCAGAGGATTAGAATTCCTGTACCCCTCTCAAAGCTATTAAAAAACGAATATTTTAAAAGATCCCTCTCCAAGCTGCTACAATCCGAGTCCCCCCAGCCCCCTACTGACTCAGTAAACCTTCAAGATGAGAAGCCAACCATCATCTTAGGCCCCATGGTAGAAGACATAGATGAATCATCCCCTCCCTTCTACACTTCCATGAACATACATGATAAAGTGCTACATAACTACCTCATGGATTCAGGGGCTTCCCATAACCTTATGCCGAAAATAGTCATGGAAGAATTGGGACTGGAAGTGACAAGAACTTATCATGATTTATATTCCTTCAATTCAAGGAGAGTGCAGTGCCTAGGAGTCATCAAATACCTGGTGGTTTCTCTATTTTAGCTACCCATGAAGAGTGTGGTCATGGATATTATGGTGGCCGACGTTCCTCCCAAGTTCGGTATGCTATTGTCTAGATCGTGGATCAAAAAACTGGGAGGAACACTACAGATGGATCTCACATATGCCACCATTCCAGTTTTTGGAGGGGAACAAAGGAGATTATACAGAGAAGCCCAGCTGGCCTATATTGTCAGTGATGAAGCAGACCCTACCAATCACCCCATCTTTGCACTTGACACCGACTTAGGGTCTAGTTTACTGCAGATTACTGATGCCCCTAAAATCTCTTTACTAATCAAAAAACATCCCAGCCTTGATCATCTGATTTCCCCTCAAAGCTCCTCTCTGTGTAAAATGTTTTTTGACGGAGCTTCTTCTAGCAAAGGAGCTGGCGTTGGAGTGGTTTTCATATCACCTTGTCAAGAAGTCATATCCCTGTCATACAAGCTGGAATTTGATGTAACCAACAATGTGGCAGAGTATGAAGCTCTTGTTCTTGGTATGAGGGCCACGAAGGAAATTGGAATTGAAGAGATAACAATATTCGGAGATGCTGAGTTGGTTATTCAGCAGATAAGGAATGCTTATCGCACCCATAATCCCTGGCTCAGGAATTATCGAAATGAAGTATGGGACCTTATCGATAACTTCTTCTTGGCTTTTAAAATTTCTTTCATTCCAAGGGGAGAAAATACTTTGGTCGATTCTTTAGTTGTCTCAACTAGTTTTCTCAAACTTCCTCTGTCGCCTAAGATAAAAAATGATGTTGATATAAGATATAGGCCCTCGGTGCCGACAATGTCAAGCATTGGAAGGTGTTCGAGGATGATTCTGAACTTGAAAGGTTTCTCCAATCGGTGGACGAATTGTTTGCTTTGCATATTGACCAAGATCCTGATTTGGAAGGTGACCCTCGTCCTGAGGAATTTTTAAATAAAATCGCTAATCATCAGATCATTCAGCTGCCCAGTAATCACATTCTGAGAAGACTTGTAACTTTAGAAATATTTTTCAACGGGAATGATGTGCTGGTAAAGGGCAGAGTCTTAAATGAAGATACTGAGACAACCGAATGCAACATTGGTTCGTAGGAGAAGCCCAGGTTTGTCAAATTGTCGAGCAGTTTGACCAGAGAACAGAAGGCCGAATATACTGAGCTGCTAAAGGAGTTCACTGATGTGTTTGCATGGATGTATGAAGACCTCAAGACCTATGACACGTCTGTTATTGAACACAAGATCCCACTAAAAGAAGAGGCTAAACCATTCAGACAGAAGTTGAGACAAATAAATCCCATATTGCTACCTGTCATGGAGAAAGAAGTGAAGAAATTATTAGATGCCCAAATTATTGTCCCCTTGAGATATTCTGAATGGGTGGCCAATTTGGTCCCAGTAAGAAAGAAGAGTGGAGAAATCAGACTCTATGTTGATTTTAGGAATCTCAACAGAAGCTCAAAGAAAGACAATTACCCCCTACCTAAAATGGAACACATACTGCAGAGGGTAATTGGTGCCTCCAAGATATCCATGATCGATGGGTTTTCTGGCTATAATCAGATATCGGTCATGCCTGAGAACAGGGAAAAGACAGCCTTCACCACTCCTTGGGGCACGTTCATGTATGCCAAAATTCCATTTGGGTTGATGAATGCAGGAGCAACGTTTCATCGAGCTATGGATATAGCATTCATAGGGGAGAAGGACTAGTTTGTGGTAATCTATCTGGATGATATCACAGTATTCTCCAAGACAGATAAGGAACACTGCTGCCACTTGAGAAAGGTCTTCATGAAGTGTTGGAGGTATGGCTTATCCTTAAACCCCAAGAAATCCTTGTTTTCTATGAAGGAGGGGAAGTTGTTAGGCCATATAGTATCAGCGGAGGGAGTAAGGATTGACCCTAGTAGGGTAGAAGCAATTCAAACCCTATCTCTTCCCAGATCTAAGAAGGAGGTTCAGGCATTTTTGGGGAAGATTAATTTTCTGAGGAGATTCGTCTCAAATTTTGTCGAGCTGGTGAAACACATCACAACCATGCTCAGGAAGGGAAATGAAGTAAAATGGACCATTGAACCCAGGGAATATTTCGTCCAAATAAAGAAGGCGTTGACTGAAGCACCTGTGCTAATCAATCCTGATTATTCCAAAGATTTCCTGATATTTTCTTTTGCTTCCTGTGATACAGTAGCGGTAGTTTTGTTGCAGAAAAATGATCAGGGGCAAGAGAAATCGATTGCCTTCTATAGAAGGGCATTAAGAGACGTAGAAATCCAGTACAAGATCATGGAAAAGCAAGCCTATGCATTGGTGAAAGCTCTCAAAGCTTTCAGAGTCTATGTTTTTCACTCAAAGATCATTGCATATGTCCCTTTGGCCTCTGTGAAGGACATTCTTATACAACCCGACATGGATGGGAAAAGAGGAAAGTGGATTGCCAAGATTCTAGAATTCAATATAGAAATTAAGCCCACCAAGTTGGTAAAGGGACAGGGTTTAGCTAAATTGCTAGTTGAATCCAACTGCAAAGCCTTAGGGATTAGTTTCATCAATGAGAAAGATGAGTCATCCAACAGGAATTTTCAGGTTTCCTTATCGCTGGTAGAATGTGACTGGTATCGTGACATTTTGTATTTTCTGCAGGAGTTGAAGCCCCCTGATGGAATGGGAAAAAGTAAAGTGAGGGATCTTAAGCTCAAGGCAGTCAGGTATTGCCTCATTGGCCAAACCTTGTATTGGAAAGATCCTCTAGGGGTATTTCTGAGATGTCTGGACCCATAGGAGGCCCAGAAAGTTACGTTTGATTTTCATAGCGGCCTTTGCAGGGGTAATCATTTCTGGAAGACTACAGCCCATAGGATACTCCAAGTGGGGTATTATTGGCCCACATTGTTCCCCGATGTCTGCAAGGAGATCAGAGCGTGTGCCAAATGTAAAAATTTCTCAGGAAAGCAACAGCTCACGTCGTTGCCATTGAAACCCATAGTGGCCTTGGCACCTTTTCAACAGTGGGGGTTGGACTTCATCGGAGAGATTCATCCTCCCTCAAGTGGTCAGCACAGATGGATCCTGACTGCAACAGATTATTTCACCAAGTGGATAGAAGCTGTCCCCACCAAAAGCGCATCACACAAAATAATTATCAACTTTCTCGAGGATATCATAGCCTGATTTGGCTGTCCCAGCAGAATCGTCACCGATAATGTTGCTTCTTTCAAATCTGAACCTCTAATTAAGTTCTGTGAGCAGTTCCAGATCTCGCTAATTCACTCCACCCCCTACTATCCCCAGGGCAATGGTTTAGCGGACTCCTCAAACAAAATCCTGATAAATATTATCAAAAGACTGTTAGAGGGTAACAAGAGAGCCTAGGATTCAAAGTTGAAATTCACTCTGTGGGTTGATCGTGTCACAACGAAGAAGTCTCTGGGAACTTCATCGTTTCAACTAGTCTACAGAGTGGAGGCGGTTTTCCCTACTCATCTCTCCTTACCTTTGGCGAAGTTCTTTCAAGACTACAAGGGAGAACCAGATCATATGATCAGAAGAATTCATCATATAGTGGAAGTGTAGTAGATTAGAGAACAAGTGAGGGACATAACTTATACTCATCAACAGAAGATCAAGCAGGCTTTTGAGAAAAAGGTCAAGAAAAAGGAGTTCAAGATCGGGGACTTAGTCTTCAAGTGGGACACACCCAGACAAGATAAAGGCAAGCACAAAAATTTCGACGCCCTCTGGGTCGACCCCTTTAAAATCGCTGAGATTTTCTCCAACAACACCTATGGGTTGCAGGATCTAGAGGGTGAAGGGGTTTTCAATAGCCCAGTGAATGGGAATTTTCTAAAAAAATGTTTTATTTGAGCCTTAGACGGCTCCTCTGTTTGTAAATATTGTCTTTTACTTCTGTGTTTATTTTCTATTATGTTTTGGCTTAATAAATGACTCAATAACCCAACAGCAAGGCACTGAAGCTGTGGAATGAGTTCTTAGAGCATCGCAGGGACGACTCTATCCCCCATGGAGCCTAATGTTAGCGATATTTATTGTCTCGGGATCAGGCATACCCATGTTTGCAGTTGACGCGGGAAGTACCTGAGCATATCACGAGGTAATCCCATTTTTGTAGCAGCAAGTCAAGCAAGCGAGTGGGAAAAGTTTCGTCTTCAATAGTCAAGAACCATCCTCAAAGAAAATCGATGGTCAGAATCTTACAGGGGAGATCGGCGAAATCCCGTCAACTGTTAGATCTAGGGAAGTTGCGTCGGGGTTAGCCCCTAGTGTGCAGAGGAGGAAAGTCAGGGTTCAGTTCATCAGAGAATCAGAGTTTTTGAGGGCAAGAAACCCTTACATGAGTGAATCGTGATACGCGATTTCCCGACCTAATCAAATCCATCCGTCAGTAGAGGTACATGGCGAGAGATCCTGCAAAGTCGAGGATATCGGGAGCTAGAGTATCATGTGTTTCAGAATCGCGACTCACGATTTCCCAATAGGCAGGAATAGCTTTCAATAGTGGAAAATAGGTGGCAGGCTTTGCAACCAGGAGCGGACCGTTGACAAGTCAACAACCATGAACCATCGGGTTTTGGGGAATCGCAAGTCTCGTGGACATAAACATCGTGTCGTCAAAAACGTCGAAGCCCGATGGGAAGTTTGACCACGGTCACATAGGGACAGGTCATATGGACTATGGTCTAGCTAGTAGGGGCTAGCTCCCAAGAGGTGGAGCTCATCACACATCGGGATATCAGGGATCCCAGAGGCAAGGAACTCATGCACTTCAAACTCGTGAATCCTGAATCCCCAAAAGTCTGAATCCTCATCACACGCTTCCTTGCTTCCACGTCCATCCCTGTGTCATGCCAGCTCATATTCTCTTCCCTGCCCCATGTCTTGTCCACTTGGCTCGTACACTTCAAAGCTCGTGAATCCTGCTACATATTTCTACCCTATCACTTTCCCTCTGCCCATCCGTCCACATGGCCTCTCCTCATCCCATATCTGCATCGAGTGTGTCCAGCTTCCCCTACCTGGTCACCATCCGTCCATCATTTTGTGTCAAGTCTCCTAGTCATCATGAAGGCCTCCATGTCCTATTGATACAGAGTCGGCCGGGTCTTTCCCGATCTCAGTGAAGCAGTGATTGCAGTAGTTAATGGTGGTTGAACATCGTTTCCTCCATAAATGGAAAGCCCATAAATGACTATAAGCTTGTCAATTCATTCACAGGTCCTTTAGAACGCGATTGTGTCTGACTGAAGTTCACGAACGTCCAGAGACTGCATGCGCAGTAAATGTGAAGACGTAATGCCTTCAATGCGATGTCTCAATTTAGCTTCCAGTGTTTTGTTCCAAGTATATGTAGGCATTTCTGCCATTTTGAAGGGATGGATGGTTGAGCAGAGCTCCCCATTGTAATGTTTAGCAGCTATTTTAGTTTCCAGCTTATGTATCTGTATATGAGATTTCTTGTTTTATGATAGACAGTTCTTCTTTACTCGTCTAAGTTTTTCATCTTATGCTAGGAAGTTCGTGATTGACTGAGTCATGCGAATTGTTGCATTTCTGTTATGATAAATGATTTATCGTGGCATTATTGTATTTCCTGGTGCTCTGTATTCAAATGCAAGAAGACCTTGTGTTGGGATTCTTTCTTCTATAGTCTGTTAGGAACTTGTTGTTTATAACAGACCTTTGCACTCTTCTCCATAAGTATTCTGCTTGTTCACCCTTTACTATAGCTCACTGTCTGAAGTTTACGCAAGACCTCACTTGCTCATGCATGCCTGGTCTGTTTTCAGAGTTGGACACTACTGTTTAGAGTTTCCTTCCATTTGATCACCCATCTATGAAAAATTGTGACACAAAACTGATGGGCATCAGGCTCTGCTCCTGATAGCAATCTAGGAGTGACTTCCATCGCCAACACATGTGACGTGCCACATACCACCGGAAACAAAATGATGTATACTATCCATTCATGGGTTTTGTATATTCATGTGCATTTTCCTTCATGTCCAAATACCTTCATCAATCTTGCGGTCCAAAACCCATGACTAGGGTTGACATCAATGACAATAACCAATCTTCCAACATAGACACAATGTTCAGTTTGGGGAGGTGACCTTAGGAGCTCTTCCATATGGCATTACCTAAGTGTTGCACCTTATGAGTGATGCCTTTACTTGGTTCATAGATCATATGGTCGTATGGGTAAGGTGGGTTTTGGATAAATATGGATAAAAATGGGTGAATCCTTCCCCTCCTACGTCATTCACTCACGAAGGGACGAAGAATGAATGAATAAGGAAGGTAAGATCTATAGATATAACTACCTACATTAGGAAGGAAAGGAAGGTGGTATATATTTAGTAAGGAAATACCCAAGACACTAAAAAGGAAAGTAAATAGGGCCCGCAGGAAGTCCAAAGGTGAATCATTGTAGTAATTAAGGTAGAATCTAATCTCTCTTCGACCCACCCTCCACTAAGCGGGCATGTTCACTAGGCCAAATTTGTCTATTAGGTTGAGCCCCCCCCCCCCCTCTATAGGCAAGTATTCATCTCCCCCTTCCTTACCAACATTTTATCTAGGAAGTACCATCATTCAGATATGATAGATCAATATCTCAAGAAAGAAAGAGTTATTTAGAGTAAAGAAAATACATCAAATCCTCTAAATAAAGTTGGCTCCCAATCCTTTGGCTCACTTGTCACATTTCACTAGAGAGATAATAGCTCTAACCCAATCCATAGAAATGACTTTCACAGATTATTTCTTTAACATGTATCATTTTAGTAAAAATGTAATCAAGCACATGAAATCACGCATGTAGAAAAAGAAAGGGCATTGTAGTCTAGATCAGCCTTTCCGACCATACAACCACCAATTGTCCCCTGATTCAAGGGTCTATCCCTAGTAGCGAGGTGCATAAGACCCTGACTAGAACATTGTTCCTTGCTCGTCTGTAAAGAAAGAAAGGCCTAGAATACTCTACTATGAAGGGACAGATCCAATAATTAATTTTCCCTCTCGAATTCCTTCTCTGAGGTACCTACTTCCTTCTTGAATGAAAGGGAATACTCGTTCTCTCTCGAAAAGGAATACCAAATTATCTAATTCCTTCTCTAAGGAATTCCTTCTCTCAGGATGGATCTTCAGCTAACTCTCTCTAGTTATGGAAGGGATTATTTTCACTCATACTGGTATGCATGCTAGGCGCCTACCTAAAGGCCTTTCCTCTCATAGAAAGAGAGAGAATGACTTGGCATATTGCAGTATTCTTGGTAGTGCTGGAGAAGGTTGGGAATGAATGTGGTTAGAGAAAGCGAACGAATAATGTTGGGCGAGGTTCTATTTGTCTCTTTCTCTTTCCTTCCTTCAATAAGTAAGGAAATAGAAGATAAGTAACTATGTTCCTTTTATTTCTTCACTTATCTCTCTAACTGGCTAGTTACCAACATGATACTTGTGGCCAAGGAAGTAAGAATAAAGAAAATTGCAAAGCCTTATATACTTAACTTACTTCTCTCGTTGTGGGGCGTCATAGAATCAGAGTCTATTAAAGGATTAAATCCTCTTCTCTTCACCTTTCTCATCTACATATGCCTCCCACCCATATGAAAGATATCAAAAGTTCCTAGTAGGAAGTAGGGAAAGGGAGAAGCCAAAGTCCTTTGAACCCGCAGAAATGAATAGATCATTCTAAGTGGAAGGGAAAGTGTCTCACGGAGGGGCCCTTCGAAAAAACCACTACAAAAGGAACGAAGTGCATGTTGGATCATGTTTTCATTGATTCCAATGGTTTGATTAATTGATGTCAAGTGATTGATTGATTGATGATTGATGTAATGAATATGAATAGTCCTTGATGAGAATGATAGATGTAAAAGTGGAAACCAATTAATAAAGATGGATCATTGATATCATGCATAGTCCTTGATGATAATGATAGATGTCAAAGTGGAGACCATTTGATAAATATGGATCATTGATATGATGCATAGATGAACATATATCAATGAGTTGCATTGCTACATGATGATGCATAATTTGTTTGATGATAATATGACTCATTATTGTCTTATCATGATTGATAAGGTGCACAAATAGATCAACTCCAAAGTGGTCCCCTTATGGTGAAATCCCTCACAGGAAGACACTTTTTGGATTGATTTATCCTAGAAGAATGGTTGGAGGACCCATTATTGTATGTGGAATAATGAGATGAAGTTCAATGAAGTTGTTGGTGAAACTATCCTAGATGGATAGTGTTTGTCATGCCATTTCTGGTGGTATGTGGAATGTCACATAACTCCTCACGGTTTGAGAGTTATGGCCTTATGAATTTGGAGGACCTATATATGAAGGCTTGAAGCCCCCAAGGTCAAAGAAGTCAAAGTGCTTGAAAAGAAGAAATCATTATTTTAATGATAAAGTAAAGTGACAAAATCAAGATGAATTATTTAAATAATAAAGAGAAGTGACAAAATCAAGAAGGAGTATCTAAATGATAAAGTATTGGAGAACTTTATATTTATGGAAAGTGGTTAACCCTAAAATAAGAAAAATAGGTTAAGTGACCTAGAAATGGGTTAAGTAACCTAAAAATGGGTTAAGTGACCTAGAAATGGGTTAAGTAACCTAAAAATGGGTTAAGTGACCTAGAGGATGAGATTATAAATAAGATAGTTATGGTCTCTTATAGATCATCCTTTTTGTGGATCAATGGAGAGCTTCTTGTGAGTATATCTTTTGGAGTATTGATGGAAAGATTCTTATTGGTGTGGATCTCTTGAGCATGATTTAAGATCTATTCTGAGGGAGAGAGCGAGAGGAGGATCTCATGGATGCATAAAAGTTTCGGCAATGTCAGAGATCTTGACGAAAAAATTCTCAGAACTTCAGAAACCTTAGTTTCTGAGGTATACGTGGGTTGTCTGTGTATATTGTGCATATACATTAAAGGTAAACGTGGGTTGACTATATACAAGAAGCATATAGTGGATAAAATCATGGATAATTGTGTTTGAGCTGGTGCCAAGCTCTTGGATGATGAGGTAGTTTTTAGATCTACATTCTATGGGCTGAGATCTATCATTGAGACACTGGTATGGTTACATTATTGTTTTGATGCATACTATTTGATGTGTTGTGAATGCTTAGGGAGTTCTTGGTATGGCTTCTATGATGTGGCTCAGTTTGGTTGATTTGTTTGATGGAGTGAGCAATACTCTTATTATTCAGTGGTGATATGACTACTATGGTATACTAGTTGTTCATACATATTGAGATAGCATTCATATTGATTTGTTGTGGAGCATGAACAATCTATTAGAAAGCTTGGATGTGATGTGACTAGCGGGTGGTCAGTTTGGACAATAAGAAACTGGAAAGAAGAACAAATTGGCTACATAAGATCAGATTTGATCATGAAAGATAAACCCTAAGAAGATTAGAAGGTATACACATGTTTTTGTATACACTAGCCACATGCACACGTGGGATGTAGTGAGCTAGGGCGTGTACACATGCGGGTTGCACTACCGACAGGTCATGTACCCGTTGATAGATTGATATCTATTGAGGATTGTTACCTCATCTAAGTTGGTGCTGAGTATGTAAGTTGAGTCTTGAATAATAGAGCTGGTGATCTTGTAGAGTTGTACTCTATTTAGTTGTTGCTGATAAACCCCTGGATAGTTCTCCATAATAAAAAGAAAAATTGTACATACATCTTGTGTTCTTTATGTTCCTTGTGGTGATAACTTGTTGATGATATATTTCTGATATATGGTCACATCTAAATGGTTTTAAATGACAACAATGGATAATGAGTAAATGTTGAATGTTAACTAAGAAGTTTTGTGTAAGAGAGAATATTTGGGAAAAAGAGACCCACACTCATTCAACCCCCCCTCTAAGTGTGGTAGGTGTGTCTAACAATTGGTATCAGAGAAATCCTTCACTAAAAGCCTTAAAAATCTTGAAGGATATCCATAGACACACAAATGGATGATGAAGTTCCAATCCTTGATGAGAAAAACTATTCTACTTGGAGAATAGAGATGAGATTATATTTGAAGACAATGGGAGCAACTATTTGGAAGAAATCCATTGGTGGATCAGTTCCCTTGAAGAACAAGTCAAATTTTTCAACTCAAAGGGAAGGAAAGAAGAATGATGCATTGGCTCTCAAGACCATTATTATTGGACTCTCAAGCCCTATCAAAGAGAGCATGGGACAATGCACTTCCACCAAGGATCTATGACTAAAGCTAGAGGAAACATATCAAGGCAAGAAGGTGAAATAAAATATTGAAGATCACTCCATCAATATCACTAAAGGTAAAGAATCTCCAAAAACTCTTGAATGCATTATTTCTAAATGTGATTTTGAAAACATTTCAAGTGAAGATAAAGAATCAAGTGATGATAGCACAAAGGAAG
>ML781835.1:1400483-1424419 GCA_009831015.1 Picea engelmannii
AGGTCTTGGATACAAAGTAGAAGATACACATGCTGAAGAAAGAACCTCAAATAAGCATGAGGTAAGTCCATCAAAGAAGGAAGACAATGTTGCAAATCAACCATCTACACAAGGAAAAGAAAATTCCAAAAGAACAAAGCAAGGAAGACATCAATAAGCTATTCTTGGGACACCAAAGAAAATGTATGAAAGTATTTTTCATGGGCATTGTTATTCATGTAATGGATATGTTCACAAATATTATGAGTGTAGATCTTATGAAATGAGATATAATGGAATATTTTATAACACCATGAGGTGTTGGATATGTGATCAAGTAGGACACATTGATATTCACTATAACACCATGAGATGCTACATCTGTAATGGATTTGGACACAAATCCCAAGAGTGTTGGAACATAAGAAGAAACTTCATGACGAGGACTTCACATAGCATGGCTAGAAGAAGGAATGAAGTAAGAAAGGGAGACATATTTGAAAAGACGGATGCTCAGAGCTCAAGTTTTGAAGAGAAGGGTCATCTATAGAAGTGGGTGAAGAAGACATAGCAGCCAAAAAAGGATGAAAGACTGAAGAGAAGCTCAAGCACGTCATCTACTGAAGCATATGCAGGTGATAGTGGTATCATTCATGTACATACATAGGCTGACCTTGTATAGGTCACATACATACGAGAGCTATTGTGTAGCAGGTCGTGTATATGTTGTAAAGCCTTGGGAAAAAGGCAATGCACATGGGTTGCATCTTGATGAGATGGTATAACTCTACGTTGCAAGGTTTGACATGGTTTATTGCAGGTTCTGACACCATTTTCTGCATGTTTTCATGGTTCTATGTTAGATCATGTAAGGTGATAATGTAAAATATATATCTTGGGTACATGGAACTAACCCATGAGTATCAAATGCTCATCTATTGGATTATTTAAAATAAAATGTTGGGGTACATGGCTAGTACATCTTATGATGTTGGATATCATAGTTCATGCATTTTGCATATGATTGGGATACATATTGAGACATGTAGTTGATGCACATGGTTGGCATATTGGTAGATGCACATGGTTGGCATATTAGTAGATGCACATGTTGGCATGTTGATAGAGGCATATGGTTGATACATTACATGGATGATATATTTTTGCACATGGTTGATGTACATGGGTGTTGTGCATTGTGGGCACATTGTGGTACATGATGTACTTGGTTGATATTTTGTTCATGATTCTCTATTTTATTTTTGACATATATTTTGTTTCATGATGCTTGGTATGGGATGAGTTTGATGCATAGACACGTCCAAGGATCCCTATATGGTAGAAGATAGGGGGAGACATACCCATAGCGGGAGTCATTATTCTTCCCATGATTCTAGGAGGATATATTTACCATATGCACATCTAAAAAAGAGCCCTATATTTGAAGAAAGAGCACATAAGCATGATTCCAGGAGGAGTGATCGTCATAGGGGGAGCAACCCCAATGAGAGTTCAAGCAGGGGGAGAAACCCCAGGAGAAGAATGGTCCTTTTCCATTGATTTCAAAGGGGGAGAGATAGTCACATTGATGTGATTGATGATTATTGATTGGGAGAGATAGTCACATTGATTATTGATGTTTACTAATGGGGAGAGATATTCATATTTATATGATTGATGACTATTGATGTAGAGCATGCCTTGTCTACATATTTGACATCAATAATTGGTAATTGGTGTTGACATTAATGTTGGTATTTCCATAAATTACAAAGGGTGAGATTGTTGGATCATGTTGTCATTGATTCCAATGGTTTGATTAATTGATGTCAATGACTGATGTCAAGTGATTGATTGATTGATGATTGATATAATGAATATGCATAGTCCTTGATGAGAATGATAGATGTCAAAGTGGAAACCAATTGATAAATATGGATCATTGATATGATGCATAGTCCTTGATGAGAATGATAGATTTCAATGTGGAAACCAATTGATTAATATGGATCATTGATATGATGCACAGATGAAGATGGATCAATGAGTTGTCATTGATACATGATGATGCATAGTTTGTTTGATGATAATATGACTCATTATTGTCTTATCATGATTTATAAGGTGCACAAATGAATAAACTCCAAAGTGGTCCCCTTATGGTGAAATCCCTCATGGGAAGACGCTTTGTGGATTAATTTATCCTAGAAGAATGGTTGGAGGACCCATGCTTGTATGTGGAATAATGAGATGAATATCAATGAAGTTGTTGGTGAAACTATCCTAGATGGATAGTGCTTGTCATGCCATTTTTGGTGGTATGTGGAATGTCATGTAACTCCTCACGGTTTGAGAGTTATGGCCTTATGAAGTTGGAGGACCCCCATATGAAGGCTTGAAGCCCCCAAGGTCAAAGAACTCAAAGTGCTTGAAATGAAGAAATTATTATTTTAATGATAAATTAAAGTGAAAAAATCAAGATGGATTATTTAAATAATGACGAGAAGTGAAAAAATCAAGAAGTAATATTTAAATGATAAAGTATTGAAGAACTTTCTATTTATGGAAAGTGGTTAACCCTAAAATAAGGAAAATAGGTTAAGTGACCTAGAAATGGGTTGAGTAACCTAGAAATGGGTTAAGTGACCTAAAGGATAAAATTATAAATAAGATAGCTATGGTCTCTTGTAGATCGTCCTTTTTGTGGATCAATGGAGATCTTCTTGTGAGAATATCTTTTGGAGTATTGATGGAGAGCTTCTTATTGGTGTGGATCTCTTGAGCATGATTGAAGATATATTATGAGGAAGAGATTGAGAGAATGATCTCATGGATTCATCAAAGTTTCGACAATGTCAGAGATCTTGACGAAAAAATTCTTGAAACTTCAGAAACCCTAGTTTATGAGGTATATGCGGGTTGTCTATGTATAGGGTGTCCATACATTGAGGGTATACGTGGGTTGACTATGTATAGGGAGTGTATAATGGATAAAATCATGGAGATTTTTGTTTGAGTTCGTGCCAAGCTCTTGGATGATGAGGAAGCTTCCAGATCTGCATTCTATGGGCTTAGATCTATCACTGAGACACTGGTATGGTTACATTATTGGCTTGATGGATATTATTTGATGTGTTGTGAATGCTTATGGAATTCTTGGTATGGCTTCTATGATGTGGTTCAGTTTGGTTAATTTGGTTGATAGAGTGAGAAATACTCTTATGATTTAGCGGTGATATGATTACTATGGTATACTAGTTGTTCATACATGTTGAGATAGCATTCATATTGATTTGTTGTGAAGAATGAGAAAGCTATTGGAAAGATTGGATTTGATGTGATTGGATGGTGGCTAGTTTGGACAGTAAGACATAGAAAAGAAAGATAAATTGGATTCAGAAGATTGGAGTTGATCATGAAAGACAAACCCTAAGAATATCATAAGGTATATGCATGTTACTATATACACTAGCTGCATGCACACGCAGACTGTAGTGAGCCAGGGTGTGTACACATGTGGGTTGCACTACTGACAGGTCACATACATGTTGACAGATTGATATCTATTGAGGATTGTTGACTTATCTCAGTTGGTGTTGAGTATGTAAGTTGAGTCTTGCATAATAAAGCTAGTGCTCTTGTAGAGTTGTACTCTATTCAATTGTTGATGATAAACCCCCAGATTGTTGTCTATAATAAAAATAAAAATTGTACATACATCTTGTGTTCTTTGTGTTCCTTGTGGTGATGACTTGTTGATGATATATTGCTTATATATGCTACTAATATATGTTCAAAACTAAATGGTTTTAAATCAAAGCAATGGATAATGAGTAAATGTTTAATGTTAATTGAGAAGTTTTGTGTAAGAGGGAAGATTTGGGAAAAATAGCCCCATACTCATTCACCCCCCATATAAGTGTGGTAGGTATGTCCAACAGTGTAGTGAGTGAGAAACAATGAACTAACCATTAATTTACTAGTTCTAGTAAGGGGCATACATTTTGAGCATGATTTTTCTCTTGTGTACCTCCTTTTAATTAACCCCATCTACGCCTAGTTCTTGCATGCCCTTTCCCAATGAAAGCAAGAATGAAAGGGCCAAGACAATAGTTAGGTAGAGAGAGACAAGAATGGGGAAAAAAAATATCCCAAAGGAAGAGGGTTGGCTCCTATCTATATTATCTCTATCCATACAAATATAGTGAGTGTGGTGTGCCCGAACTACCGTATTTATTTTCTCCCCAGAAGATTTCTTTTAAGCTAGCCCCATGAGAAAGTACATGAGGTGAAAGCTAGTGTGTGAATTAGAATTGGTGTATGCCTGCTCATCTTCTCATTTACCAGGTGAAATAAAGAGGTAAGTTTATACCTGCACAGCTCAGGTAAGACCCAGAATGCAATGCCTAACTTAAGTAAACTTGTATGTCTGTAAGATGTAATAGATTGAAGTCCAACCCATCGTAGCATCAAGTTAGGCATAACGTAAAGTTGGGTTACCCTAAAACATGACCTTAAAGCCACACAACACAATCATAAGGATAGGGCTTAGAACACGCTTTGATTGGATTTGGGTACAGGACCTTCTGCCTATGTGGCCTCAGGTACAGGAGACTATTAAGGACTAATTTGGTAGGGGGGGAAAATCTAGATGGCTCTGCTTGGTAAGGTCATATCTAGAAAGGAGGCAGAAGAATACGTACAAGTAATAAAGAAAGGAAGGTATAGGGAGAACATGGTTTCGGGGGTTCTATGTTGTTTATCAATGGCCTTGGAGGGAGAGATATGATGTTTTATACAATATTATGCTTGCTTCCAGGGCCATGCATTTTCACATTATTATTATGAAAAGGAAGGAAGGCGACAGTCCGGAAGCACCAAGGTCCACTATCTAGCCCCTCGAGGGTGGGGCAGAGATGCCACTCACCGCCTAAATGATGAGCGAACACTCATGAGATCGAGGACCCAATGAATGAATGGAATCAATACACCATGCTTGCTTTTGGATGAAGAATAAGGGGGACCTTAATGAATGATGAATAGGAATGTAAGGCGTAATGTATTGTAAGTAAGTAAGATAAGGCGTAACGTATTGTAAGTAAGGCATAACATATTTCCACCCCTGTCCACTGTGGACAAGCGATTATGTTCCTTTCAGGGTGATGCAGGAACATCGTAAGCAGTCAAGCGAGCATGGAGGCGAAAGACAACTAGAAAGGGAAACACACATTTTTCACGTTTTGAAATGTTTGAAAGTTTAAGGGATAAGATATAAATGTAATAGATAGAAGCATAATTGCATTTATGTCTAGATGTTGAAAACAAATCATGAACGATTTCTCTCATCTGTCAATTATATTAAGGCATTTAAGCCCAGTTAATGAAAGTAGGTAGGTTTGAATTAATAGATTAGACAGTTTAGAGAGTAGGAGGGAAAATGGATATAGAAAACCTCACCATTGTATCATTGTATTATTGTATCATTAGCATAGATAATAAGAAGAGAGATATAGAAGAGAGTTGAAAGGAGAAGTCCATGTACAGGAGCTTTGAATTAATATATGAAGTTTTGAATCAGATTTCATGGTGTTATGATGTTTTTTGTTTATACATGGTGAATGGTATGCTTATGGTCATTTTATTCTATCCGTTATGAATTTTCTTTAATATTGTGTTGAATGTATGAATTTATGTTGAATTTTTGAAGTCTGAGAGAGAGAGAATGAGTTTCAATTGTTTCTCTTCCTGAGTGAGAGAAGTTCCTGCAAGGAGTGCAGTGAAATGTTCACAAGGTGTGCGTTGACAAGGGTTCTGAGTTTTATCTCAAAAAGATCAGGAGGGATACCGTTTTTCTCATTCTAGCAGAAGTGCAGGTGAAGCACTGAAACCATGCAAGGTGTGCCCAGGCTAGTCGAGGCCTTAGAACTTATACACTAAAGTTGAGGAGGAAAAGATTGTTGTTGCAGGGAGTGCATAGAATCGAAAGATAAAATACCCATAAGTATTTGATAGATTGCCACAAGGAGTGTGTGCAGGATTTCTTTCAAGGTTCGAGTTGCCAAAGAAACCTCAGGAGGGCCAACACCTTTGGAAGTAATCAAAGGGAGATAAATATTGAAAATGTCTCGTAGAAGTTAAGTCCCAGTGAGAGAACACTGGTTCATTTCATAGAAGTTGTCAAGGAGGGAATGAGCGGTTGAAATTCTCTGAGGAGAGCTCGTGAAGTCGCAATGATCGTAGGATCTAGAAAAGCTACAAGGTATATAGGGCGGACAAACCCATCACTTTGGTATCGAGAATCAATGTGGACCATTGATTGTGATAGTGGAGCCGTCAGATCATTTCAGAATTCGGGATTTCAAAGTGTTAGGGGAACGGTAGTCGGAGGCTTGTTCAAGTCCCAAAAGTTGAGAAGAAGGACAGGTGGCGAGAGTCCACGTCAGAGATAGAAAGAATTTGAGTGGAAAGGTGGCCTGTCTTCATAAAATAGACAGAGTCAAACCTTGTTGACCATTTCAGGGTTTTGGAGGTCGAAGAGCTAGGAGACTTGCATACGGATTCGTGAAGCCATGAAGTCTGAAATCCTGATGAAGTGAAAATCCCATTGGGAAGCCAAACTTTGCTAAATGCATCAGAATTCGGCATTTTTGGTTTCATAGGTTGTAGAGATAGGAACTCTCAACAACATGGATTGTGAAATCATGAAACCCGAAGTCCCGGTTCGACGAAGGGTGTGATGTTACTGAGATCGGGAGACTTGAATGGTTCTTTGTGGTTGATCACACAGGGCATACTCAAAAAGGACCTGTGGATACACCTTCGACTCTATTTTTATATTGCAGACAGAGGAAGTGAGAGGAGAAAGAGTACTCTAATACACATCAAGTTTGGTATCACAACTGCAGAACAAGTATTTTCTTTCTGTAAAAAAGATAACAGAGGAAAATTTCTCAGCCATGCCACTGAGAAGAAGAGACAAACCAATGCCTGATACAACAGTGGAGAGGGAAATGCATGAACTATGTGCCAGGCTTGATGCTATGGAGATTACACAGAGGCGCATAGTTGACGCTGGGGATTTCAGCGAGGCTGAAAGTGAAAATGAAGCTGGACACGAAGGAGAAGAATTTGCAGTCGAGGATTTTGTAAATGAATGCCTATTCAGGGTTGTTGAAAGGATAGGAGTTCGGGAAAAATAGGACATTCCCATGTATGAAGGAAACCTAGATGTTGAAGAGCTTCTAGACTGGATTAGAGCTCTGGATAAATACTTTGACTATGAGGATGTCGAGGAAGATAGGAAGGTCAAACATGTTGTCACTAGACTTAAAGGGCATGCAACACTATGGTCGGATGAACTGCAGGATGATAGACGCTGCAAAGGCAAGCATAAAATCAAAAGATGGGATAGAATGGTTTCGAAGATGAAGGCCAAGTTTATACCCAAAGATGATCAGATCACTCTATTTCGGGAGATGCAAACTTTGAGACAGAAGTTGATGTCAGTGAAAGAATACACTAAAGAGTTCTACAAGATAAACATCAGGGGATGTCATAAGGAAAGCAATGATGAAAAGGTTTCCAAGTACATGAATGTTCTGAGATATGACATTCAAGATGAGATGAGCATGATGACCCTTCAGACTATATAAGATGCTTATCATATGGCTTTGAAGGCTGAAGAGAAGCTGAGCCGAAAGAAAGGTCAAAGAGGTTGAGGTATATGTCAAGCCAGAGGAAAGACAATTTCCCAAGACATAAATCAGAAACCTAAAGAAGAGGGGAAGAAACCTCAAACTCAAACTGAGAGAGGCGGAAGCTCACAGAGAGGGCAGTGTGCTGATATAAATACTTTTCCTCGAGCTAGAGGAAGAGGAAGAGGCCAATGAGGTGAAATAAAATGTTTTTTCTATGGGAAAAATGGACACAAATCTTATGAGTGTCCAGACATAAAGAAAGAAGGTGGTGAGACTCACATTGTCGAATCTCAAGGATGGACTGTTGAGGCAAAAGATGCTGAGGGTGGAATATGCTTAATCATGAGGAAAGTTCTCTTAATGCTGGAAAAGGAGGCAGAGAACCCATCCCAAAGGAACAATCTATTTCAAACTTCTTGCAAAACAAAAGACAGAGTATGAAAAGTCATCGTGTACAGTAGTAGCACAAACAATATTATTTCTACAGAGATGGTAGAAAATCTAAAGCTGGAGATTATCGCACATCCAAGCCCATACAAAGTTTCATGGATACAAAAAGGACATTAGGTAAATGCCACTAAACAATGTTTAGTTGAATTTAAATAGGAGGATATAGGGATGAAATATTGTGTGATGTCATTCCCATGGATGTTTGTCATCTATTGTTGGGTAGACCGTGGCAATATGACAGGAATGTGGTTCATGATGGGAGAAAGAACACATACACCCTGGAGAAGAATGGTAGAACACACATGTTGTTGTCGATTAAGGACAAAGAAGTAAACCAGAGGTGAGCAAAACTGTACTTCTCATGAGTGGGAAGGAACTTCTTAATGAGGTTAAGAAGAAGGAAGACACACAATTTTTTGTGGTCAGGAAGCCTAGAATCGTTTTGACCAGTACAAGAGTGGATGATTTACTAGAGGAAATCTAGGAGTTGATGGAAGAGTTCGCTGATATAGTAGTGGATGAACTACCTTGTTCATTGCCACTGATTAGGAGTATAATCCATCACATTGATCTTATACCTGGAGCCAGTTTACCAAACAAAGCAGCGTATAGATTTATGCCACAGGAGAATGAAGAAGTTAAGAGGCAGGTCCAGGATTTAATGGACAAAGGATTGGTTAGAGAGAGTTTGAATCCATGCGTTGTTCTAATAGTGCTCAGACCAAAGAAATATGGAGGCTAGAGGATGTTCACAGACTCAAGAGAAATCAAGAAGATCACCATCAGGTACATATTTCCATTTCCAAGGATGGATGATTTGATGGATTCCTTGAGTGGTGCAAGATTTTTTTCAAAGATTGATTTGAAAAGAGGATATCATCAGATTTGCATGAGAGAAGGTGATGAATGGAAGACAACATTCAAGACAAATGAAGGGTTGTATGAATGGCTTGTTATGCTATTTGGATTAACAAATGCACCCAGTACTTTCATGAGGTTTATGAATGATGTCCTGAAGGATTTCATTGGGAAATTCGTCATTGTATATCTTGACAATATATTAATTTTTAGCAAGACAAAAGCAGAACAATTGAAACATTTAGCTGCAATGATGAAGAGATTACAGCAAGAGAGATTGTTGCTTAATATGAAGAAATCATCATTCATGAGGACAAAACTCATTTATTTGGGTTTTGTTATCTCTTCAAATGAGTTGAAGATGGATCCGGAAAAGGTGAATGCAATTTAAGATTTGGCCATCACCAAACAGTGTGTTTCAAGTTTGAAGCTTCCATGGTTTAGCTAGTTTCTACAACAAATTCATATGAAATTTCAGTGGAATTAGTGCACCAATGATGGAGACGATGAAGAAAAGACATAAATCTTTTCAATGGACAAAGGAAGCAGAGAAGAGTTTCAACCTGCTGAAGAAGAAGATCACTGAGCAGCCAATTTTGGTTTTACCTGATTTCAGCAAGACATTCTAGGTCAAGTGTGACATGAGTGGATATGCAATTGGAGCAGTCTTGAGCCAAGACGACAGGTCGATCACATACTTCAGTGAAAAATTGAATGAAGAAAAGGTTAAGTACTCCACGTATGACAAATAATTCTATGCGGTCATACAAGCACTGAAGAAATGGAGACATTATTTGGTCCCTAAGGAGTTTGTTTTGTACAGTGATAATCATGCTTTACAATTCATGAATCAATAGGAGAAGTTGAACCAAAAACATGCTAAATGGGTTGAGTTCATGCATAATTTTACTTTTGTAAGTAAGCATATTTTTGGAACTGCTAACAAAGTTGTTTATACTTTGAGTAGAAAATGTTTTCTTATGCAGGAATTCAGTGTCAAAACTTTGGGTTTTGATAACCTCAAAGAAATGTACAGAGATGAACTAGATTTTAAAGAAGCGTATGAGGCATCTGAGAATCCAATTCTTAGGGATAGAAGTTAGTGAACCAAATATATGATCCAGGATGGATTATTATTCAGGGGAAATCAATTATGTATTCCAAAATTCTCCATGAGGGAGAATTTGCTAAAGGAAAAACACAGTGGAGGATTGGTCGGACACTTTGGTCATGATAAGACGTTCTCAAAGTTGAATGGATCATATTTTTGGCTAGGGATGAGGAAAGATGTTAATAAATTTGTGGACAAATGTAGAATTTGTCAGCACACAAAAGGAAAGAGGCAGAACACAGGGTTATACCAGCCATTACCCATACCTGAGAGGCCGTGGGATGTAGTGAGCATGGATTTTATATTGGGACTGCCAAGAACACAAAGAGGATGTGATTCGATCTTTGTGGTAGTCAACAAATTTTCCAAGATGGCACATTTCATACCATGCCAGAAAACCAGTGACGCAACTCACATTACGAATTTGTTTTTCAAATAAGTCGTTAGACTTCACGGCTTGCCCAGGAGTATCATTTCTAATCGGGATACTAAGTTCATGGGACATTTCTGGAGGACTTTGTGGAAGAAGTTGGGGACAAGTTTGTCTTTTAGCTCAGTGTATCATCCTCAGAAGGATGGAAAAACAGAGGTCGTGAACATAAGCTTGGGGGACTTGTTGAGGAGCTTAGTGAATGAACACCACAGTCAGTGAAATCATATTCTGCCACAGGCGAAATTCGCTTATAATGATTCTCTTAATAGAAGCACAGGGCAGAGTCCATTCCAAATTGTATATGGAATGCAACCAAGATGAGTATCTGAATTGAAAGATTCAGAACAAAATGAATTCAGAAGTGCTAGTGCAAAGGATTTTGTAGAAGCAATGAAAGAGCTTCATAGCTCAGTCAAGGAGCGATTGCAGAATTAAAGTCGAGAATATAAGCATAGAGCAGATCAACACAAGCGAGAAATTCAATTTGAAGTTGATGATCTGATTCTTACACATCTGAGGAAGGAAAGGTTCCCAAGAGGAAAATATAACAAACTGAAGATGAAAAAGATTGGACCATGCAAGGTCATGAAGAAATTTGGGACAAACGCATATGAGATTGAATTACCCGATGGGATCGAAATTTCACCCATATTCAACATTGTGGATTTGTACCCTTACAGAGATGAAAAAGTAGGGGTAGAATATGAACGAAAAGAAGTTCAATGGACAAAACATATGCTTGTAGCTGAAAATCCACAGATGGAAAGCATAATTGACAAGAGGGTCAGCAAGAAGACCAGGAGGAA
This sequence comes from Picea engelmannii, assembly GCA_009831015.1. Classification (NCBI taxonomy): domain Eukaryota; kingdom Viridiplantae; phylum Streptophyta; class Pinopsida; order Pinales; family Pinaceae; genus Picea; species Picea engelmannii. Next base: position 1,411,818 of record ML781835.1, read on the forward strand.
AGAGTATTTTGAATACTTGTTCAAATGGAAAGGACATCTAGTTGAAGATGCTAGTTTGGAAGATGAATCAAAAATTTATAAGCATGGATAGACCATGCAAGAGCTCATGAACAGGAGTTCATGAAAAAATTCAAGCGAGGGAGTATGATGCAGGAGCATCGTAAGTAGTCAAGCGACCGTGGAGGCGAAAGACAACTGGAAATCACAACATGCATTTTTCACGTTTTGAAATGTTTGAAAGTTTAAGGGAGTGGATATAAATGTAATAGCTAGAAGTGTAATTGCATTTATGTCTGGCTGTTGAAAATAGATTGCGAGAAATTTCTCTCATCTATCAATTTTATTAAGGAATTTAAGCCCAGTTATTGAAAGTAGGTAGGTTTGAATTAATAGATTAGACAGTTTAGGGAGTAGGAGGAAAAATGGATATAGACACCCTCACCATTGTATCATTGTATTATTGTATCATTAGCATAGAGAAGAAGAAGAGAGATGTAGCAGAGAGTTGAAAGGAGAAGTCCATGTATAGGATATTTGAATTAATATATGAAGTTTTGAATCAGATTTCATGGTGTTATGATGTTTTTTGTTTATACATGGTGAATGGTATGCTTATGGTCATTTTATTCTCTCCGTTATGCACTTTCTTTAATACTGTGTTGAATGTATGACTTTATGTTGAATGCTTGAAGTCTGAGAGAGAGAGAGAGAATGAGTTTCAATTGTTTCTTTTCTTGAGTGAGAGACGTTCCTGCAAGGAGTGCAGTGAAACGTCCACAAGGTGTACGTTGACAAGGGTTCTGAGTTTTAAATCAGAAAGCTCAGGAGGGATATCATTATTCTCATTCCAGTAGAAGTGCAGGTGAAGCACCGAAGTCATGCAAGGTGTGCGTAGGCTAGTCAATGCCTTAGAACTTATCCACTAAGGTTGAGGAGGGAAAGATTATTGTTGCAGGGAGTGCATAGAATCAAAAGATCAAATACCCAGAAGTATTTGATAGATTGCCACAAGGAGTGCGTGCAGGAGTTCTTTCAAGGTTCGAGTTTGTAGAGAAAGATCAGGAGGGTCAGCACCTTTGGAAGTACTCAAAGGGATACAAAGATTGAAAACGCCTCGTAGAAGTTAAGTCCCAATGAGAGAACACCGGTTCATTTCACAGAAGTTGTCAAGGAGGGAACGAGCGGTTGAAATTCTCCGAGGAGAGCTCGTGAAGTGGCAAGGACTGTAGGATCCAGAAAAGATGCAAGGTGTATAAGGTGGGAAAACCCATCACTTTGGTACTGGGAATCAACGTGGACCATTGATTGTGATAGTGGAACCGTCAGATCATTTCAGAATTCGGGATTTCAAAGTGTTATGGGAACGGTAGTCGGAGGCTTGTTCAAGTCCCAAAAGATGAGAAGAAGGATAGGTGGTGAGAGTCCACATCAAAGATAGAAAGAATTTGAGTGGACAGGTGGTGTGTCTTCGTCAAATAGGTAGAGTCAAACCTTATTGACCGTTTCTAGGTTTTGGAGGTCAAAGAGCTGGGAGCCCTGCATCCGGATTCGCGAAGTCGCGAAGTTCAAAATCCCGACAAAGTGAAAATAACATTGGGAAGCCAACATTTGTTGAATGCATTGGAATTTGGCATTTTGGGCTTTGGAGGTTGTAGAGACAGGAACTATCGACAATAGGGATCAGAAAATTGAGAAACTCAAAGTCCCAGTTCGATGAAGGGTGTGATCTTACTGAGATCGGGAGACTTGAGTGGTGATTTATGGTTGATCATGCAGGGCATACTCAAAAAGGACCTGTGGATACACCGTCAAATATTTTTGACTTTGTTTGTATATTGCAGATAGAGGAAGCAAGAGGAGAAAGAGTACTCTGATACACATCAAGTTTGGTATCATAGTTGCAGAACGAGTCTTTTCTTTTTGTAGAAAAGATAACAGAGGAAGATTTCTCAGCCATGCCATTGAGAAGAAGAGACAAACCAATGCCTGATCCAACAATGGAGAGGGAAATGCATGAACTATGTGCCAGGCTTGATGCCATGGAGACAGCACAGAGGCACACAGTTGACGCTAGGGATTTCAGCGAGGCTGAAAGTGAAAATGAAGCTAGACACAAAGGAGAAGAATTCATAGTCGAGGATGCTGCAGATGAACAACTATTCAGGGTTGTTGCAAGGATAGGTGTCAGGGAAAAGATGGAGATTCCCATGTATGAAGGAAACCTAGATGTTGAAGAGCTTCTAGACTGGATTAGAGCTCTGGATAAATACTTTGACTATGAGGATGTCGAGGAATATAAGAAGGTCAAACATGATATCACTAGACTTAAAGGGCATGCAACACTATGGTGGGATGAACTACAGGCTAACAGACATTACAAAGGCAAGCAGAAAATCAAAAGATGGGATAGAATGGTTTCGAAGATGAAGGCCAAGTTTATACCCAAATATTATCAAATCCCTCTATTTCGGGAGATGCAAAATTTGAGACAGAAGCTGATGTCAGTGAAAGAATACACTAAAGAGTTCTACAATATAAACATCAAGGCAGGTCATCAGGAAAGCGACGATGAAAAGGTTTCCAGGTACATGAATGGTCTGAGATATGACATTCAGGATGAGATGATCATGATGACCATTTGGATTGTAGAAGATGCTTATCATATGGCTCTGAAGGTTGAAGAGAAGATGAGCCGAAAACAAGGTCAAAGAGGCTGAGGTAGAATTCAAGCTAGAGGCAAGACAATTGCCCAAGACAGAACTCAGAAACCTAAAGAAGATGGGAAGAAACCTAAAACTCAAACTGAGAGAGGTGGAAGCTCACAGAGAGGGAAGTATGCTGACAGAAATACTTTTCCTCAAGCTAGAGGAAGAGGAAGAGGTCGAGGAGGTGAAATAAAATGTTTTGTCCATGGGAAAAATGGACACAAATCTTATGAGTGTCCAGACAGAAAGAAAGAAGGTGGTGAGACTCACTTTTCCAAAGCTCAAGGATGAAATGTTGAGGCAGAAGATGCTAAGGGAAGAAGATCCTTAATGATGAGGAAAGTTCTCTTAACACCAGAAAAGGAGGCAGAGAACCTAGCCCAAAGAAACAATTTGTTTCAGACTTCTTGCAAAACAAAAGACAGAGTATGCAAAGTCATCGTGGACAATGGTAGCACAAATAATATCATTTCTACAGAGATGGTAGAAAATCTGGAGCTGGATACTATCGTACATCCAAGCCCATACAGAGTTTCATGGCTACAAAAAGGACATCAGGTAAATGCCACTAAACAATGTTTAGTTGAATTTAAAATAGGAGGATATAAGGATGAAATATTGTGTGATTTCATTCCCATGGATGTTTGTCATCTATTTCTAGGTAGATCATGGAAATATGACAGGAATGTGGTTCATGATGGGAGAAAGAACACATACACCCTSGAGAAGAATGGTAGAATGCACATGTTTTTGTCGATTAAGGACAAAGAAGTAAAACCAAAGGTGAGAAACACTGTACTTCTCATGAGTGGGAAGGAACTTCTTAATGAGGTTAAGAATAAGGAAKACATGCAATTTGTTGTGGTCAGGAAGCCTAGAATCATTTTGACTAGTACAAGAGTGGATTATTTACCAGAGGAAATCYAGGAGTTGCTAGAAGAGTTCACTGATATAGTAGTGGACAAACTACCTTGTTCATTGCCACCGATTAGGAGTATAAGMCATCACATTGATCTTATACCTGGAGCCAGTTTAATAAACAAAGCAGTGTACAGGATGCCATAGGAGAATGAATAAGTTAAGAGGCAGGTCCATAATTTAATGGACAAAGGATTGATTAGAGAGAGATTGAGTCCATGCGTTGTTCCAACAGTGCTCAACCAAAAGAAATATGGAGGTTGGAGGATGTGCACAGACTCAAGAGAAATCAAGAAGATCACCATCAAGTACAAATTTCCATTGCCAAGGATGGATGATTTGATGGATTGCTTGAGTGGCGCAAGATTTTTTTCAAAGATTGATTTGAAAAGAGGATATCATCATATTCACATGAGAGAAGGTGATGAATGGAAGACAACATTCAAGAGAAATGAAGGGTTTTATGAATGGCTTGTTATGCCATTTGGCTTAAAAAATGCACCCAGTACTTTCATGAGGTTTATGAACGAAGTCCTGAAGGATTTCATTGGTAAATTTGTCATTGTATATATTGACGATATACTAATTTTTAGCAAGACAGAAGCAAAACAATTGAAACATTTAGCTGTAGTGATGAAGAGATTACAACAAGAGAAATTGCATCTTAATATGAAGAAATAGTCGTTCATGAGGAAATAACTCATTTATTTGGGTTTTGTTATCTCTGCAAATGAGATGAACATGGATCCGGAAAAGGTGAATGTAATTAAGATTTGGCCATCACTGAACAGTGTGTTTCAAGTTCGAAGCTTCCATGGTTTAGCTAGCTTCTACAAGAAATTCATACGAAATTTTAGTGGAATTAGTGCACCAATGATGGATATGATGAATAAAAGACATAAATATTTTCACTGGACAGAGGAAGCAGAGAAGAGTTTCAACCTGCAGAAGAAGAAGTTCACTGAGCAACCAATTTTGGTTTTGCCTGATTTCAGTAAGACATTCTAGGTCAAGTGTGACACGAGTGGATATGCAATTGGAGAGGTCTTGAGCCAAGACAACAGGCCGATCACGTACTTCAGTGAAAAACTGAATGAAGCGAAGGTTAAGTACTCCACGTATGACAAAGAATTCTATACGGTCATACAAGCGCTGAAGAAATGGAGACATTATTTGGTCCCTAAGGATTTTGTTTTGTACAATGATAATCATGATTTACAATTCATGACTCAATAGGAGAAGTTGAACCAAAAACATGCTAAATGGGTTGAGTTCATGCAAAATTTTACTTTTGTAATTAAGCATATTTCTAGAACTGCTAACAAAGTTGTTGATGCTTTGAGTAGGAAATGTTTTCTTATGTAGGAATTCAGAGTCAAAACTTTGGGTTTTGATAACCTCAAAGAAATGTACAGAGATGACCCATATTTTAAAGAAGCGTATGAGGCATTTGAGAATTCAATTCTTAGGGATAGAAGTTAGTGGACCGAATATATGATCCAGGATGGATTATTATTCAGGGGCGATCAATTATATATTCCAAAATGCTCCATGAGGGAGAATTTGCTGAAGGAAAAACACAGTGGAGGATTGGTCGGACACTTCAGTCATGATCAGACGTTCTCAAAGTTGAATGGATCATATTTTTGGCTAGGGATGAGGACATATGTTAAGAAATTTGTGGACAAATGCAGAATGTTTTAGCACACAAAAGGAAAGAGGCAGAACACAGGGTTATACCAGCCATTACCCATACCTAAGAGGTCGTGGGATGCAGTGAGTATGGATTTTATATTGGGACTGCCAAGAACACAAAGAGGATGTGATTCGATATTTGCGGTAGTCAAAAGATTTTCCAAGATGGCACATTTCATACCATTCCAGAAAACCAGTGACCCAACTCATATTCCGAATCTGTTTTTCAAAGAAGTCGTCGGACTTCACGACTTGCCCAGGAGTATCATTTCTGATCGGGATACTAAGTTCGTGGGAAATTTCTGGAGGACTTTGTGGAAGAATTTGGGGACAAGTTTGTCTTTTAGCTCAATGTATCATCCTCAGATAGATGGAAAAACATAGGTCATGAACAAAATCTTGGGGGACTTGTTGAGGAGCTTAGTGACTGAACACCACAGTCAGTGGGATCATGTTCTACCACAGGTGGAATTCGCTTATAATGATTATCTTAATAGAAGCATAGGGCAGAGTCCATTCCAAATTGTATATGGAATGCAGCCAAGAGGAGTATCTGAATTGAAAGATTTGGAACAAAATGAATTCAGAAGTGCTAGTGTAGAGAATTTTGCAGAAGCAATGAAGGAGCTTCATAGCTGAGTCAAGGAGCGATTGCAGAATTCTAGTCGAGAATATAAGTGTAGAGCAGATCAACACAGGTGAGAACTTCAATTTGAAGTTAGTGATCTGATTCTTGCACATCTGAGGAAGGAAAGGTTACCAAGAGGAACATATAACAAACTGAAGATGAAAAAGATTGGACCATGCAAGGTTGTGAAGAAATTTGGGACAAACGCATATGAGATGGAATTACCTGATGGGATCAGAATTTCACCCATATTCAACGTTGTGGATTTGTACCCTTACAGAGCTGAAGAAGCATGGTCAGAACATGAAAAAAAAGAAGTTCAATGGGAAAAATAGATGCCCGTAGCTGAAAATCCATAGATGGAAAGCATAATTGACAAGAGGGTCAGCAAGAAGACTAGGAGGAAAGAGTATTTTGAATACTTGGTCAAATGGAAAGGACATACAGTTGAAGATGCCAGTTGGGAAGGTGAATCAGAAAGTCAAAAGCATGGACAGACCGTGCAAGAGCTCATGAACATGAGTTCATGAAAAATTTCAAGAGAGGGAGTATGATGCAGGAGCATTGTAAGCAGTTAAGCAAGTGTGGAGGTGAAAGACAGCTGAAAAGCGCAACACACATTTTTCATGTTTTGAAATGTTTGAAAGTTTAAGGGAGCAGATATAAATGTAATAGCTAGAAGTGTAATTACATTTATGTCTGCTTGTTGAAAATAGATTGTGAGCGATTGCTCTCATCTGTCAATTGTATTAAGGAATTTAAGCCTAGTTATTGAAAGTAGGTAGGTTTGAATTAATAGATTAGATAGTTTAGAGAGTAGGAGGGAAAATGGATATAGACACCCTCACCATTGTATCATTGTATTATTGTATCATTAGCGTAGAGAAGAAGAAGAGAGATGTAGCAGAGAGTTGAAAGGAGAAGTCCATGTATAGGAGATTTGAATTAATATATGAAGTTTTTAATCAGATTTCATGGTGTTATGATGTTTTTTGTTTATACATGGTGAATGGTATGCTTATGGTCATTTTATTCTCTCCGTTATGCATTTTCTTTAATATTGTGTTGAATGTATGACTTTATGCTGAATGTTTGAAGTCTGAGAGAGAGAGAATGAGTTTCAATTGTTTCTAATCCTGAGTGAGAGAAGTTCCTGCAAGGATTGCAGGGAAACGTCTGCAAGTTGTGCATTGACAAGGGTTATGAGTTTTATCTCAGAAATCTCAGGAGGGATACCGGTGTTCTCATTCTAGCATAAGTGTAGGTGAAGCATCGAAGTCATGTAAGGTGTGCGTAGGCTAATAGAGGCCTTAGAACTTATCCACTAAGGTTGAGGAGGGAAAGATTATTGTTGCAGGGAGTGCAAATAATCGAAAGATTAAATACCCAGAAGTATTTGATAGATTACCGCAAGGAGTGCGTGCATGAGTTCTTTCAAGGTTTGATTTGCCAGAGAAAGCTCCAGAGGGTCAACACCTTTGGAAGTAATCAAAGGGAGACAAAGATTGAAAACGTCTTGCAGAAGTTAAGTCCCAGTGAGAGAACACTGGTTCATTTCGCAGAAGTTGTCAAGGAGGGAACGAGCGGTTGAAATTCTCTGAGGAGAGCTCGAGAAGTTGTGAGGACTGTAGGATCTAGAAAAGTTGCAAGGTGTATAACTTGGATGAAACCATCACTTTGGTATCAGGAATAAACTTGGACCGTTGATCGTGATAGTGGAGCCGTCAGATCATTTCGGAATTTTGGATTTCGAAGTGTTAGTGGAATGGTAGTCGGAGGCTTCTTCAAGTCCTGAAAGCTGAGAAGAAGGATAGGTGGCGAGAGTTCATGTCGAAGATAGAAAGAATTTGAGTGGACAGGTGGTGTGTCTTCGTCAGATAGGCGGATTCAATCTTTGTTGACCATTTCGGGGTTTTGGAGGTCGAAGAGCTGGGAGCCTTGCATCTGGATTTTTGAAGCCGTGAAGTCTAAAATCCTGAAAAAGTGAAAATCCCATTGGGAAGACAACCTTTGCTGAACACATTGGAATTCGACATTTCAGGTTTCAGAGGTTGTAGAGATAGGAACTCTCGACAACAAGGATCATGAAATCATGAAACCCGAAGACCCAGTTCGACAAAGGGTGTGATCTTACTAAGATCGAGAGACTTGAGTGGTGCTTTGTGGTTGATCAGGTGGGGCATACTCAAAAAGGACCTGTGGATACATCGTCGAGTGTGTGTGGGATTCCCTATGGAGGAACCAAAGAGTCAATGAGACTTAAGGGGAAGAATTAGAATATCCTGAGAGGACCTCAGCCTGAGGGTTCGGGGGTCTGCATCAGAGGGGAAGATAAAAACATGGAAACCTTCCAACAAGCCAACCCAACCAAATCATCATAGAAAATATCTCGGTGTCGGTTCCATTATATCAAGTCCCATGCTCCTTGTCGATTTCAACGATCCAATTCTAGCTATTCCTAGTTCTCACTCGATTCTTTCTAGTGCCCACTCAATAGTGAGTGTAAGGGTTGTGGCTGGAAATTGGTGTTCTTGGCCCTGAAAAAAAAATCATTTTATAGGCTGGATGATGAACAATAGTATCCTCAACATAGCATCATTCATCTAGAGTATACCGATCCCATCCCTGATCACTCGCCTACCCGCCTATCTATATGCTCTAACAACACATACATAAATGTGGGGAGGAATAGTAGAAGTAACAATTTCCTTGCTTGCTAGTCTTACCCATGCACCTACACAAACACCCATTTCATGCAGGTAGGCATGCGTAGCAAAGAATGCATAATATCGACGGATGGGGATAGGAAGGACAAGTTCTAGTTCCAGGATAGCAAGCACCACACAGAAACTCACATGCACAAGAGTTTCATGCCTTCCATCTACAAAAAAGAAACAAAAATGATTCAAAGGGATGGCGGGACTAGGAAAAATCCCCCCTCATAGCAGAGGAACAATAGTCACTCTCTGACTGATTGACTACATCTTTACTCTATATTTCTTCCTTTAAAAGCCTGAGCTCAAGAACTTTCATTCATATCTTCTTGTCACTCATTCAGGTGGGACCTTTCAAGACCTTACCAACATAGCATAATATATAATCTAATAAAAAGAGTTCAACCATAAATTAGTTAAAGAAATACTTCATTTAAAGTATTGATCTATACTATTGATTCTATCTCTAGTTACTAAAATGATATGAGTCAATACGTTAAAGCTATACTTCGTACAGTAAGAGGCTTTGCACCACGCCACTTAATCTCCTTGTTTTTTTCAAATAATCTATTGGACCTTCCCCACACTTCAATTAACTTAGGAATAATTGCTTGTTCTTAGTAGGAGGACAAGGAAGGCGAAGCCGCACACCATATCATACATCACCCTTACATTTATCAGTGCCTTAGCTGCGATAGAGCAATGGATTTATAATGAATTGGCCCAATAGATAGAGAAAGTAATGGAAATAAGTGACATTCCCTATCGATTGGTTGGAGAGATATATAGTTTTGATGCTTTCAATGCACTATTCTTGATCAATGTGGTAGATTGATGCAGATTGATATAGTCAATCAAACCCTATCAATTGGTTGGAGAGAGATAGAATGTCTTTTTAGAGATATCTTTCTATTTACCTTGGTGAGATCTACTTACTTTTCGTGCTGAGGAGGGAAGGATGGATGAATGGATGACCCACACTTCAAGGAGATGGAAAATGGGCACACAAATGGCTATAAACCGCATGAATGACTAGATACCCGTAGACCCACACCCCAATCATCAAGTGGCAAAAACAATTGCAAAGTTAGAACCTTTCCATACATGGAGGAAGTGTAGCTCCATACTTACTTGCAGGAATGAAAGAAAAAGTCAAGATCTAGAGAGAGTTTGGTTAATGAATGAAGCAAAGTGTAGTGAGCTATCAATCCTAAGGAAAGGAACTAACCCCCACATGAACCATAGAGAGTGAGTTTGCCAAACATATTATAGAAAGAAAAGGTAAGGGTCTTATATAAGTCAAAATAAACAACAACTTATACAAGGCTATCAAGTTCCTCTTTCGGATGTGCACTTGAGGGAGGGAGGGTGCATAAAACTTGTGCATAACCATTATTCTCATATTTTTTACCTTGATTGGCTAGGCATTGGGCAAAAGAGCTAGGCGAATAGACTTTTGGGTGGAAGAGATGTTCAGGTGGAAGAGATAGACTTTCAGAGACATATGGGAGAAGGTGTGATAGAGACATACGATAAAATCCAGTGGGAATGCGATTGACATATGGGGAATTAGGGGATAGGGAAGGGAACTTTAACATCCAGGGTTGGGAATTATGATAATAGATTGAAGGACTGAGACTGAAAGGTATGGACTAATGGTTGAGACCATGAGTTGTTTGGGTCATTGGGGTGAAACCACGAAGCTCCCTTTGTATATGATATTATCGAAATAGACTGACCGAATTTGGGTTGGGATAGTTACGACCGAAGGGGAGAACTAGAAGGACCAGAACCTCTTATCCATTATTTTCCTTTATTTAAGGAATGGTCATCGACAGAGTTAGCTAGGTGGATTTCCTTTATTCCTTTGCGAAAGGGAAATCTCGATGATGTTTTTCCTTACCTAGAGATCACACTTATAAAATTTCCTAGGTAGTGCAGTATCAATTTGATATAGCTAGTTAGAGAAAGTAATAAGGTGAGTAGGTGGCTCAATATTGACTCTTTGGGTTAGTAGCGAGGAAGAGGTTTAGTTGCAGGTAGGTCTATTGTCATTATTAACATTAGGTGGACTATCACTCTTGATCAATTAGGTCGACTACAATGAATTGGGGTTTACGGCTGAGCACCCCCCCACACTACTTATTTGGTATGGAGCCACCACATTTTAAGCACTAAAATAAAGGTATGTGGCTCCCCTGACATTAGGAGGGGTAGGGGGAATTACATATCTAACCCGATGGTTAAATATTGATGAAAGGTATAACCTTGTTTTCACTCTTTTGTCAGGTGAGGATCCATTAATGTTGCTTTCTCACTAGTTACTTATTTAATTAGGGGGGGGGGATAAGTAATTGAGGATAGAGTCTTTATACTAATCCTGCGGAGCTTCTTACCCGCTATATTAATTACTGATCCTTGGGTGAGAATCTAATTATGGGTGAAGAGCTACCTCAGTCCACGACTTCCTCTTGAGCTACTCAACTAAATGGAAAGTGCAGATATAACTTTAGTTAGGCTATGACCTTACTTGCCTGTCTATATGCTTGGCTTGGGGTTGACTTATTTTATAGATTCCTTGGATTCTTATTTCATAGTTCATTATTTCATCCACTTTTATTAAAATCCCATTTTATCCACTCTATGAATCACAAAATTGGAACGAGTTGGCTTGCCCATAAGCTCACTATTTGTAGTATTAATAGTAAAACGTTTAGAAGCAGTTATCCATGCTTGGGACATCTCACACTCTGGCCTCACGTACTTGTATATAAGTATACCTACTTATTGGATCAAATCCTTCCAGTTAGTTATCCAAACATACATTGGAAATGAATGTATTTTGTGTGTAGTACGGTCGGGTGAAACTCTCGCAAGGGGGGGCAGGATGGGAACCCCTTAAAAAAATGGGAATAACCCGATAACATAGGCAAGCATATTTCTTATAACCTCACTTCTATCACTTTAACTCAAAGGCATAAAATCCATCATTGAAAAGAGAGTTTACAAGCCATCAAGAGAGTTTCTCACTGGCCATCACAAGTTGTGGGGAAATTGGTTGTCCCTAATAACATAGGAATGAGGGCTTTCCCTCTATTGTCAGGGGATATAACCCAATTAAATAGGAACATTAATAGGAATATCTCTCATTACTATTATATATGAGATTCTAAGTTGAGGATAATTTGATTGCATATTGGGGTAAATATAGGTATTGGTTCTACCCTCTTTGCTAAAACATAATTACGTATAATAAATAAAAGGAGAATTACCAACTATCTCTTCGTTCAACGTCACAACATCACCCTCCCTCCTTGAATGTGTCAACATCAAAGTGTCACAACGTCACCTTAACTTTATCCTTTACCTTTTTCATGTACCTCTCCAACTGGCAGGTGAAAGTGACTGGGTAAATTGAAAAGTGATAGGGAACATCGATATCTCTTTTAGTCATTGATAGGACCAATAAGCTGGGAAGGTAGGACTAGAAATATTATCTTCAATGTGAGGAAGGAGGGCTCACCTGATAGAGGAGGGTGAGGAAGGAGGGTTAAATAAAGTAAAGGTTGATTTGAGGAAGTTGTAAGGAGTTCTTCGTTGGAGGGAAGTTAGAAGGCGCAAATCTATAAGCAATAAGTAAGGCAGTAAAATTCTAAGTCGGAAGGTAGGTACTAAATAGGTAGGTTAGGTTCCTTTCCCCCCAATCAGGTTGGGTGCCTTTCCCCCAAATAATTTAGGTAGGGTAGGTTTGTCAAAGGCTGGTGAATCTAATGTTGGGCAAGTCGTAAAGGGGGAAGTCAGAAGGCGGGGACTAAATAGGTAGAGGTGGTTGTTTAACAAGGTCTGAGACTTTAGAAACTGGATCAGGGTAAATATGATAGGTTCTCGAATGGGCTTTGTGGGAAGGTGAGTTCATAAAGGTTGATGTAAAGTAAAGCATCT
>ML781835.1:1459864-1471124 GCA_009831015.1 Picea engelmannii
TACGTCTTCTAGGACACGAGCATTTTCTTTCTTTTGATTCCCCCACGTGGACAAAACCCTCTTACCCACATATATGCTTCTTTTTCATTTATGTATGATGCACATCTGATTACAGTTTGACTTTGATATATATATTGTGTAAAACAATCACAGCAAAGACCCTTGTTTCTATATTTCTCTCACCAAATTGTTGCACACATTCACACAACTAGTCTGACATCATAGGGGAACCAAAGAACCCCCGTCGTTCACGATGCTTGCTCAACCTTCCTCCTATTTTAGGGGGATTATCTGGTCATACCCACTCATCGGTACCTCCTTCACACACTCCTGTGAGTGCTACCATCTTAGGATGAACTTTGCTTGGTTCTACCTTACTTGGGTCCACTTCCCAAGGTCATACATTCACTCGCTCTCCTTTGCATGGAAGCGGGGGACCCACTTCCTCTCAATGAGGAAGCACCAACCCACCTAGTCCCCATTAAGGGTCAGGTTCACAACATGCTATGGCTAGAGTTAATCCTCCCACCACACTACAAATGCCATATTTGGCCTCTCTCAACATACCGGATCTCACCAAGCTTACCAATGATCCTATATTGCATGATGCCACATGGCCTGCAATGCCAACCAAACTTCCTTCAGACATACCAAAGTTTGAAGGAAAGGCAGGAGATGATCCTGCAAACCATGTCATGACCTTTCATCTATGGTGTTCTTCCAACAGCATTATGGAGGATTCTGTCAGATTGCGATTATTTCAACGCACACTCACTGGCCCATCAGCCAAATGGTATGTTGAAGAAAAATCAGGGTCCCACACAACCTTTGAGTCCTTGGCCAAAGCATTCTTAACTTTCTTCCAATTACCCATCTGCCATGACAACGGTCTAGAACTACTGTCTAACTTCAAATAGACCTCAACCACCCACATTGCTGACCACATTCATGAGTGGCGTAGGCGACGTAGTTTGTGTAAAGCATAAACCACCAAACAACAATGTCTTGACTGGTTTCTTAGATCACTTGTCACTCTTCTTGGTAAGGATGTAGCTTCCACCTTTCCACAATCAGAAGAGGAAGCCATCAGCAAGGATCAACAATATGACCTCATTTATGCACAGTCAGGATACTTATACACAGTACTTCCTGATCTTCCAAAACCTGTTCCATTTGGCCAGGACAAACTTGGGATGTCTCACTCAGCAGACGGACTAATAGGTGCCACAACGCACCATGGTCCACAACCCCAACCACCACTGATGTATGGAACACCTCAATACCCGCCAGCATATGGGGGCACTCCTTATTACCCCCCACCCCCTTATCAACTGCCACACCCTGTTGCTATACCTCCACCCATTGGTGGACCACCACCGACACCCCCCATACATCCACCTGTCCCCACAAATAGTGGCACCCCTTCAACATCAGCCTATAGTACTAGTGAAAGTAGTCAGCCTTCCTATGTACCTTATGGATCGGTACCACCACAAAATCCATACTTCCCGTTTCCTGGTCCTCCAAAACCCATGGCTCTCCCACATCCTCATGCGGGGGTAAATTTTGTTCAACCCTCTGCTGCTCAACAATACCAAAATTTTGAACAGTTGAACACAGCCAACCCTTCAAACAATGCCAAGAAAAAAGGAAGGAACAGGAATAACAATAACCCCAGTCAAGGTGGGAATCAACCCCCACAACATCAACCCACTGGGGGCAACTAGAACCAAGGGAACCAAAACCCCTAGGGGGGCAATAACAACAAACGCCAAGGGCGGAATAATGTTAAAACCATCCACCCTTGTGCTCTTTGTGGCGTGTATGGTCATTACACAGACCACTGCCCCTAGATCGCTGATTTCAAAAGGTTGAAAGACTCTGGGAGCCTTCCCCCCTCCCCAGCGCAACCTGCACCTCAGCAGGCACAACAACAATACCCGCAACAACCCCCTCCTGCCATACTACAAAATCCTATCCCACATCAAGGTGTCATAAACACCTAGTAGGAAATGCAGCATCCCCCACCTCAGGTGGGCCAATATCACAACCCCAACAATCCAATATAACGAACAATTCTCCTCACCAGTGAGGAAGAAATTCTTCTGCAAACATGCAATCGTCAGTATCAGACACCTGCTGAGCCTACTCCTACCTCTTCTGAGACAAACTCGACACCAACGGGACCCCCATTGGTGATCCCTCGCCCTTCCACCGAACCACCATTACGCATCCCTCGCATCCCCTTGTGCAAGAATGTCCACAACCCACAGGCGAGGGTCGCTCATAACTATAGCTTGGTAGATGACTTAGCACAATCCTTGGCTACCATGTCAGTTTTGGAAGTCCTCCAGACTTTTCCAACACAGCGGAAATCACTACTTTCTACCTTGGGGGCAGTTGACCCTGCAGATACTTGACTTATCACCTTTGACCTTGATAGCTGTGAACCTCGCCTTCCCGCCTTGGTCACTATTCAAATACCAGTAAAAATATGAAACATCACCGTCCATCGGTGTATCATTGATGAAGGGGAATCTACATGCATCATGTCCAAAATAGTATGGCAGAAACTTGGTTCCCCAGAACTCATACCCTCTGCCATCACATTACGAGCTTATGACGGATGACCATCATCTCCTGAAGGGCTCTTCCAAAATGTCCCCGTAGAACTCAGGGGCAAAACCATCCTCATTGACATTGAAGTTATCGATGCTCAACTCGATTACAATATCTTGTTTGGACGTAGCTACATGTATGCTATGAAGGCAGTGGCATCATCCGTCTTTCGGAAAATCATGTTCCCCCACAATGGAAAGATTGTGACCATTGACCAAGTCTCACATTATGAGCCAAACCCATCTGCCAATCTCGATAACATTCTTCCCCTCATTCACACCAACAGAGATGCATATCCACTAGTAGAGATGGGTCCTGGGATTTTCAAAGATCCATCCTTGTTAGGGACGTACCATGGAGCACCACCACTCCTTCCCCCTAATCAGGTATGCATCGTATCCTCTAACAGAACTCACACGGAGGATGCTCATCCCCCTCAGGAGGCTTCAGTCATTCCGCACATCTCAACAGTCACAACATCACTCCCACAAGAGCGTCCTGTGAACCCGTTGACCCCCACAGTCCATGAATCCACACCCCCTCAGGGGCCTAGTCCCATTTGGGATACAGTTCCCCGACCCCTCACTCAAATTCCCTTCTTTTACCCTCCACCCGGTATAGAATCTTTCTAGGTAGCCGCAATGCTCACACTACCCAATATGGTGTTAGCCATCCCAGTGTGGTATTTACATCCACCTGAGATGGTCCCTCGCCCACAGGAAGGACTTCCCATGATGATTCCTGTCCTCACCCCCACTACCCCCATACTCCCTACCCCCCCTACTACAACAGGGGGCAGGAGAAAGAAGAAGGAGCCCATAGCTCCACTTCCTCCGTGCATTCCACCACCTTGCGCATTGTGTGAGAAAGAGGGTCACCAAACCAACAACTACCCATCACTACCAAAATTACGGAATTTGATTCCAATCAATCCAACCCCCACCACACCCATCACTACTGCTAGTCCTACTGCTACCACCCAACCTTCCAGTAGTAAAGCGTTGAGGACCAAATTCGCGTGTGCTATCTATTCTGAGTATGGCCATTACACTCATCATTGCCTAGCACTGCCATGTTTCCAACAGACATTAGCGGTAGTACGCCAGAACTTTCAGAACAACCCACGCCCTGCTACATCCTCCACAACAAGTATCACTGACATTCGTTATGTCACTACTTCAGTCAATGAATGCATGAAATTCCCTTGCTCTCTTTGCAATTCATTAGAACATTTTACATACCAGTGTCCTATGATCCTGGCATATAGGCAACGTCAAGTATATATACATCACCAACCCACAGAGGCGATCATTGACATCACTTCACCATTCGAAGATCTTAACATCATTTCACCCGAACCTGAGGCACTCCCAACGCCTCCTTGGTTCATCGATAACCTATCCGAGGATTTTCCCCATAACCCACCCAACTCTCCCGCCCATCCCCCGATGAAGATTCTCCATCCCACCACTACGGGTACCCCTCAGTACCTCAATATATGGTTTATGTCGAGTGAACCCTCACTCTCTCCTAGCGATACCCCCTCTGTTTCTTTAGCAGGGGGAAATCCCACCATCACTGAGATCACTCCTCACGACCCATTATATTCCTGTCATTTCCACTGCGATGAAGAAATATTGGAAGAGCTACAACACCCAGACTCTCCCTGGGACGCACTACATCATCGTGCTCTCTTCCTTCTGCAGGAAGCCCACATGCCTCCTAGCCACAATCCCATTTACGCGGTCGAAACCAAAGAATTTATCCCATCAGGGCCTATCGATTGGTTCAATAATCCTATTCCTGCACCCAACGCTTTTGAAGAAGGTAATCTAGCTAACATTTCCCCCACCATCAAAATCATCATTTCCATTAAACCAGACATCGTCGAAGAAATCATCATTGGAGCTGCTTGCACTTCTCAGGAAATCGCCGCATATAAATCCCTCTTCCAGGAATATAGGGATATCTTCGCCTGGTCATACACGGAGATGCCTGGCCTCGACCCCTCTATCGTCGAACATTGCATTGACACCTGGCCCGACATCACACCAGTTCACCAGAAAAAATGACCGCTACACCCATCCAAAGTCGTGGTTATCAAAGATGAAATTGACAAATTGCGTACGGTCGTATTTATTTACCCCATCGCTTATACTTCATGGGTTTCCAACCCTGTACCCGTCGACAAAAAACAGGGCTCTATTCGTGTCTGCACTGACTTTCACAATCTCAATAATGCATGTCCAAAAGACAACTTCCCAATGCCTTTCATCGATCAAATTATCGATGACTGCGCCGACCACGAAGCTCTCTCCTTTATGGACAGATTCTCTAGCAATAACCAAATTCAAATTCACCCAGCCGATCAATATAAAACTGCATTCATTACCTCGTGGGGTACGTTTGCATATCGTGTCATGCCCTTCGGCCTAAAAAATGTCGGTGCAACTTTTCAGCGGGCCATGACATACATCTTTCATGATCCGGTTGTAATCATCCTCGCCTACTTGGATGACCTCACAACTCGATCTAAGAAGCGTACCCAACACTTCGATGATTTACGAATTATCTCTCAACGGTGTCGTCAGTATAATATCCTCTTCAAACCTCTCAAGTGTGTTTTCTACGTCACCGCAGGGTGCCTCCTCAGTTTTATCATTTCCCAAAATGGTATTACCGTGGACCCCCTTAAAGTCAAATCCATTACCGAAATTCCACCTCCTCAGAATTTATGACAACTGCAGAGTCTACAGGGAAAAGAAAACTTCCTTAGACGCTTTGTTCCTGACTATACCATACACACACATGGTTTCCTCTTCTTACTACGTCACGACATCCCCTTTTACTAGGACGACTATGCCCAACAGTCGTTTGACAATCTTAAAACAACGCTTTCCAATGCACCTTTGATTATTGCACCTGACTATAATCGCGACTACATCCTCTACGTATCAGCATCAGCTGTATCAGTAGTCGGCGTCCTCATCCAGCTCGGAGATGAAAATCGTGAACACGTCATTTACTACGTCAGTAAGAACCTCTCAGGACCACCCTTGAAGTACAAACATGAAGAGAAACTTGCTCTTGCATTTGTCCTCGCAGTACAGAAACTGCGCCATTACATTCTGCTTTGCACCACCAAGGTTGTCGCAGATTCCAACCCTATGAAATACTTGCTCAGTCGTCACCAAGTTAACAACAAATTTGCTCGATGGATAGTTATCCTTTAGGAATACAACCTCAAGTTCTCAACACCTAAGAGTAAGAAGGCCCTTGTTTTCGCTGAACTTGTCACGACCCTTCCCTCTGACACACCTAGTACCCCCGTCAACACTGACTTCCCTGACGAACATCTCTTTTACATCATTTCCGATGATCCTTGGTATGGCAACCTTCTCATCTACCTACGAACTCAAAAGTTCAGTAATCATCTGTCACAAGATGATCGTCGACACATTCGCCATCAGGCCCCCCGCTATCTCCTCATCGGTGACATCCTATATCGGCGGGGCGTCGAAACCATTCTGCGTCACTACCTGACTATTGACGAGGCCGAAAGAGTCTTAAATGACTGCCACAGCGGCGCATGTGGGGGCCATCTTTCAGGTATCTCCACGGTTCAGAAGATTATCTGGGCCGGTTACTTTTGGCCTACCCTGTTTCATGATTTCATTCATGCCGTGAAACGATGTGAGCAATGTCAGCTCTATGCCAACAAAGCCCGTGCTCCCCCCGCTCTTCTTCACCCTGTCATTATTGCAGGCCCGTTTTGCAAATGGGGCATTGACTTTATGACTTGTAATTCCCCCTCCAGCAATGGTCACAAATACATTGTGGTTGCCGTCGATTACTTCACCAAATGGGCCGAAGCTATGCCCACCTTCAACAACACCGCTGACACTGCAGCGCATTTTTTCTTTAACCATGTCATCTCCCATTTTGGCGTACCACTCCAACTTGTTTCCGACCACAGGAAACACTTCAAGAATGATATCTTCGTCGAACTCTCATCTCGGCTAGGATTCTCTCACGAGTTTACCTCACCATATTACCCTCAGTCAAACGAACAGGTCGAGGCAGTGAACAAAGTCCTCAAGACCATGTTACAGTGAACGGTTAATAAATATAAAACCAATTGGCATCATATGTTATTTTCCGTGCTATGGGCTTATCAAACGACAGTAAAGACCACTACGGGTTTCACGCCATTTTATTTAGTCCATGGGGTCGAGGCAACTCTTCCCATCGAGTGCGAAATTCCCACCCTACGCACCGCAATTGAGCTTTTACCCGACACTGCTCCAATGGAGCGGCACTTGCTGAACTTGGAGTCTATGGATGAGGATCGTCGATCCTCATTACAGAACAATGTAGCAGCTAAAAAATGATCCAAGGCTACCTTTGATCGCCATGTCAACCTTCGATCATTTCGCGAAGGCGACCTTGTTCTAGCCTATGATATCGCTCATGATACCTTTGGCCACAACAAATTTGAATCACTTTGGCATGGCCCTTACATCATCCAACATTGCCTCACCAAAGGTGCATACATCCTGGCCTCCCCCGAAGGCCTCTCGCTCAAAGAACCCGTCAATGGGTTATACCTCAAGAAATTTTATGCTTAAATGTAGTCACACTACTTTAGGTTATTTCTTTTTCTAGAGTTTTTAATCTTTTTTTTTCTCTCTCACCTCTCTCGTCTAAAATATCCTTTGTGCTATTGACAGATGTGTTCTCTACCCGCCTACCACACTGGTTATGCTGACGACACCAGTCGTTGGATGCAAAATCTCGCTTCAACTACTTGGGCTCTCTACACCCCTTCACATGAAATGCTACATTCCAGCGGCATATGTTTAGGACCAGCAACCAACAACCCATATGAGTACACTGTGGTCATTGGCCTCCTGGCCGACGCCCAACGTCATCATATTCGTCACCTTAGCGTCTTCCTCGACTCACAACTAGTAGTTCTCCAACTCAACAATGTTTACGGTGTACACGATCCATGCCTCTTTCGCAAATACCTGCAGGTTAGATTATTATCTCGACATTTTGATTCCATTACATTTACACATATTCCAAGACAATTGAATCAAACAACTGATGAAATAGCTAACACAGTGTTAGATTGGCATATATCACATCAAGCTACACATACATAAACATCTCATCCATCCTATCACAGCATATAGATAGACTCGACAACATCATCATCCACAAAAACCAATACATGTAGACAACATCAGGATATCAAAAATATGTATACTCATATATATATATCAAGGCCTATCAGGCCATCCAACTTTTTACATACACAAAATACATGTGCCCGCAGGCTATCATAATCCCTCGGTACAAAACTCGGCTCACCAGCCTATATACAATCAAAAAATATACAAATATACAATCAGGGTGCCTCTATCGCACCCCCAGCTTCCCCTCCCTCAGGAGGCGGTGGTGGCCCACCCCCACCCGCCCCAGGCAGTGGTGGTGGAACACCTGCAGGACCCTCCTGCCCCGGCGACAGGCGTCCACTAGTCATCGCGGCGAGCACAGCTGCTCGACGCACTATACCCCGCCATGGTGGCGATAATCCGATGCACTGCTCCAGGAACCCCTCGTCCTGGATACGGATCCACATGCCCTCAGGCACATCCTGCAACACCGTCTCAAGACGACGGCGTATATCATCCAAATCTACTCCGGCTGCCGTCGGAGGAGCGTTTGATGGCCCCGCACCAGGGTCATCATATCGGTGCCTCCTCACCGGTCTCTCAGGCTCTGCTGGTCACCCCACGGCCTCATCCCACCGACGCCTCTCTCCACGTGGCAGTCTCTTTGGCTCCTGCTACGCCGACGCTCTTTGCAACTCCACCTCGCGCCCGCGAGGTGCCAAATCTGCACAGGCACAAAACAACAAACAAATGATCATATCAGCGTCTATATCACATATGAACTGGTATATAAAAAACATAACATAAGTCAAAAACATACACAAACTCAGCA
The DNA here is from genome assembly GCA_009831015.1 of Picea engelmannii. NCBI lineage: Eukaryota > Viridiplantae > Streptophyta > Pinopsida > Pinales > Pinaceae > Picea > Picea engelmannii. Next base: position 1,468,496 of record ML781835.1, read on the forward strand.
TACCTTGATGGTCAAATACCTCCCCAGGAGGCAGCACCATGTTCGGATCATCCTGAAAGTCCACCCCAGCATAGGGGTATCGGAGTATGACTTGCGGCATCTGCCGCCATATCTGCGCCGCCTGCACCGTAAAATAATGGCCACCTTTGCCACCACTGTGGCGGACCAAAACTGATGACCACCACCTCAAACATAGCTCTCGCACCCTAGGCGCCTCTAACAGAACCCTCAGGCACAACATCGACACCCTCTCCAAGAACCAGGCTACCAGGATCGAGCCAAAAGAAAACTCTCTGGTACCTGTGGACCGACAATGGTCCAACTGCGTGATCATTTGCGCGTGCAATGTAAGCCCCCAAGCAAACCCCTCATGGCCCACCACCACCCTCTCCAGCACTAGCAGCTGGCCACCACTAATCCGTTGGGTCGCCAGTGACCCGTAAACCCAAACAATCATTGTCGCTATGCAACGATGCACCAACAAATCTATCCCACTGACACTCACTACAGTCCCATACATGTAGTTCTCACCTGAGCAATACCGCTCAGCAATATCCCATAGGTGTGTATCCCTCAGTAGCACAGGCTCTGCCGGCAGCAGCGTTCCTTGGAAGGGGAGCCCAATTAGAAAATAGACATCCTCCACTGCAGTGAAGGGGAGATACTCTCCTCGCACGAGGAAGCAGTGAAGCTCTGGACTCCACATCTAGAGCAAGAACTGGAGTAAGTACTCATGTGCCCATATCAACGGGCACTCAAATAACTTTAGCAACCCACTGGTTGCTAAAGCCGCTCGAATCGCAGGCCCTGCATTGGCCACAGCATCCCGCAACTGTGACCAGTCTCGCTCACGCCACCGGATATCCATAATCACTGGTAGGCACCTGCACACAACATAGAGTCCTATATCAAATTATGCAACCATCCAATGCATCAAAAAGACTCAATTTTTTGCCCTTCAGCCTTGCCTCCTAGGCGCGGTTTTACCACCCACAGGAACATGCACATGCGCACCTGTTCACTATACAGGCGCACACGCATGCGCACCTATTTTTCTCACAGGCACACTCAAGAGCGCGCCTGTTCACCCTATAGGTGCTCTAGTGCACGCCTGTCAACCTCATAGGCGCGCTCTAGTGCGTGTCTATTCACCCCACAGGCGTGCACTGGTGCGCACCTATCAAACTCACAGGCACGCCCCTAGGGCGCACCTTAAATTCCCCCTCACGCGCACCAATGCACATTTATTCAATGGAAAGGCGCACATGTATGCGCTCCTTCCACTGAATCACCCACGCATGTGGGCCCACACCCTAGTCAAAATCCCCTAAAACCCCTCGTACGAGCCCCCGTACCTACCCTGCCCAAAAATTAGAAACCTATTTCTAAGCAGGACGATCAGACCACTAACCTGAAACTCGCACACCGTCGATCGGATACCTCATGCTCTCTGAATCACCCAATCTCCTCTGAATCTACTCAAAAAGTCACTGCAGCAGCAGGTACAAATGAGGTGGCAATGTGGGCCCTACAACTATATATAGGCCTTTTTCCAAACTTCCACTCACCATTCCGGGAGCCCACGACGTTCATTTTTTGAACCGTCTTCAGCCACGGGATCAGCACCCTGCCGCCTACATCACAGCTGTCCCTGGGCCACTTTTCATCCTGAGACCTCGGGGTGCCTTTTTTTCATATTATGGTCAGGTACACACGCACGTTGTCACATTTATCTAAATACATGCTCATATCTTTGATTCTCTTCAGATATTGTTCACTTTGGGTATTTGGTTGTTCTATGTGTAGGTACTTGATCATCATCTCTCCACCTCATTCCTTCAGGTATATACTTAGCACTGGCATGTAGTCTCTCTCGCTGTATTACATTTACATTTCCAGTCACACCCTCTGATATTGGCCTTTAGGATATCCCTTTCCGGCTCTGCAGTACTCACACCTCTATTTTTTCATCTTCAGTACTGGTACCCTGGTAGCTTTCTTACCCACATGAGTTGTCTCATTCATAGCACCTTTTTTGCACTTTTTAAACTCATGATGTTCTTCATTACCCTTTAGGGATGGGAGTCTCGATAGTCTTTCATCATGTTGCAGATCAACCACATACTTCTTCTCCTCATTTTGCTAGCTTCCCATATGGACTCCCAGATCATCACTTTATGGTTATGTTCTTTTTACCTACACCTTCGCAGGATCACGAACCCACCATTTCATCCACCATCAGTTTGTCCATCTGCGAACCTATCTTCATTTCACCTACCTCATACAAAAACTCACTAATGGGGCCCCCACCCTTCATCAGTTTTCCATGAAATTTATGCCCTCCCTGGGGCACTCATTTCCCACTGGGGCACCCGTTTCTGTATTTGTACATTTTTCCAAACTTATTCATTATTTATTGTACAGATGCCTTTATTTCCAGTTATTTTCTATTGTCATCACTGTTGACGACCTTCTTTCCTTTTTGTCCACACGCAACCCATGTCACCCTTGGTTGGAGCATTACTTCTCATTTACCCTTGCCGGCATCATCCATATCTTCAGAGTACTACCCAGGTCACTTACCTTTACCCTCTGAATTTGTTCACCTTGTCCCACCTCTGGCACAACT